>CAJQZJ010000384.1:532057-574030 GCA_907164525.1 Lophiomys imhausi | reverse complement strand
TCACACACACAAACACACATACACACATGTGCACATACACAGACACAGAGTCACACACACACAAACACACACACACATTTAAATCTATACTTGAGTATTTTTTCTTTTAACATAAATGATCTATACTCTCTTCTATTTTCTACGAATATCATAATATATCATAATTTCATTCTTTATAACTGAGTAAAATCCCATTGTATATGTGTACCACATTTTCTTTACTCATTCAGTCATGGATAGACATCTAGGTTGGTTCCATATTCTGGCTTTTGTGAACAGCAGAGCGCTGCACTTGAATATGAATGTGTCTCTGTAGTGTATTAGCTTAGAATCCTTATTATACATAGCTTATGTATCTACATAAAGCCAAGGATCCACATATGAGTCTGGCTTATTTTGATTAAGATGATGGCCCCTAGTTGTATCCGCTTTGCAGCAAATGGCATAATTTCATTCTCTATGGGAAAACACCATTCCCTGCACACAGCACATTTTCCTTAACCATCCATCTGTTGACAGACAGTGGACTAAGTCCATAACTTGACCACTGTGAATAGTGCTGTGATAAATATGTGTTGTAGGCACTTCTGTGTTGTGTCTTTTTATTTTAGTTTTCTTGTTTGTTTGTTTGTTTGCTTTGTTTTTTCAAACAGGATTTCTCTGTGTATCAGCCCTGGCTGTCCTGAAACTTGCTTTATAGACTAGGCTGGCCTCTAACTCACAGAGATTAGTCTATCTTTTTCCCTAGGATTGGTCTAAAGGCATGCACCACCACCTTGCCCTCCTAGATTGCTGGTTCATTTGTTTTTATTTTGTTTGTTGTTTTTAGAAAGCCCCATGCTGGTTGCTGATTTCTACAGTGAAATGGTTACGCTGTTTTGTCTTCCTCCCAGTTGTGTATAAAGGAGCCCTCCTCCCCACTTCCTCCTCAGAACTTGTTCCTTGATTTCTCTCCAAACTGTTCTAGCCAGAGTGTAGTTTTAACTTGCATTTGCCTGCAGGCTAAGGATGCTAAACATATTTATGTGTTTATTGGCCATTTACACTTGACCTTTTTTAGAATTGTCTACTTCATTATTGTATTTTATTGATTGAGTTGGTTTTATGCTTTTTGGCTTCTTGGGCTCAGTGTGTAGCTTTCAGTGTGCACTCCCCTGTGGCCGTTGGGCAGGTATTGTGTACCTCTTATGGGGCAGACGCAGGATATGTGGGCTAGTCTTGCCTGTGGGCCCTCAGGGGTGAAGTGAGCGTGGTGCTCAGCCTTTGTCTGTGTGCTCTGCTCCAGCCTGTGGCTCGTCCTGGAGTTGCCGCTCACAGAATACTGCACTGCTGATTTCACAAGTACTCTACAGGCCAGATCCCAGAATGTGGTTCCCTGGAACTTGCTCTCATTCCCAGAGTGAGGTGTGGAGGGAGAGAGTTGATTTACCTCTAGGGCATCCTTGCTGCTCACTCAGCAGGAATCTAGGTAAAGGAACTTCCAGTAGGTGGTTCTGTTTGAGTGCCAAGAAGAAAATGGAGTTCCCACCCCCACTCTTCCTTGTCAGTGCAGCTTCACAGCAGCTTCCATTCTCCCTCCCCTCCCCCACTCTCTCTCCCTCCATCCTCCTCTTCCCTCTCCTCCTGTTACTCTTCTTTTTCTCCCCCTCTTTCTCCTTCTCTTCCTTCCCTCTCTCCTTCTTCTCTTCTTCCTCCCCCCTTCCCTTACTAAGTCTCTCTTCCTCTTCCCCTTACTCCTTCTCTCCCTCTTGTCATCCTTCTTTCCAATGGTGCTTAGGATTGAATCTGAGGAACTAGAGCCAATCAGCTTTGTCTTGTGATTTGCTTCCTGTTCTACATTGTAAGAGCCACATGCTCTACCATCGAGCTACAGTTTCAGTTTCTAATAGTTATTTATTATTGTGTCATTATTTACACTCGGGAAACTTTAAATAACAGTCCAGTCCGTTTAAAGTAGTTTTTTTTTTCTCTTTTGTCTCTCAAATGACATTATTGCTATCCCAATGGCCTGGCTATTCATGAAAATAAAAAGGCTTGAAACTTGTGCAGTCACTGGGTTTCAGAGAGGGTGATTAAGAAGAAAACTCCAGGATGTGGATATAGAGGCTCCTAGTAAACATCTTGTGTCTACATTGACTTTGAAAGAGCATTGTGAGATTAGACTCAAATGGGAAGTCACCCTTCTCATCCAGCACCCATTATAGGAGCAGAGAGCTCCACACCTACAGCAACAATGATGCAGCACTGGTAATTGCAGAGATTCTGAAGAGGGAGGTCTCTACTACAGACAGCAAGACAGATAAACATCTGACAGCCACAGGCTCTGTTTGTGCAGAAACCTAATCGTAGCAATAAACAACAATGACAGATGTTTTGTAGAATGTATGAAGAGTCAGAAACATTCTACGAAATCAATTTAGGAGAATACTTGTTAAAATTTTATGTTTAAGTAATTTTTGGTAGATAGTCCATGATAAGTTAATATAAAAATGTGACCATTTTAGTGCAGAACAGAAAAAAGAAAACAAAAACAGAAAGAGACAAAATCTGGACTGTAGGAAAGAGGCTAAGGCAGATATTTTCAAACTCCATTTTGCTAGAGACATTTGCTTGAATGCTGCTGGCTGCTGAAGAATACTTACGTCAACATCCACACATATGACATAAATAATTTGCAATACAAGTTTTATTTCTTCTTTAGTGTTTCAATCTTTAGTAAAATATAACTTTCATGATATGTTTCTGCAGCTTTCATGTCAATATTTATTCAGTGAAGGAGTAAGTTAATCTTCTATCATAAAACACATGTTATTCTTATGCAGGTTAAATGACTCCTGGTAGTTTTCCTGTTGCTTTCATAAAGCCCCATTTTAAACATCTCTCAATGTCATTCAAAAGGATTCTCACATTTTTCTCCCATTTCCTACAGGATTCCAGAAAACCACTTCACTGGTTTGTTCTTTGATAAAGTTGATCTGGATTATTTTAAGGTCAGTTTCAGCTCTAAACTTATGTGATTTTTGTGTTTAAGTTTCTAAAAAAAATACAATATTGACATTACAACAGGAGGAGCAATCAGAGCACTAAAACCAACAAGAGACGTTCAAATTGAGTGAAAATTCTGACACAGAGAGCCACTAATAGAGCAGTAGCCGCCAGGAAACTGAAAAGCTGAGATATTTATTTATAGTTAAATATCATGCATGCTTTCTTATACTTTAAATGAAAATAAAATAACATTTTTATACTAGTAAAAATAAAACTATGTTTTATTTTATTTAACATTTCTCTCGCTTCCCCCCACTGTGTGTACACGAGTACACGCGTGCACACACACACAATCGCACATGTGTCCTGTGCATGTGGAAGCCAGAGGTCAACCTTGAGGGTTATTCCTTTTACTCACTTAGCCATCTTGCAAGCCCCAAACCATATTTTTAAAAGCATGAAATCACTCTCAACAAATGGCTTTACCGTCAGCCTCTCATGGGCTGGAAACTCCTCCTGACCTCCCACAACATCAGCTTTCTAGAGACATTTCTCAATGTGGGTCAGACTCTGCTACCCCATGAGGAGGAGACAGAAGCCGAGGAGGCGACAGAAGCCGAGGAGGCTGGCTTGCTTCTTTCCTGGAAAAGGGAGTGTGTGGCTTTGGGGGCAGTTTTCTGCCAAACAGATCAGGCAGATCAAGCCTGTCCATAATATGAGTTGTTTTTAGACTTTTGTTTTCCTAACTTGCATCCTCTGCATTTCAACCATAGGTGATCCAATGTTCTGACAGACGACCTTTTAATTTCGCTTCACAGCCAGCGAAACTGTCGGGGAGTTCGACAGAATGAAACTTTGTCACCAATTCTGTGCTCTTTTTACCCATGTCACCCTTAAAGCAGTTTCTATGGTTTATTTTTTCGTATTTCACCGTGATCACTGGGCTGTCGATATTTGCACCTTTCTGTGGGAAGCCCACCTTTGCTCATTCAAACCTCGAGATATTCAAAATAATAACTACAATGCTGACAAGTTTACATGTTTTATGGGACTCATATATCATATATTGTATAATCTTTTAGAATGTTCATTGTGTCAAATATTCCTAATAACTGTCTTACCTTGGCATCAAGACTTGAGCTGTTCAGGTTCTTATGCTGGAAGCCAAGTTCTGCCTACTTGTCGGCTTCACTCACCTGAAAAAATGTTGCAGGGCTGGAGGATATCTCAGTCAGTAAGCTGCTTGCCTCTTAAGTGTACAGATCTGAGCTGGATCCACAGAACCCTCACTGGGGGAAAAAGAATGAACGGACAAAATGAACAAAGAGACAAAAAAGCAAAGAAAAAAATAAAACAGCCATCCAGCTATGGTTGCATAGGCTCGTGGTTCTAGCACTTAGGGAGGTAGAGACATTTGTATTCTCAGGACTCATTGGCTAGCTTAGCCTGCTTGGTGAGTTCCAAGCCAGTGAGAGACCCTGTCTCAAAAATATAGACAGAGCAAGAGGAACAAAGCCTGAAGTTGTCTTCCGGCCTCCATGTGTGTACATACTAACACATGTGTACATACTAACACATGTGTGCATACTACATTATATGCTTGTTGATAACAGAAATCTCATAAAGAAGATGAATAGTTTTGTCTGACAAGCTCGAGCCTAATTCAAATGAAAAACTTTGTTTTTCCACATATGTGACCCGTAAATGACACGAAAGAGTCTACACAGTGTGAGAAAATGTCATTGTACACGTGAGCTACATGGCAGGCAAGAATGTCCTTGTACATCTGCTGTGGATAACCAATGCAGAGCGTATTCTCCCACACTGTGGGTTGATACTAACTTCACGATGAATGCCTAACACAATGACCTTGAGTACTTTTCTTGACCCTGCGAACTATAATTGTATTGTTCATATTTTAACAGGTACCATAGAGAAAGGCACATTCCATACTTAATCTTGCATTACCATGCCTGAAGCCTTCTAGCACCTGACAGAGTATAGGAAGCGGGAACAGCTGCTGTCTCAAAGCTGCACCCTCCTCAAGGTAGTGGGCAGATGCTGACTGCCAATCCCTGGCCATCATTTCCAGACTTCCTTGCGTGTAGATGTGATTAGTTCTTGGCAGTGGGATGTGTTTCATTCCCAGATTGAAGAACCTCTAATTTTCTTCCTTATCTGCCTCAAAGTTTGTCCAAATGGGAGGCTTTGGAAGCAGTTTTTGAAAGCTTAGTGACAGGAAGGACCTATCTTACATTGTCTGATCACCGTGGGTATTACATGACTAAGATATGTTTCTCTTGCCTTGAGAGTCCGATATCTATTAGACAGATGCTATCATTATTAATGCTACACTGTGCATGTACATATCACTCATCTATAGACTTGAGTTTGAAACCTGTCACTAGATGCATGAGACTGACTTTAAGTCACAAGGCCAAAATCTCATACATATTTCCCACTGTTTTTTTTTTTTAATTCCTATTTTCTAAAATCCATGCAGTATTACTAATATGTTAACTAGGGTGTGGTCACCAGATCAAATATTGTGTGGGTGGTAAATTCTAGGAAACCTGGAGTATTTTAAAGCATGCTCCCACCCTAATGTGGGGATAACCATAATTAGAGGAAGCGGTAAGCTAAGCCAGAAGCTGTTATTGCTGGGAGCTGGAGTTTGACCCTTTCCGGTGTATTTCGTTGATATCCCCTGACCCTTGGGGGCAGCGATTTTTGGTCTGTGGATGAAAAGTTGGCCAAGGGGTTAGCCAGCATTCTCTGCACAGCCCCTAAAGAGCTGTGTGGCTCACCCTCTCATCAGCAGCAGGGCCAGTCCACCCACTTGTCTGGGCTGTGAAGGAAGTGGGGGCTGGGCCAGAGAGTAGCCTTTTCCGGCTTTTTGCTATGTCTGAAACCCCTCACACTTGGGCTTTGCCCTTATTTTTGTTTATGGGAAACTGGTCCAGATACAAGTCGAACTGAAGAGCCCAAGCGCGTCTCCTTTCATCGGTTCTCTTAGGAACTGACTGCATGTCCTAAAGATTTCCTATCCTGAGGTTAAAAGGAGAAAGGCAAGTTTTCATTTAAATCTGTAGTTCTTGACTGGCATGTAAATAAATGAAAAGCATTTTGCTATTTCATTTTTGAAAGCAATAAGAATTCTACACACCACATTTGTTTTTCTAAAGCATGCTATTTTCACAGTGTTTTTGTAAGGGGAGGCAGCTGTTGTTCCCTATGGTCATGACCTCTATTGTAAGTGTCATCCTCATAGGCAGAAGACGAGGCCAGCAAATGCCTGAAGTTAAGCAATTAATCCACTAACCAAAGAACAAGGGAACATCAGGCTGGCAGGTTGTACTTATTCTACTCAAAATATTTAAGTACTTCCAATAAAAATTCTAAAATATAAGGGAATGTAATTAATAGTTAAGGATTTGGAAAAAGTTAAGGATTTGGAAAAAAAGAAAGCTAAAAAATTAACACATTTTATATAAATTGCATAAAATATATTTAAAACATCAAGCTTGATATTTTGGCTCATAAATATTAATTTTAGTTGCCTGAATCACCATAATTTTGAAACAAATGCTGAAAAACACCAATTCCAGTTCTTATATGCATCTAAAGTTCTATTTGGGTATTCAAAAGGAACTTCTCACAAAACATAAACACTTCATCAAAAACAGCACTGTGTATTCTAGCACTATGATTCTAGTCCTGGAACTTCCCTGCTAGAGAAGGGATTGGCAAAGGGAGGACCTTGTGAAGATGTGTGTGTGTGTGCGCACACGCGTGTGCGCGTGCATGCGCATTGGGGGTAGGATTTGATTCATGGCTCTATTTTAGTTCTAGGACAACTCAAATTCCAGAGGTACAGAAAATCACAAATATTGACACAGATGAAAATGTTGATTCAAATAAGAAAGTCATCAGTGAGGCCAGCTCAGTGAGCTCAGGAGCCAGCAGTGGAACAACACTGCAAGCGTGTGAGTGAGTTTTTTCTTGGCTGCTGATGTTTTCCAAACCAGGTATGCTTTTAATTGGGTGCCAGATTGAAAGACTTCAGCTTCATAGTCACTTTATCTTCACAAAAATTATGGTGATTTGGGAATCAGAGTCAGCCAGGCCTTTGGAAAATCTATCTACAACATAAAATCTTTAAAAATTATTTGTTATCTCACATATATCCCTACTGCAGTTTCCCCTCCCTCACACATCTCCTCCCAGTCCCTCCCATCACCTCTCTTGTCCCCCTAATCCTCTTCCATTTCCCTGCAGAAAGGAGCAGACCTAGGTACATCGCATCTAAGGCTAGAAGAGGAAACCCAGTAGGAGGAAAAGGGTCTCAAAAGCAGGCAACAGAGTCAGAGACAATCCTCCAATCCCACTGAGTCTCACAAGATGATCAAGCTACACAATCACAACATATATATGCAGAGGGCCTAGGTCAGACCCATGCAGGCTTTCTGATTCCTGATGGTTGATTCAGTATCTATGAGGCCCTTTGGGCCCAGGTTAGTCTACCATGTAATTTTATAAATAAAATTTGTGTTGGTCAGATATTTTATTGTTGCTGTTGATACTATGGCACAATAACTAAATAAGCCCAACTTTTGAAACAAAAGCTCATAGTTTGGGGTGGGGTGGGGAGGCAGGCTCAAGGGTATAAGCCTATCTCAGCGTGATTGGGGTGAGGAGATCGCTCTACAGTGGCTCAGTGTAGTGTGATAGATGGCAGTGAATCGATGGTCTCATAGGGTGATAGATGACTATGAAGAAAGTAATATCTTGAACCAGGAAGCCACAGTTGTGCTGGAATCTCATAAACCCATCTAAAGCCACATCCCCAGTGACCTACAGATACCCCACTTTAGATAGGTCTACCATCTCAACACTGTCACATTGGGGACCAAATCTCCAACACATGCATCCTTGGGAGACAACACATGTCCAAATAAAAGCATCCTTTTATTGGAAGATGGCCACATCCTCCAATTACATGTCAACTATATAGCAGAGGGACTGAATTAACATGAAAGAACTCTCATGGTCTGCAAAGCCATAGCATTCAGTGTCTGACCCTGTCAGGAAGGGATCCTTTTGTTCTGAGTGAAATAATGCTTCCTTATTTCAGTCTGGGTTTTTTTCTTGTGTGTGTGTGTGATGCATGGATGTGTAGAAGTGTTTTAATGTGTGTGAAGGGTACACATGCATGCTTGTGAGTGTGTGTGTGTGTGATATATGATGTGTGGATGTGCGTGATGTGTAGAAGAGAGTTAACATGTGTGAGGGGTATACATACATATGTGTGCTTGTGTCTATAGGCCAGAAGCTAATGTTAGGAGTCTACCTCCGTCACCCTCCACTTTGGTTACAGAGCCAAGAATGTCTCCCTGTGGCTCCCCTAGCTGGCCAGCATTTCCCTGAGTTCTGGAATTACACGTCAGCCTGATCTTCTTATGGGTTCTGGGTATCTGAACTCTGTCCCCCTGCTTGCACAGCAAATGCTTTACATGCTGAGCCATTTTCTGAGCACCAGTCCATTCTTCCTCTCAGTATGAGCCAGTCCTTCCCACTAGTTCTGACCCTGTCATTTCCAGTCACATGCCATTATTTTTGAGGGGCAATGAACAATATTTTATGTGTAAGGTCGGATGCTTAGGTTTAGTTTTGGATCACACAGTACGGTGCTTTCTATTTTGTTTTTATTCTTTCTTACTGGATACTACATCAAAGATGTTAGGGATGTACATGTACTGGTTTGCAGATCTATTTTTTATGTAAGCAGTAGGTCACTATGCAAAATCTTATTAAGATGCTTGGATTTCTGGAAGTTATAAATAACACTACATATCTTACACAACAGCTAATCTATAGATTTGTATTTTCTTTCCAGGAATTCATGGGATAATTTTGTATTACCTTCATATAACCTGAAGACCTTTCTTTTTGGCATGTGTATATGTGTGTGGTATGTATGGGTGTTCACATGTGTGTGTTCACATGTATGTGTGAGTACGCATACATGTATGAGCATGTGTAGGCCAGAGGTTGAAATCACTTGTCTTTCTCAATCTGTCATTACCTTATATATTTGTAAGGTGTCTCAGTTGAATCTAGATCTTGTTATTTGTTTAGTTTAGCTAGCCAACTTGTTCTAGGGATCTCTTCTTTCTACCAAGTGTTGGGGTTAAAGGCAGGTCACCATAGAATTTGCACAGGTGCTGAGAATCCAAATTTTGGTCTTTGGTTTTATGCAGTAAAGTCTTTACATACTGAACCATCTCCTAGTCTGCCTCTAAAACCCAGACACAATCTGTGAATCAGAGAGTTTTGATAAAGATGAAAATATCAAATATACGTATCATAGATTGTCTTTGAAAGTTTTAAATACTGTAAAACTTACCAGATGAATACTTGCAGTAATTCTTACTCTGGGGAAGGGATCTGGTTATCCATAGGGAGAGATAATTTTATAGCTTTTAAAATTGTAACTACATGCATTATATATGTGCTACCGAGTATCAAACTACCTCATTATCAGTAGCTTAAGTCAGTACACATATCCACTGCAGAGTCTCCATGGGTCAGAGATGTGGGCCTGGGGCCTCTATACTGGAGTCTTACAGAGCTGCTGAAGTGTTATCTGGGAGTGGGGGGAGTGCTTGATTGTGGGAGTAACTTTCTCCAAGTCTGTATGGAATCAACAAGATTTGGTTTATGTGGACTCTTGGGCTAAGGATACAGGTTTCTTTTTGTCTGGAAGATCCCTTCTCCAACAGAATGGCTTTTTATTACAGTATAAAAGCTGTGTTAGTCAGAGTTCTCTGAAGTCACAGAATTTATAGATATATATTCATTAAAATATGCATGTATGAATTTATTGGAATAACTTCAGGCTGTAGTCCAACTAATCCAACAATGGTTAGCTGTGAATGGAAAATTCAAGAATCTAGTATTTGTTCAGTCCTTCAAGGATGGGTGTCTCAGCTGGTCTTCTGTACACGCTGGAATTCTGAAGAAATGGTCTCCAATGCCAGTGAAGTGGCTGTGCTAGCAAGGTGAGAGCAAGCCGGCAAAGAACAAAACCATCTTTTTTCCATGTCCTTATAATGGCTTCTAGCAGAAAGTGTGGCCCAGATTAAAGGTGTATCTTCTCCAAGATCCAGATCAAAAGTTGTGTCTTCCAGCTGCAAGATCCAGAACAAAGGCATATTGTCTTCCCAACTCAAGATCCTGATCACAGGTGTGCCCTCCTATTCTGGGTTGTAGTTCATTCCAGAGAGAGTCAGGTTGACAACCAAGAAGAGACATCACAAAAGCTAAGAGGGCAATGGAGGAAGGAATCTGCCAGGGAGTTGGAAGTGAAGTGGAAGAGCCATTCTACCACCATTGTTGTATTCTGTTCTCCAGAGCACGGTTGTTAGTCTTTCCCTGAGCATTCAAGGGAGGGGATTACACAAGGACACAAATAGGATTCAATGATTAAAAGGGGCTCTTTAGAGTCAGAGCATCACAAAGTGTATGTATTACCTACTTGTGAGAGTTAAATACATTAAAGAGCTTTTAGAGATCAAGACTTTTACATCAAAGTATAAGTCTTAGTTTTTATTTTGTGAAAGGTGATATGATACAGCATTTGTAAATAAAAAGGAACATGTGTGTACACCCATGTACACTTAGGAAGTGTATGTACAATAAGGGAATGGTACACCATAATAACATGATGGGCAATGGTTTCATTGGTGGAGAACAGGAAGGGAGTAGATATAGATGAACTTCCATAGCTCAATATATTTCTGTTTTCTTTCAACATTATAAGAAAATAATTACAAGATTGTACAAGGCAAATAATTCTCCAATGGCATAATCACTTCATAGTAGAAATTAGACTCAGAATATTATTGCTTGAATATCCAAGTTTTTCTGCCTTATTTATTCATTGAATCCTTCATTTATTTCTAAACTAAATTGTTTTACTCAAAGAAATTATCAGAAGCTTAAAAAGATTATTTACAAAAATGTTGATAATTTTCTCTACTGTTTCCTAGTTAACCTTATTGTGTAATCAACTCTCCAAATACATCTGGTTATGAAACAAATTCTTAGTCACAATAAAGCATCAGTTTTACTTAATTCTATTGGTGATGACATATTTTGAATGCTTTTGCTCCTTTTGAAATTCATGTCAAATTTTAATTTGCAATGCAACTAAAGTGTGGTTTTTAGGAGGTGATTGCATTATGATGGAGTTTAGCCTCTGAATGTTTGCAGAATCCCCTGTAAATGAGCTTGACAGGGGCGAGGGAGATGGTGCAAGGCAGCTTTCCCTCTAAGTATGAGGACCTGAGTTCAGATTCCCCACCCTGACCCTGTAATCCTGTTGCTGAGTGTTGGAAGGTATGGACACAAGGATTCTAGAAGTTTCTTGCCAGAAAATCTAGCTGAATCAGTGAGCTCTCAGTTCAGTCAAAGGTCCCATCTCAAAAAATAAAAAAGACACCAGACAGCAACATCTGGTTTCAACACACACACACATATATATACACACACACAACATGCACATACACATATACACACATAGACATACACAACATGCACACACATACACACTCACACATCACACATTCTCTCTCTCTCTCTCATACACACACACACATGCGCACATTCTCCCAAGCACACACAGACAAGGGCAGACAGCACATATTCTCCCTCGTGCACACACTCTCACACATATGCACACACACAAGTGCAGACAGCATACATTCTCTCTCACACATACTCCCACACACAAATAAAATCTTCAAAAGGGAGAACTTTGTGCTTATTGCTGCAATAGAGATGGCATGGGTTTATGGGTAATTACTGGTTTCCTGAGGAAATAGTAGACCCTCTTCCAAAGGAAGGAAATCACCCCTGTTATTGTAAACTTGGTCAACAGCTGGTAGCCAAGAGAGCCCAGGCTCTTGTCGGAGAATACACTTTGTTAAGTGGACATATAATTAAGCTGCCTTCTAAATACCCACATTTGTATCCATCGATTTGTTGTGCCCTCAGCTTCTTGTAGTGGGCAATGTAAAGACTCATAATTGCCAGAAGGGCCTAGAATAAGGGACAGTGGGGTGTTTGGTCCTAAAGGGACCATTAACATCACCCCCTCCAAGGCACAGGGAGCATCCTGGAAGATGGGACAGAAAGAGAGAAAGAGACAGAAGAAAGAGAAGTTGCTGTACAAAGATACTTTCTGCACATGATGTGTCATTGCCCGGCTACTCCCAGATCCAGTCCTCCTTGCTCTGGATCAGAGGGACTGATGGTGGAGTAGGTTACATTCTCAGGTTACATGTTACTTGCCTTTGGATGGTTCATCCAATGAACGATGCTGGCAGGCAGAAGTAGGACAGCAAGAAGGGGAGGCCAGGGCTTCTCCACCTTTGTGCATCTGCCAATGTCTCTGACCAGGCCTGTATCCTCCTCATGGCTCCAGCATTCATTGGATGTCTCCTTTCTGGCTGATTTCCATCTGGGGCTGCAGTGCCTCCCTGATGTTGTCTCACTAAGTCTATTTTTGTTGTCTGATTTTTCAAAGTGATGAAGTTCTTTCTGCCCTATGTACTTGCAATAATTTCTAGTTTCTTAGACTTTGACACAGTTTCTTAGACTTTGACAAAGGGAGATTTAGAAGCATATTAATAAATCAAGGGATCGACATTTCCTTCATGAAATTTCAAATGAAGAAACTGGCAGCTGCTCCTTTAGCACTGGTACTTGCTTGCTATACGGCAGGAGCCCTGTGGCTGCTTCCAGGTTCCCAGGGACAACAGCAGTTAGAATGTGATCCCAAAGTGACACAGTCTCCTCCATTTTCACAGTGAGCACAGACAAACTGCTTCTTAATGTAAGAAAGATGCTATTATTTCTATATCAATAATTTTAAAACCAATATGTAATGGAGAAGAGAATAAAGAAAAATACAAGGAAATAAGGAAATGGGAATGAAATGATAGGGGAAATGACACAGGAAGATAATGCAGATTCACATAATAGAACCTTGTTCTTCGAGAGGAACAGCAGCTTGGGTAAATGTACTCAGTGGTTCACACGTGTAATCCTAGCTCTTGAGAGACTGAGGCAGGAGGATTTCTGTGAGTTCAAAGCCAGTTTGGGCTATATCATAAGTTTCAGGCCAGCTTGAGTTCCAGAGTGAGACTTTACCTCAGAAAAATATTAAATTTAGACATATTATTCATAACATTGACGTTCATTACTATAGATATTTTCACAAAGTCACAAACCTTAAAATACATAGAAGACAGTGATTGAAAATACAAATAATCGCAGGCTACCAGCGGACACTTGGAGCATAAGAGAGAGTACCTATCTCACAGTGACAGCTCAGAGAGAGGAGAATGGCCCCTAATAGAACAAATTCTCTGCAAGGGAGGAGGTTGCCACATGACCCAGGGCTACTGAGGTACAAAACACTGCATTCTCATCCCCAGGGGCTCCCTTAGCTGAACTTTGAGTTAACACTCCCAGAGGTCCCTGTTTTCTGACCTCAGCTGTGAAGAAGGCAAGGTCTTTCTTCAAAGCCCCAACATATTTCTTCTATGCTCCACATTGGCCAGATTCAGTCCTGTGACTCTGCACCCCTGGTTCAGCAAACAGGTAAAAATATTTGCCAGTCACCTTTAAATAATCCAGTATATTAACTATGTACATAACATTTACCTTCTATTAGGTATTAAAAGTTACATTTGGTGTTGTGAAAAAGTGCTACATTACTTTGCATAAAGACCTGGAGCATCCACAAATTTAGAAAGGGATTAAAGGAACCAATGCCTATGGATACCAACACATGGCCGTGCAGCAGCTACCGGAAACAAGTGTTCTGTGGTCAGACTGCCTGAGCCCAAAGGCTGCAGCGACTCTTTAAATATGCTACTTAAGAGAGAGATCACCTACTTCAGAATGTTGTGAAGACTGGATGATGCATACATATAAAGCTTATCCATATGCCTGAGACCTGATAAACACTCAATTAAATATACAAGTTATTATTTCTCAGATCTGAGGCATGTGAGGGCTGGATTATGGCTCAGCTGATCCAGTGTTTGACTGGCATGCACAACATCCCAAGTTCAATTCTAGTCAATGCATAAATGGGACATGGTGGCACATACATACCTTTAATCCCAACACCCAGGTATTGGAGGAAACAGGATGGAGACTCAAAGCCATTGGGCTACATAGAGACTTCAAGCCAACCCAAGATTCATGTGACTCATGCTGTGGTACATAAGCAACCCCCTCATCATATATACACAATGATATAAAATAAACATAAAAGTAAAATCAAGAAAAATGCAAAATATGACATATATTATTCAGTGAAGCAAAACACTATAGAACACATTAAATGAAGGTAGTCATGTTGATTTACAACAGGTTTTATCTCACAAGCAAAAATCATTGATGAGGCGGTGACTTAAGTCGGCAGCGACAAATGTACTTAAAGTGAGAACCCATTTGTCAGGTGCATTCTATGTGCACGTACGTGATGGAGGGAAATGCCACTGTGTGTTGTGAGCTCAGACAGGGAAGTATGTAGCAAATCAGAATTAACACATATAGATAAGAGTATGTTGAGAAATACTAGGTCTGGAGCAAAGGCTTAATACTCAGCTTCTGTTTCCTTGTTTCCAGAGAGCTTTTGGTGTACTGAAGTCATATGGCATCTCTTTACAGATGGAAAATTGTGAGCTGTTTATGACAATGAGCCCATGCCCTAATTGGGCAACATCCTCATTTCTATGAGAAGAACAAATGAGGCTTTTAAAAATAGATAGAAACCAGTTGATATAAGCTTGTGCTCTCTCCTTCCTTCCTTCCTTCCTTCCTTCCTTCCTTCCTTCCTTCCTTCCTTCCTTCCTTTCTTTCTTCCTTCCTTCCTTCCTGTGGACTGTGGCTCCAATGGCTACCAGCTACATCTTGAGTGGTGTCCATTCTTTCATTGTCATTGCTGGGGCTCTTGTTTTGCAGCAGGATATAAATCCTGCTATGATGATGTTGATGAATGTTAGGATCCACGCAGGCTTCTTTTTACACAAGAACCCTTGAACTAACGCACAGGGAAGTACAATTAACGATGCATTTACTTTCACCATACTCTTTCCCTCCAGAGTGAGATTAATGGTCATTAACTCAAATAGGTTGGTGGTATCATCTCTGGTTCATTTGGCTGGAGCAATGAGTTGACATGCCCCTGTGGGTAGGGCTTCATCACCCCAGGGACAGGTAGATAGGACAGCATTGTGATCAGGTGCTGATGAGCAGTAAGAGCCCTTACTGCCTGTGGCTCATCATGAGTCCTGTGATGTGTGCATGTGTGCGTGTGTGTGTGTGTGTGTGTGTGTCCATGAATGTGTGATTGCATGCATGTGTGTGTACTTTATTTTTGTTATGGCCTTTACAGGGTCTCATGTAGCCTAGTCTGGCTTTGAACTTGTGTGTATGTGGGGATGACATTGAACTTCTGATCCTCCCACAAGTACCTACCCCTTGAGTGCTGGGAATTATAGGCGTGTGCCACCAAGACCAGTTCATAGGATGCTGGTGGTTGAACCCAAGGCTTCCGGCATGCTGAGTCACATCCCCAGCATTTTATTTTACCATGCTTTGATGCTAACTCTTCTTCCCTGGAATTTGGAAACAACAGCAGTCTTTGAGTGGTTGAATGACTCTACCTGTTCCTGTATGTGTTATATACTACAGATGACTTCATAGAAACTATTAGGACTGGAATAATAAAATTGCACATAAAAGCCATGATAGTTACTTGTCACTATGTGTCCAGGTCCTAAGTGATGTGGGCTTGAGGAGGAAATAGAGGCTCCAAAGTACAGGAGGTGATTTTCATCTTTGGCTGGCTGGACTGATACAGTCAACAAATTGCTATTTTGTTACTGCTTCTTCTAAGAATCCTCCTGCCATGAGACTGAACCACTGTGCTTATCAGGAGCTGAGGCAAATATGATTAATTCCAACTTTTAGTGATTTCAGTAGTCTATGGGCAGAAGAAATAAATCAGCATATGTTGGACCCCACTATTAAGGTCATAGTCTACAGTGTCTGGAGAGCCCTGAACTCAGCAACATGGAGGACTTCCTTTCCCAGCAGGCTCCCTCCTCTCTGCCTGATGTGGGGAATCAGGATGCCTCTGTGCCTAACCCCCACACTTTCTACTTGAGGAATGTCACTCACAAAGTTACAGATTTAACTCCCTTTCTCCTGATAACAACTGGGTTACCTGAATGCCTCTCCATGAAAATGAGGTATCGCAGTATCTTAAGCCCTGAGCCACTGATTTACAGTCACCCTGGAAACCACCACCCTTTCCCCAAAGTTTTATATAACTCTGGTTCACCCCAATAAAATTGAACTGCCTCACTGAAGCTGATCCTTGTGTATTAATCCGTTGTACTTGCAGCCACCTAAACAGTTCCTCTGTCTTCTGCTCCCCTGCACCATGTGGACTGGTGGCCAACATTCAGCAGGAAAAGGGGAGACCCACAAACAGTAAAAGCAGTGGGGTTTGGAAAATGGTCAGCAACTGCACGAAGCAAATAGAGGAGGAAACTGGACTGAGATGCCCAACTATTACCTTTCTCTTGAATGGTCACACTGCTTGCATGAGCTACCATGGCTGAGAAGGATCTATATCTCTTCCATCATGGCACAAACAATGCTTTGCTTGCAAAGCCTTAATGGGCATCCAAAAGAAGTATTTCACAAGAGTATTATCCTCACCCCATGCTCAACATGTTTCCTTTCACACACTGTCCCTGTCAGTTGGATATGGACTGGGAAGAAAAGACAAAAGAATATTCACAAAAATACATCCAAGTGAAAACACTCAGTCCTTGCAGATGACTTCTTTAGATAGTGTAACCAAAGAAGACTTCTCAAAGGAGATTAGGCATAAGTTGGAACATAAGAAACAGGCCAGAGCTGTCTATAAAAGGCAAGCACTCTAGAGTGGTGGTTCTCAACCTGGAAGGCACGACCCCTCTGGGCGTTGTATGACCCTCTTACAGGAGCTGCCCAAGACCATCTGCATGCCACATATTTACATTATGATTTATAGCTGTAGCAAAATTGCAGGTATGAAATAGCAACAAAAATAATTTTATGGTCATGGGTCACCACAACTTGAGGGACTGTATTAGAGGGTTGTTGCATTACAAAGGTTGAGAACCACTACCCTAGAGCTATGACAGCCATGGATGGGCAAAGGTCCCAAGAAAAGTCCAAGCAGACTGGAACCCAGTGAATGTTCCATAGCAACAGATAGCCTGGCTACCACATTAAATCTCATTGGCTAAAAGTTTTTTATTAAAAAAATTATTTTTGAGAGGAAGAGGGAGAGAATCCTATGACATGTTTGTGGTCAGGAAACAACTTTGGGGCACCTGTTCTCACCTCCTGCCTTGTTGAGGCAGGGTCCCTTTCCTTGTTTCTGATGAAGAGCATACTTCAAGCTAGCTGACCCATGATCTCTTGGACTTCTGGCTAGTTGTGTTGTTTCAACATCCCTTCTCACTGCAGGAGGCCAGATTACATAGGCCTGCCTCTACATCTAGTATTTTACATGCGGGTACAAGGGTTGAATTCAGACCAGCATGCTTTGATGGATAGCACTTTTACTTGCTGGTCCATCTCCCTGGCCCAAAATGGTATTAAAAATATCATTTTGTCTAGATTATCAATAACACATAGAATGTGATGACCACTACAGAAACTATTTTTAAGTGTGACCCATAGAAAAGTTTAACTCATAAAAGGTGTTGAAGACTAAAGATTATTTCTATTTATACCAGTTTAGTTCCCAATCCGTATGAAGTTTGTTATATTTTAAGAAAGTAACTTGGAGCTAAAGGATAAAGTGTGTGGTTCACACATTTTTTTTTTTTCAGTATGTGAAGTTAACCTTATGAAGCAGGCACTGGTCTCTTTAACTTCCTGCTAAAATAGTGAGACGTCTACCATGACCAAGCAATCGATCCTGACAGCTTATCCAGGGAGACCTCTCCCTGCCCATGAGCAGAGTTCAGGAAGGCGAGCCAATAGCTCACCACAGCATGTGGGCACAGTGTGCTGAACTGACAGAAAATGGCAGAGTTCAAACTCCCATCTCAGAAGTTGGGAACTGAAAAATTAATTTGTAACCAGTAAGCTGCACTTATAAAGAGGGAGGGATTTGAGTCAATATCAGCTTTTGAGGACAGTAATTACTAAAGAAAAAAAACTGAAAAAAAAAACCAGTCAAAAATCTAGTCATGAGATAAAAATGTCTTCATAAAGTAAACCGCTTTATCTAGCTGAAAGATGATATAGAGTGGCTTCCCATATTCAAGGGGCTTCGTTCGAAGGTGTCTGGTAGATGCCTGAAGACGCAGAGAGTTGTGATCCTGCACTCCTTGCCTTTTTCTGTGTGCGTGCCCATGGTAACATTTATGGTTTAGCCATAGTTAACTAGCTAAATGTATGTAAGTAAGGCATTTATAACAACATACTAGAATAAAAGCTCTATGAAAATGGTCTCTCAAAACATATTATTATGGTTTCTGTTTTGAGTGCCTTAGTTGCCACTGTGACCACTCTAGGATCTACACATAAAATAAGGTCATTATAATATTACATTTCAATACTGTAGCGGTTGATGTGATAACTGAGGGCTGATGAATGATTAACAGGTGGGTAGCCCGCAGCCTTAATATGCCCACCAAGGGCATCTACCTGGGCAGGGTAGAGCATAATGAGGCGGGATTCCATCATCCTACCCAATGAACAATTTATGAATCATTGCTTCTAGAATTCTGCATCCGATAGTTTTAGACTGTGTTTGACCTTGGATAACTGAGCTAATGGAAGAAAGTGAAACCACAGATGGAGGGGTGGGCATTGTGTAATGTTAAAAAAAATAATAGCAACCCTCTGCTGTAATAATTCTCCCCATTAAAATATCGAGTGTTTTAGAGGCACTGAAGAATTTAGACTGTTGAAGAAAAATTTTTATTAGTCTGTCTTCATTTTTTAGCATCTTTCATATTAACACAGAAGGATATTTATAATTATATGGCTACGAAGACAAAGATGACCACAAAGACACTGGTCTAGATGTGACTTGATTGCCTGTTAAGTGTAGGTGGACAGACTGGATGCACAAACCTCAACTCACACTAAACCAGCACAGCACAAACTGTTCACTTCATGGAAACTTTTTTTGTTTAATCTTCAAAAAATCTTGTGTATACATGCATTTTATACATGGGCGACTGTGTGGGTCCACATGAACGTGTCAGGCAGAGGTCAACCTTGTATGTCATTCTGCAATGGAGTAGTCTACTTTGTTGAGACAGGGTCTCTCACTGACCTGGGATTTGCCAAGTAGGGTAAACTGGTTGCCCAGCAGGCTCCGGGGACCCACCTATTTCTGTCTTCCCAGTTGTAGAAGCATAAGAGTACCACTAGGTTTGGCTTTCTTTTTTCTTTTCTTTTTTTTTTTTTTTTTTTTTGGTGTCTGTTCTGGAAGTTGAACTCAGGTCCTCATGCATGAATTTTAAAAGGTGAGCTATCTTACAGTCCTCTACTTTATTGAATTTTTCAGAAGAAACCGAGCTTCACCACAAGCTGCCCCATCCAATTGTTGTAGTTAAATGGGAGAGCATGAGAGCCAGTGGAAAGTGGTGCCCCAGTGGCAGTTATCTACTAAGCCCTGTCCTTTGTCCTTATCTGTACAGGATTCACTGGCTCTTTTGAAGTCTGGGCCTTTAAGACAGAAGCCAAGCATCCCAAAGGGCATTCACTCAGAACTGTGCAGTCCTGACAGCTGTCCTGGAAGCTGCTCCTCCTATGGCTCCTCCCGAGCCATGGTATTGGCCCCAGCCCAATTTTTAATTTTTTCTTCCCCGTGTTTCTTGCAAGTATAAACATTTTTCTAAATCACTTTTCTATGCTTTGTTCAATGCCTTTATTCCTTTATCAGTCAAAATGTGAAAACACAAAACCACGAGGTGTTGTACATAGGACGGTATTAACCACGTTTTGGACTTTTTAATAGAATTGTGGAGCCTTTGACTTCCAATCAAAAGTTAAAATATTATCAGGCACCAAGGAGGACGAGTGACCCAGTTGATTCAGCCTGGCAGACTTCCTCAATAGCTGTCTCCATCGGGGGCCTGCAACCACGGCAATCCAATGTCGCTGGGACCGTTCAGCTCTACACAATGCCCAGGCCGGAACCTCAGTGAAGCCTGCAAGATCAGCTTCTGCCTACAAACTCCTTAGGTC
Source organism: Lophiomys imhausi (assembly GCA_907164525.1). Classification (NCBI taxonomy): domain Eukaryota; kingdom Metazoa; phylum Chordata; class Mammalia; order Rodentia; family Muridae; genus Lophiomys; species Lophiomys imhausi. Next base: position 553,690 of record CAJQZJ010000384.1, on the reverse strand, counting down.
ATCTAAACAGCTGAGAACAGAAGGACTGAACATAAAAGGAGTGTACTAACATTTTTAACCATTTTTTCCGTTTTGGTTCGGGCCCCAAACAGGTTTACTACGACCCAAATCAGCAGGAAGTCACTTTAAGAGAGCGACGTCCCATGCCCAGAGGGTGGGGAGGGTGTTTCTCCGCCCTTCTTTTTGGTTATTTGAAGGATAACTGAAAACTCTGATATTTAGGGGAAGAGATTACAAGCTGATAAATGGTCCTGTTTAATGAGTTTTGGAGGTTAGATCCAGGGACTTCCTACTTTTCCTTTTCTGTATCCTTCTTCCTCTCCTATGTAGGAGTGCATAGGCTTGAGAAAAATGAGACATAGACATAGCACAGGAAGGTCCAAGAAGAAGGGGCAGATTATTTAATATGCCCTTATACCTTTGTATATTGATACAAAATTAGTAGTATATTTGGCTAAAGTGGTATTGACCATTGTTTATTGTGCAAAAATAAGATTGTATTGATCTTTGTATATTGATACAAAATTAAGATTATAGTTGGCCACAATGGTATTGACCCTTGTATATGGACGTAATATTAAGATTGTATTGGGCTACATAGGCATTGATCTTTGTATATTGATACATAATTAAGAGTAAATTTAACCACAATTGAATAGATCTTTGTATATTGATACAAAATTAAAGGTAACGCTTCCTAATGGTATCATACCTAGAGATACTTAAAAATAAAATGTGAAGCTCTGGCCTCTTGATACCAACCATCTAAAACTGTCTAGGATAGTTAAGTAAAACACTCCTAGTCATGCAAACATGTCACTTTGTTAGCTACTATGACAGTCTATCACAGATATTCTCTAAACTACTCAGTAATCAAGTTGTTAAGAGACAAGCAACATTTGCTTATCTAAATACAAGAGATGGATAGGGCATCTTCAAAAACCCCAAGAGATCTGCAGAATATGGCATTCAAAGATGTTATCTTAAATTAAGATTTTCTTTTTTTTTTTATATCGAGACATATCAGCTCCTGACAGCACCCCCTATTCTACTCCAAGTAGAAGATAAGCATCGAAGAATCTCCAGTGTGAGATGGTTGAATTAGTGGCAAGCCTATCTCTTGGCATGAAAAAACCCCTTGCTCCAACTGCAGACAGACTGCTGTCCAAAAAGGACAAAACTTGGTAGCAGGGAAGTCAACAGCCTAACTCTGCCAAGACAGGGTAGGTAAGTCCTTCATAATCCCTGCTCTACAGCAAATGTCTGTCAGAGAAACAGGTCCCAAAGGCTGAAGACTGATGCAGGAATGTATGGAGAGAAAATGGGAACTGTCCAGGCAGTCACTGGTATGTCATTTCTTAGTTTTGGAAGCTGCAGGCCCTGCACTTCCTATATAAGCAGATATATTTATCCCTCTCAGGTCTCTGAGGTGGTTGAAGAATAGACAGCTAGAGTCTCATAGTTAAACTTTGAGTTGTCTAGGAATCAAGAGGGTGTTATAGATCTAAGAAGATACTCTTAAAATTGTGTTGCAAGTTAGTATGAATGTTGAGTCAGATACAGACCTTTAAACTCATGGAGATGGTTAGATAGTAGAATGTTAAAGTCAGGGGCCAAATATGTATAAACTGAACATTGGGAAGGTATACTGGGCCATTTAACTCTCATAAATGTGGCATATTTATATCTGTTGTTTTGTATAGTATTTACTGTTATAAGAGAAGGAACCATCTGTTGGACTGAAAGGGGAAACTGCTGGGGGGAAGAGGGTGGAAGGGCGGGATAGGAAGGGGGAATAGGGAAGGGTTTGTGACTGAGATGTAACTTGAAGAAAAAAAAAATAAAGTATTTAAAAAAAAAAGTTAAAATATTGTAAGAGTCATTCTGGTTCTAACATGTCCTGTATTGCCTACCTACTCCCTCTTCTCATCAGTCTTTCCTTGGGCTCTGCTTCTGCCTCTGGTAATTACCTTGCTGCGTCTTTTTGTTGTTCCTTGAATAAATCTTCTAGGAATGTCAAAATGAAAAACAAAGAGAGTGGTTTAAATCACTGAAAAATGTTCAAGATTATGGAGGCTAGTGGGCCAAGATGGCAGTGTGAACATGGATGGTTTCTCCTTGACTTCCAGATGGCTGTCTTCTCCTTGTGTTTGTGTTACATGACCCTCTGTAACATTCCGACATGTCTCTCTGGGTTCTGATCTCCTCTTCCTGTAAGGACAGTTTACTGGGGTATGACCACCTTTGTTTACATGAGCTTACTTCACCTTAACTACTTCTTTGAAGGCTCTATGTAAAATAGTCTCATTCTGAAGTATGGGGGTTAAGATTTTGACGTGCATTTGGGGGGAGAAAGAATTCATCCTATGACAATTTCCACATCCCCTCTCTTTCTCTAGCCTTCAAATGCTTCAGAATCTCATCTCAGCATTTCCTGCAGAACAGTTCTGTATATGCTGAATTCGAAGGATGCCTATCTCAGACTTTCTCAGCTTAGATGAAAACCTGCGATTGCAGTTTCCCATGATATATAGATAAGTCCCACAGTAGGACTCACTCACTTAATCATCATTCCAAGTGCACAGGAGAGACAGCTATGGGATCACTGTCCTGAAATCCCCATAGAGCCACGGGGAAGCTAAAGATTCATTTTTACATCTATGAACTCATGTATTTTCTCTTTTGACTTATTTCAAATACAAGGAGAATTTGCAGTGGCATTGTCAGTAAAAGGAAATACCACATATCACTTTTAATGTTTTTAATAAAAGCAAAATTTTTTTCCAATTGTATCAATAAGCTAAAGAAATGTACTTGACTTTCTAAGTCTCTTCCTCCTTAATCCCTTCCACTTTGGCAACTTTCATTTAGTGTCCCTTTTGGAGACTTATCTTTTTCAATTCAAGGGCATTCTCATTAACTTATCTTTATTGAGGAATTACATTATATTGTCTCTAGTCTTTGACATTCCTACAAGATAGATATCATTAAAATTTTACAGATAGGCTATACGTTAAGATCCTAGGCACATTGTATTGACAAAATCCGCATTTGACCCATATCTGTTGGGTTCTTACATTTCTCCTTGTTTTACTGTCCAAAATTAGTAAGTATACAACATTTCTACTTTGAGACTTTCAGAAATTTCAGAGTTTTTATGATTCTCAGTTCTGCCCTTGAGCATTGGGGTTTTGTGGGAGTGTTCTCTCTCTCTCCCTCCATTGTTTTAAAGTTAAAGAATGGGCATTTTCCTTGGCCTCACAGTACCATAGAATGGCTCTTATTAATTTTCATTTCACCCTAGCCTCCTGGTTGACAATGGTTTACATATTATCCAGCTCTTGTCCAGCCTTTTCTGCTTTAGACAGGTTATTCCTGCCAGTTAGGGTCATAAACAGTGGGAGGAGGTGCTGGGCAGTTGGTGGGAAGCTGTGAAGGGAAGGAGATCAGGGCCAATGCCAACAGAGTAAATGACTAACATACTGTTCCAGGAATCAGGTAGCCAGTGGAGATGCCAGGAAAGCCAAAGAACATCCATTATCTATGGACTAGTTCAGTAGAACTTCTGCAATCTCCGGACTAGTTAGTTATATAGAACATCCACTATCTAGGAACTAGTTCAGTGGAACATTCACAATCTATGGACGAGTTCAATCAGTAAACCAAGATGAGAGCCCAGTAGGAAACAAGAGAAAGGAGCACAGCCATGAGTCAAAGGAGATAAACAGGCTGAAGAGTGGTCCAGATGTTTCACTGTGTTATATCAACCTTTATTCAAGTCTCAGCTCGTCACCGAGGCACAGTTAAAATGTCACTGAGGCTGACAGTTTTGGGTTTATGAGAAGATACGATTGAATTATAGGCACTTAAAGTGAGCCCTGCTTAGTTTATCTGAGTTTGTTTTTATTTTTATTTTATTTTACCATTGTTAGGGAGATAGATGCAAACATAACCAGTGGGTGATTTGTATGGAATGTTCCTAAAAACACTGCAGACAACTATATTGTTATTGTCAATGAGTAGAGAGAGAACACAATGGCACAGGAATACTAAGTTGTTTCCCATGGCCACAAATGAGTGACACAGCAAGGATCTGAGTTGATGTGTGTGTTAGAAGAGTGATGGCACGGTGTTAATAAACAAATATACACATTTTACTTATAAGGAAATTGTCAAGAGTTAATTGTAGAAGGAATATTAATATTTAATATTGATTCATACAATTATTAAGGTGGTGGCAGTTCCTTAACCTGCTATATTCTAAATAAACACACATAGTCTTGTTAGATATTTAATAAGCCTTAAATCACTAGGGCTGGGCAGATAACCAACCCCCTAAGGTGTCTTGTCTACCTCCCAATCAAAACTCCCATAAATACTTGCAGTCCATATGGTCGTCTTCTGAGCAGACTGTTCGGGGCCATGTGTGCTTCTCGTTGACACTAATCGGTGGTGTCTGTTCCCTCTTACTTCTCCCTCTCTCTCCTCCTCAAGGTGTTTCTTTGAACCCCAAGCATGAGAACCTTGGCCCTGCCTACCCCTCTTCTGTCCAGCCAACCTACAGGCAACTTTATTTAGCCAATCAGGGATACATTAGCAGGCAAGATCACACAGCATCCCTTGGTATATGTGAGAATGTGCTCATCTTGGATGTAACCAGGTCTTAGGGCACTAGTAATTATACTTCAATACATAGTAGCTCCAGATAAACCCCAATAGCCAATCGTGATACATTATTATGCTTCTCTATAGGTTATCCCAATATGAGACCATATAAAGATCACCTCTGACTGTACTCTAGTCTAAATTCAGCACTGATACTGTTCTTCTTGTCTGGACACCTAAAGGAATACATGAACAAAGACTCTTACTGCCATTTTTCCTTTTACTAAACAGTCCTGTCTTAAGGATATTTCTTTCCATCTTACAGGGCCGCAGTGTCTTGTTCTAGTTTATGCTTCAAATAATCTAGATACATGTCATAAGGATTCATTTCTTGAACTAAAATATTTGCAAAAACTAATGGGGAGGAGAAAATGAAGAGATATTAGTGAGAGGATATACTTAAGGGAAATATTTTTAAAATTGTATCCAGAGCGAGCATATATGCAGACACACTGATGCATACAGAGAGTACACGTGACTCTATGGGGCTAGGGATATAAAGGGAGATAAGTAATTATTAATTATGGAGTTTGTTTTTGATATGATGGTGATGTCCTAAAAACCTGGAGTAACAATGGGCATACAATTGTGATCATACTAAAAGTTGTTGGGCTTTCCTTTCTAAATAGGTAACTTATGTGATAAGTGAATTATATCTAAGTAAAACTATTTAGAAACAAATGTTCACAGTTAAATCTTCACGAAGGAACCAATTGTTTAGATAGCACATCAAGAACTGCATGACAACTTTTGTACATCAAACAGTTTGGACAGAAACAATGGTGCTTTCTAGAACAAGGGCTTTCCCGTGACTGAAAATCCCAGGTATGAGTGTGAGATGGAAATGGTACTTCATTTCCCCTTTCAACCATCTGGTTCTTTAGCATGAACTTTCATGAGAGAAATACAACAGAATGAGGAAATAAGATTCATTTCCTTCCCAAAGCATTTGTCACTTAGTGCAGAAGGTCTAATTTGCTCTGTTTTTTTTCCATTTGTTTTCTATGCTGGAGAATAAAAATTACAAGAATGTCAATCCTGCATGAAGTCAAGAAAAAGCTACGGTTAATCCAAGTGCACTGAGAACATGGGGTTCCAGATAATTGAGGGTTTATTGAAAGTGCCTGTCATTAAAGTCCTAATAACACCTCATTACATCTGTCTACAGTTGTGGCAGTAAAGGCACTGAAGCCAGTCATTAGACTACCCTTAGGGAGAATTTTACCAAAATGTAACAGAACAAAAAATGTAAAAAATAGTTAACTCTCTTTACTGCTTATATTTTTTTTTCTGAAAGTGCGAAGGGAGTTTATATTTTATCATTCTTCCTTTCACTAAGTAGGTTATTTTGGGAGTATTAGTTTTTAAGTTTTTATTATATTTTAATGATATAATTAAAGCTGGCAGAGACTTTGTACTTCAAGTTACTTTAATTACTTTGAAACTCATTGCTGCTTGGGAACGGAAGCCATCCAAGTCTTATGGAAGCATTACAAAAATACAGAAAGTGCTGTAGGGACTAGAACATGGGAATGGCTTGTTGGATATTAACTGCTTGTAATCATTTTTGTCATGATATAGGTCCTATTATGGAGTACAGGCTTTTATTTCCCCAAGTTCAAAATAAATGAAACTATAGTCTCCAATGGTGATTATATGAAGTGGAGGGGACTGTGAGAGGCCATTGGGTGACAACACCGGGGCCTCTACTGTAGGGTTAGTGCCCTTCTAAGAAGATGCTCCAAAGAGGGAGTTTTCCCTTCTCTACTGTTCTCTAAGTGAGGGCACAAGAGGAGGACGGGCATCTGGAAACCAGGAAGAGAGCTTCCCCAGAACTGAGACACATGGACACAGTAAGCTCAGACTCTCCAGTTCTAGAACTGTGAGAAATAAGTTTCTGATGTGTTGGCCAGAAAATGTATGATACCAGGACCAATAGCTTCGATAGCATAACTGTGTTCGGTGTAGCCATGATATTCTTCCATGTGGCTGAAAGTGTATTTTCCAATGATAACTGTGGCTGCAATGATAACTTGCATTCCATGTGTACTGCTTACATAAAGTCATGTTGGCATACCTCTCAGCAGTGTGTCAATCCATTCTCATTGACAATGAAGCTGTACCTGGGTTACCCTGGCAGAGAGTATGGTAGAAATGGTGTTAAGTGATATGTTCTGCTAGTTCATCAAAGTGTCCCATAACAATTCCACATGTGGGACACTTGCTATCAAGAAACTAAATTCCATAGAAACAGTCCACTTTCTCTGAGATGCCTTCATAGAAGGAAGTCCAAAATCTAAGAGATGTTGAAACAAAATGCAAAGTGTGTGTGTGTGTGTGTGTGTGTGTGTGTGTGTGTGAGAGAGAGAGAGAGAGAGAGAGAGAGAGAGAGAGAGAGAGAGAGAGAGAGAGAAACAGAGACAGAGGCAGAGACCGAGACACAGATATGTTATATATATATATGCCTGGCCATCACATAGCTGCCCCTGACCCCCATTCCACTAACTCCAAGCAATGTTTGTAACCAACATGAATGAATGGAGCCAGAGCCTGAAATCCTCCTTGAATTCCTGACCCATCGAACTGAGAAAAGTCAGCAAATGTCCCAACAGTAGTGATTTGTTTCTCGGGAAACCACAAGCATTGCAGTTTCATCACTTAAACTTTCTGAGCTGGCAGAAGGAGGTTCTCCATGACATGTGAAATAGTATAAGCAATAATGTTTTTCAGAGAAAATCCTAAATTTGCTTAATCCTTAATTACAGAAAAACACTGAATGTGAAATGCTTTTAGATTTGGAAGATGTTGGTACCTTCTCAGGAGCATCGGCCTCCTTGGGACATCCATTTCTCCTGCATGTCAAGCGGCATTATTCATGTTTTAATAGTGTTTTTCAGCCTGGGAAGAGGATTGTTACTTATTTTAATTCTATTTTATGAAGAGGTTTGATGCCTGCATGCTTATTACTACTAAGCCTCTAAAACAATAAATATTCACAAAATTAATGACTTCTTGTCAAGGATCGTAAGTCTGAGCACAGCATCCTCAAGGCCTCCTCTCTTTCCACCTCCTGCTCCTGACATTTTCGAAAGGTTGGGTAGTCTGTGTCCTCTTCCCCTACAGACACTCCCCTACTACGATGGGGCTGTTTAGAATTCTGCTACACATGTAAGCAGTTATCAACCAGCAGACACAAAACTCTTCTTCTGTCTCTGTAAGTTGTTTGTATTCTGTCACTGAATTTAAGACTGCCATGATAAGTTTCAGTTATTTCATAGGAACAGGTAAATAAAGTCTTTTACTGAATGTTTATGTATGTGTGTGTGTGTGTGTGTGTGTGTGTGTGTGTGTGCGTGTGTGTATGTGGTGTGTGCATGTGTGTGTAGTGGATGCATGAATGCATATGTATAGTGTATGTGTGTGGTATGTGTGGGGAGGATGTGTGAGATATGTGGGTGTGTATATGTGTGGGTGTGTTAATGTGTTGCATACGTGGTGTGTGTATGTATGAATGTGTGTGTTTATTTGTGTGTGGGTATGAATGTGGTGTATGTGTGGTGTGTATGTATTTGTGTGTGTGTGTGTGTGTATGTGTGTGTGTGTGTGTGTGTGTGTATGTGTGTAAACAGAGGTCAGGAGTCCTCTAAATGTGAGTCAGACTTGATACTCTTCATGCAGAATAAGAGTTCTTGGATAAGCCTCTTAAAAATAAATTGTACATATTAAGTACTAGTAACCACAGCAAGGAGACATTATTTCCAGTACTCTTTGGGAATGGATCTACAAAACCTCAAAGTACTCAAGTGTGAATTGCTACAAAATGCACTGCACACATTAGCCAGCCACCCAAGGTAGGTGATTGCAGTTAACACAGGCCCTTTCTACCCTTACCCAAACACCATCTAAGTATTGTAAACTATGTTTCCAGTGATTTGACAGTCTCATGTGTATTCTTTAACACAAAACAAAATCTAAAATCCTTTCTTGGACCTTTATGTGGCTATGTGATCTGCCCCGTACTAACCTCTCAGCAATCAACACACATGCCTAATTCGCTGGCCCCAGTCACACATGTGTCTTTCTTTTCCTGTCTCTTTCTTATCTCCCAGCATCTTAGACAGCTTTCCTTACCTCAAGACGGACTGTGGACTTCCTTAGATGCCACACCTTACATCACCTTCCTTTAATTTTCTTCATAGATTTTACCCATCCTTCACATTTCAGTAGACATTGCTTAGCTATGAAGCTTGTCGTCTATGTTACTAGAACGGATGGTTATGTACAGAGGAAGTTTTCTACTTGGCTTTTACTTCATTGCTAGGACCTAAGACCAGTCTGGATGATGATAGTTTCTCAGAAAGACTTTCTGTTGAATTATCAGCTGAATCAGCATTCTTCCCAACCACAATGCTTTTCCTTACATCCTGTTGTGCAGCAGCTTTTTCTCTTCACAGCACATGTGTATGGCATTTGACGGATGCTTTATAGCTTTTAAGACTCATCCAACCTCTGGCAGGTGATGCTTAAGCGACTCTTGGAAAGGAGATCTGTGCCGGAGTCTCGTGCTGGGCTATTGCTAGCCACTCCGACTACTGACAGCTAGTGCTGATCCAGACCTGACCCCTGGAAGTTCACCTTCCCATCGGGCTTATGTCTTAACAGTATGTTTCAGAGCAGTGTGTCAGGCATCATACTGGGAATATCTCTGAGACAGTGATATATGACAGAGAGGCCCTGTGGCAGCTGAATCATAAACTTCCAAGAATTTTGAAAATTCACTAAGCACAGTTATTATGAAAAATTTGTATATTAATTTATTATAAAATAAATTATTTTGAAAACAAAGGTAATACACGTATCATTTTCCAATCATCTGTGCTCTTGAGGTAATTTATACCCATTGCACTGTGTACTGCAATTAACATAACAGTGCCCACTGAGCGTCTTTCTGAAGCTCTTCAGCTCTTCAGCCAGTGGTGTCACGTAGGCAACTTGATAAAATTTGTGGTGTGAGTATTTTCTCCAGGAAAATTATGTTTTCTTCCTAGAGATTGGGTTGTAGGGTTCGAGTTCACTAGCACACTATTGCTGGAGAACACACTGGAGACAACATCTCTTGGGAACATCAGGCAAAGGAGCTCAGGGGAAAGGTCCAGGAGAGGCAGGGGCTGAGGCTGGCCAGGTGGTACGCTCCTCACCTCGCAAACATGGCCATTCCGCTTCTGTGCAGTTTCTTTTCTTCAGGTCACTGTCTCTAGACGATCAGTAAGGACCCAGTGAATGACTTTCTTTAGTCTCAGCTGACCCCTTTAAACAATTACTGTGGTGAAAGCACTTAGCATGCGATCTGCTCTCATCAAAAGCGTTGATTGTGTAATAATACTGCATGGCTAAACCACAGAAACATTGACAACACCATCACTGAATGTAGAATTAACTAATTAAATTATTACTTAATATTTATATTATATTTAATTAGATGGTGGCTCTGTTAATCCTTGACCTGCCATTATAAATGAGCACACAGACACCACATGGATTTTTACAAGCCTTGGCTGAATTGAGCAATCTCGGTCCATCTTTCTAAGCTAGCTGTTAATTCTATTCCCCAAATATGACCCCATATATGCATATGTCCCTTTGGACTACTATTCTCCATGCTATGCCAATGTTCCAGGCCACGTGGAATGATGTTCTTTTCTCTAACCCATGGCCTGTTTTTCTGTCTCTGATTCATTGATACCATCTGAAGATGAACTCATAATAAACATTTCCAAATTGCATGTGAAAATGATCCACACAGAGTCCAAGTCACGGTGGACCAGTACTGTCATTGTCCAGAGCTGAGGCCTCAAAGCAGTGGTGTAATAAGACGCAGAGCAATGAGTGTGACAGAGAAAAGAATGTCCCGAGGGAGAGGAGAGATCAAACCTGGCGGTGGGCACTAGAGCAGCCTTCAGAATCTCTTCTCACCTATGTTTTCTGTCCCCTTAACTGAAGGAACACTGTTCCCGAGCTTTGGAAGTGTTGGTGGATGATAGCTCAGCAGAGCTCGCCTCCAGGGATAGTGTCAGCTGGGGACAGTGGCTCAGCCAGCTCATGCATACTTCCAGGGGACGCCTACATACAGTAGCTGGTTGGTTTAAGGTCCCAAAGACCTGGCTCCGTCATCTCAATCAAGCACTGTTGTTAGGGGAACCATTCTGTCTCCATGGCTTCCAACAGGTTCTGATGGAACCCAGAATTTCTGTTTGGATCAGAGAGCCTTTCATTGCCCTTCACTGCTGTTCGTTCGTAGTCTCCCTCTGTCTAGTCTGGTTGCCTAAGTTCCTTTCACAGATGTACGTTTCAAGTGGACTATTTAAAACCTTCTTTCATAAACAAATATTGTCATAGTTTTTCCTCTACACTGCTCATTGGTCTATTCTAGTCTTTTTTTTAGTCCCATCATCTTCAGTTATTCCTTTGGTAATGTAAATTATGGTTTGCTTTAAAGTTTTCTTCTCTGCTATGCCGTAATCATTCACTTTAAAATCCTTTAAGAATGCTCAGTCTTTCACGTGGCAGAAGTCATTCTTGTGTGATCACACCGAGTCCTAAAAGGATATTTAATGGTATCAACTGAGCATTGGATATACTAAATCCTTTGATAATCAGCATTTTTAATCCTTTGTGGGCTAAACTGTATCCCCTCCAAACTTAGATTTGGAATTCATTACTTTTCTTGACACTATAGCCCAGAACTCACCAGGCAGCTCAGGCTGGTCTTGAATTCATGATATCTTCCTGCCTCAGCTTCCCAAATGCTATGATTATAGGTATAATCCACCACACCAGGCTTCAGATATTTCCTATGATTCTGTAACTGGTTGTTGTTCTTATAAAGCTTGGGCCAAACAAGCTTCTTCAAATCTTGGCTGAGGACAAGGATTGTTTTGAACAATGACTTAATGGATTCTAAGAACAATAAAAATCTATAGAGTTAATATTCTCAGCTTTGGAATCCCAAAGGACAAACCTGGGCTACCAACTGCTTGCAAAACTATAGTCATTATTAGAGGTATACACGGCTTTCTTGGGAAATAGACGACAGAATTGTTCACAGTTTCTAGAATATTTGTAATCTATAGAAGTCACCAAAATATAATGTTCCAAAAAATTGAAAATTTATTATTTTACTTTCTGAAAACCATAGACCTAGAAAGGACTCAACCCTGCTGTCGAACATGTGATCTCCTGTTGACGGAAATGCCCTCACCGCAGCCCGGTTACGTCATCATCAGACCACGGGTGGAAAGTGAAAATAAATAGAAGTGAATTATTCGAACTCCGTTTGTAGAGACTTTTTGTGTCATTTTCAGTCTTTTCATTTCTCTTTAAACCACACTATGAGCAGCCTAATAACTACCCTGCAATGCTATTGATGTTGAGCCTTCATTTTTTATAACAACCACAGCTCTTGAATACTTTGTGGTCAGTAGTTAAATATTATTGAGTAAGAACCTTTCAGGATGATGTAACAAATCAAACCGTCTTTCTCATTCCCTTTTTGCATTCTCCCCCCCCCCCATTTCTCTACCCTTCTCTCTTTTTCCTTCTTTCATCTCCCCTCTTCTCTCTCTTGTCTTTCTTCTTAAGCTGGCACAAACCCAAAGCTTTGCACACTCCCACTGAGATATACACCCTTACCCCAACGAAAGGTTGCATAGAATACCTTTTTGGACAACCCTGCAGTGTTAAACTCTTGTTTATATATTTCTCTAGAGATTCTTATTCTTCAGACTCTGAGAAGAGGGGATGGCAGGTGGTCAGTGTTCAATCCTAATGTCCACAGAGCTAAATAAGGCGCCATTTGTTTTGCCAGCTGGAGAAGGGCTATTGAATTTGTCAAAAAGATGTAAAATCCAATAAAACTAGGCTTCCAACTTCTGCCTGAAGTAAGAAAAAAAATCTCCTGGTGGCTTTTTCAGTCATTATGCAACTGAGAAGAGATGGACAGAGAATGCTTTCTTTGTGCTGGGGTGAGAATAATGTGGAAAACCACAGTACTTGGGCAATTACTCTACTTGTCTAACTGCGTTGAGAAGTCTGCATTTAATTAAGAAGCAATGGAGTGATCCCAACTATTTTTATAGGCACAGTGATTTTTTAACAATGTTCCTTGTGAAAACATATGAAAAGAATTAGTTTTCATTTTTGTTAAAATAAGATTCTACCGGCCTTCTGTTAGAAGAGTGGGAGAAACTGCAGCAATGTCTGCTCTTCAGTTCAGTCCCTCCAAGGTGGAGACTTTTAAAAAGTTCTTAAAGGGCAACACGGTGACAAGCTGTCAAGATCTCTATGAAGAGACTCTAAAGGGAGAAGCTTGAAGCAGAATGGACAGCTCTCAGGAGAGCTTACCAAGGGCCCAAGTGCATTATAAACACAACCTGTACTTGGTGTTTAGTCACCACCCTCTACGTGGACATACGTGGGGGAAGTGCATCTCTGCTGAGCATGTGAAGACTTTTGTTGCTATTCCTCCCCTCCCCAGTAGGATACATACTGGCATATAGTTTACATTATATTGTAAGCAATTTGGAGTTAAAAGTGTATGAGGGAATGTGCATAGATGCAAATACTATGTCATTTTATCCATTTTGTATATGGATTTTGAATAAATAGAATCAATTCCCCATGAATATTAGAAGATAACCATCTTTTCATAAATGCAACAGAAAAAAGTACCATTTAGAATCTTACTGAATAAATACAGTTGGCCTTAGCTAAAGGCTGCCTGCATGCCAGAACACTAAAATCCAATAATTTTTCATGGGCCCTGCTTTCTTTCTGTGGTCTTGACAATCCAGCCTCAGCTTTTGCTGGATCCTGTTCACTATGAAAGTGCCAACCACCTACCCAGCTCTCATGGTCTACTAAGGAGGTAATACTCCTGGCTTCTCTGAGCCAAGCTTGGCCACCAGAATCCACACTGTATGAACTGAGGGTTCTCAGTGGCTTTAGTTCTGATCCAGTTCACACTCCAATCAGAATTTTCCCAATTTCTGAGCAAAGCTTCCCTAGAAATTACCACCTAATCACCCTTTAAACTCTAGGAATCCAACTCCCTCCTGGAGTAAGTCCAGACCTGCGTTTGTCCTCAAAACTTCGAATGTGCCTCCCAGCACGAGAGGGCTACTTAGCTTCAGTCTTGCTCTATCTAACCCAGAAACCTATGAGCTACTAACATCTCCCTGGGCAGACTTGACCAGCATACAGAAAAGGAAACCACACTGTCTCTGTTTGAAAAAACAACCTTTTGCTGACGAGTTCATTTAGCAGTGGGGAAAATTCATTAAGATATCAATATGTTTAAAATATTTATTACTTATTTGTGTGTGTGTGTGTGTATGCCACTACACATTAGTGCAAATAAGACCACTATGGGAGGTGAGTCTCTCCTTCCACCATGTAGGTTCTGGGGGATTGACTCAGGTCATCAGGCCTAATGGCAAGGACCTTTATCCACTGAGCAATCTTGCCTGCTCAATACATGAATTTTTTGAGCATTTATTAATAACTGTGGGTGGTCAGAGGTATAATAAGGTGCCAACTCTTTTAAGTTAAGAACTTAACTTTTAAGTTGAAGTTCTAGCTTTTTATATCTTGACCAGATCAGCAATAGAACTCTGTCCCTGGGGTTGTAGATAGCTATACATGCAGTCAAGCTGACTCTTTCAGGAAGCAGTTTGCTTTCTAGTGTCAGGGACAACAGATTACACTGCTAACTTGCTTATGCCAATTCATTTCTTCTTACTGTGATGTAGTTTGGAGGGAACTCAATCATCTTGGTACCTTCAGGGAGCTGGGCCTGTACATAGTGAGACAACTATGGGCTACAGAGTGAACTAACTGAATATTGAGAACCTGTCACTCAGACAGCTAATTTCAGGAATCCAGTCATCTTAACTATTCACTCACTCACTTTCTTTCTGAAGTGAGAACTACCCTTCTGTACCTTGTACAGCCTGCTGCAAAGGGGGAGACAGTGTTGTGTAAGTCCTTTGGTGCTAGGAGGGTGCATGTGCCATATGTAGGAAAGGCACTCCTATCATTTGCTGGAAACCTTCAACACTGGCAGATTTAAATAGAGAAATGACCAAGAAAAGCAACAAAAGGCCCTTTTTCCTCAGGTCTAGGTCATGCCTGTTAGCTATAATACCCACTTATGTTAAATACTTCTTTATTATGTACAGCTCCTGGCAGGCTTGCAATGCAATCTTTTAGGTGTTTGGAGTGTGACTTGATTTCCTCTGTCAGAGGGTATTAACTTGACCAGTGTGACCTTGGGATATAAGGGAATATGCAAAATAAATGTGTACGTAAACACACCACCACAGTATAGAATGCAATATAAATGTGTATGCCAACACACCCTCACAGTATAGAATGCAATATAAATGTGTACACAAACACACCATCACAGTATAGAATGCAACTTGCATATGTGAGACATGAGGCACTGATAGAAGGTGAGAAAGAAACTGCAGCTTCCAGGGCAGCTGTCTGTGCTGGACAGTTTTATGTCAACTTGACCAAGCTGGAGTCATCTGTGAAGAGGAGCTCTCACTTGAGAAAATGCTTCCATAAGACTGGCTTGTAGGCAAGTTGTTTTCTTGGTTAATGCTTGATTCAGGAGGGCCCAGTCTATTGTGGGTGATATCGATTCTGGGTTGGTGGTCCTGGGGTGTATAGACAAGCAAACTGAGTAAGCCATGGGGATAAGCCAGTGAGCTAGTAACCAGTGTTCCTACACAGCTTCTGCTTTATTTCCTGCCTTGAGTTCCTGTCATGACTTCCTTCATTGATGAAGTAGGTAGGTAGCTTCTACATGACAGTGTCCTTTAGGGTGGCCCTGGAAAGGGCAGCATGCCAAGAGTACATCCTCATCAGGGAGGACTCTGAGTGTTATTTTGTCAACCTGATACAGAAAAGGAGAGATAAGCTCATTACCCAGAATTAAGGTTGTGAGAAGAAGGAATAGGAAGCTTGATGTCTGAACGGTCTGGGAGAGAGGTTTGTGGGCGAGTCTCTCACAAAGAGAAAGATCAGAGTGGGAGGGTGCCTGTCCCGTGTGCACATCTATTAAAGGATAACCAGGTGAGGAGTTGGTGCTCTCAGTGAAATAGATGGCGAAGACTACTCCTCTTAGGGATGTCAGTCTCTTTGTCTGTGGTACAATATTCTTCAACGGTAGCATTTAAAGCAGACATGAAAGTGAGGATGCAGAGGATGGGGCTCACCAGTCTGAGCTCACTATCACCACGACTCACCCATCTACGGTTTCTGAGCCCTTAATCTGCCTCTACAGATACTATCAATAAGCTCTGGATGTGACAACTTCATGTTGTGTAGGCTAGAGTCCTAGATGTGTGGAGTGGCCCCTGAAGGTGTATTTATGATGCCATCTGGGCGAAAAGACTTCAAAGACAGGAGCTCCCAGTTAGATGTGGTATGTACCACAAATGATGGCCAATGTAAACTACTGTTATTCCTAGTGCTGGAAACCACATGTCCACAAACCAAGCATGACTGCAGAGTCAGAATGGACTTCCTACTTGTATTCTAGCTATATATTTGGAAGATGTTTTTCTTCATATCTTTTTTTATGTTTATTTATTACTTCAGGTTACATCTCAATCGTAGTACCCTCTTTCCATCCCTCCCAGTCTTGTCCTCCCACCCCGTACTCCATATCCCTTTCAACCCACTCCTCTGGAATGGAGTGTCCCTCCATAACAGTCCCCTGCCCCAGTTCAGCAGTCATATGAGGGCCAAGAGCCTCCTCATACACTTGGGGTCTACAAGGCAGCACCACTAGGGCAAAGTGTCTCATGGACAGGTAAAAAATTTCTTTTCTTCATATTTCCTCCCACTCCTACGAACAGCAATGCTGGTAGCTAACATGGTAGCTTGGAACTGAACTGAACTGAATGTTGACTGATCGACATTTGTTGACTCCAAGAAGTCATTTAGACACAAGAATCCAGACAGGAGGCTGCAGCTCATGGGGTCCACCAGCTACCTTCTCCTGATCTTCTCTGTGAAGGTCTTCAGTAGGTACCTCCTGTCTGGCACCATGCTGGGCTCATCCAATAGGAAGCAGCAGAGAGTGAGGCTGTGGCTCCTTCTGTTTCCTTCCCCGTTTCCATTTCCCAAGGGCTGCAGCTCCTTTCAGTTGCCTTCTCTACATCTACCTCACGTGGGTTTGCTAGGCCAGTCCTTCTTGCTCACTTAGGCTAAGGGTCCCTTCATCAGTACCATCCCTGAGGGTCTCTTGTTCATTTCCTAAATCTGTATGGTAAGTAATCTTTATAATTTTTTTCTCTTCCACAGTTTCTGCTATGAATGTGTACTCTGACTCAAATGCCTGCTTCATTTTATCTTTTGGTTCACTCTGTGGTATTGTAGATCCTGTCACTTCCATGATAACAATAATATTACAGATCGCAGCTCATTTTCAATGTACTCGAAGTAAAACCTAAACAACATGGTTGCTCTGTTTTTGGTCTCCTCCAAATGATCTCAGGTTGCCCTCCCGTGTTCTCACCACACTCATTTACTTTAAAGTTCAGACTTGTCCCTTCTCCACAGAGCTTCTTCCCAAGATCTGCATGTCAGTAATTCAGATTCCAGGTTAAATGTCATCTCCTCTCTCCTTCTCTGGTTCTTCAATAAAAGTAGTCCACACACTGCTACTCTACCCTCCACTCACATTCACAATGATTATCCTTTGCTGATATTTTCTTCTGTCTACAAATATTTTTCTATCATCTGCCGTCTATTTATCAACTATCTCCTTTGTCACCTGCCATGTTCTCTCTCTCTTTCTCTCTCTCCTCTCTCTCTGTCTCTCTCATTAATACCATCATTCTCCCTTCTAGAATGCTTGGGAACTGGCTGTCAATATGCGCTGTAGCTGAACAAAGAGTGATTAGTGTCACCTCACTGAGGTCACTGGAACTCAAGGCTTTTTAAGTCCTTGAGGTTTCATGACTGTAAATATCAGGTTCGGCGTCATGGCAATGGATATTACTATGTCAGAGTCTTTTCTCCATCTGATACCCTCAATGTCAAAATGCTATGAGAGCTAAAATTCCATGAAAAGGACAGAATATAGACTCTTCCTCAATGCATGTCAGACTCAAAATTTCTGTAAAAATTGTGCTGAATTCCCTATCTTTTTAGCTCATTCTGGGTCTGGAAACAATTTCCATTTCTCAAGATGTATCCTGTTGAACAATTTAAGACAGTAGATGTTAGGAGATCCAGAAAATTCCACAACTTAACAGCCAAACAATGTTGTTAAGTGCTGGATTGAACATGTTCCCTTATTATAAGAGTACCTGTATTCTGATTATATATATTCTCAGGTCTCTGATGTGTTTGGTTGAAGATTAGATAGCTATAGTCTCAGTTAAATTTTGAGTTGTTTAGGAGTTAAGAGGGTGTTCTGGATCTAAGAAGATGTTTTTAAAATAGTGATGCAAGTTAGGATGGAAGCTGAGTTGGATATAGAACTTTAAACTCATGGAGATGGTTAAATAGTAGAATGTTAAAGCCAGGTGCCAAATACATGTGGACTAGACATTGAAAATGTAGGCTAAGCCTTATAATTCTCATAATTGTGGCCTAATTATTTTTATTGTTTTGTATTGTATTTGTTGTTATAAGAGAAAGAGCCATTTGTTAGACTGAAAGGGGGAGCTGTTGGGGGGGGGAGATATATCTTAAACTTGAAAAGAAAGGAAGGAGATGCGGTGGTGAGGGGGAAGAGGGTGGGAGGGTGGCACAGGAGGGAGGAATAGGGAGGGGATTGTGATTGAGGTGTAACCTGAAGAAAAAAAAGAAGAGTTCCTGGAGTTTTTCATATGCAAATTGATAGTTTCCAGGTGACAGAACACAGTGAAAACTGTCTAATCTTATCAGATGCAAAATGTTTTGATTAGAATCTTATTGATGAATTACTTTCTGAAATAAAGTCTTAGCAGTAGGCACCATGTTGAGAGGCGGTTTTGCTGCACAGATTTAATGATGAGTTATTGTTTGTGTGCAGAGAAGAGGGAGGTGTTTACAACTGTGTCTCCTGTACTTCTTACGTGTAACACATTCAGTCTTGTGAAAACCAGTCTTTTCGCCAAGTCCATGTCTGCCAAGTTATGACTTCTCTAGTCAAACCTCATGTTGTTTTTGACTCCCTGGCTATCTAGAAGGCTTGGAACATTTGAAAGCCTTTTACTACTTTCTTCTGTTCAGATCCAGACAATGTCCAAAGAAGAACGGCAGTCATTTGTCTCATTGCTTCTGGCACAGGCTGTACTGCCCTTTGTAGGTATCCTTCTGTATTATGACTTAATCCTTAAGGATCCCAAGAAATAAAGAAGATTGAGCGATAAAGATGTTTTGATGAGCATGAGAGCACCTCACAGAGTAATATATATGAGCAACAAGAATAGTTTCATCCCAGGAATTTTAACATTAAAGTGTTTTCTAAGCTATAGGAAGAGTCCTATACACTTGAACAAGTTGGCTCATTAAAATAGACCAAAGAGACCCAGGCATGACTGGCTTGCCTTCCTAGCATTTCTGTTCCCAACACCTCTAACTTTACATCGCTTCTCTGATGTTCTTGGCAGTAAAGTTTACAATTATTATGAAGTTTAGACCGAGGAAGCAAAACAACAGGCAAAAGAATGAATAACATGACAGTTGCAAAGTTCTGTGTAGTTGAACTCCTTTGTCTCTGAGAGGTCATGATGGCCTTTGGAGTTAAGAAAGACTGGTCTCACTGGGAGGTGGACAGGAAGTTCTGTCCCTAGCTGAGGAGATCTTGGCAAGTGATGGCTTCTGGGAGAGGGGGAGACGGTGTTCTTTAGGGATGTGGCTTCTGGGAGGTAGGTCAACTGTGCTCCCTGACTAAGAGTATTTGGGCAACACAAACTAGTCAAAGACAGACAGAAAGAACAAAACAAAAAGAAAAAGACAGAGTTAGGAGGTGAGGGTAGGTCTGGGAGGAGTTAGAGGAGGGTGTGATGTGATCAAAACACATTGTATGAAATTATCAAAGAATGAACTATTTTTAAAAAAGAACAATAAATAAGTGAAACCCATGGTACTGTACAAATAATGTGTGCTAATAATACCAATAAACATTTAAAAAAGGAGTTCTCTGTGAAGATATCCAAATCTTTCCCCATTAATTCTGTGATTTCCTGGATCCTCTCCTGCATTTTGGACACCTGCCTTCTTCTGCAGATCCCTCCCAGGCACCATGATGATCCAGAAATGAAACATGATCCTTTGCTAGTTTATACTGCCTTTCCTATACACACCAACACTTCTTACCTTGTCATCTATGAGTTCATTAATATCAAAATGGAGGAGGTAGGAATCCAAATCTTCCCAAAGAAGAACCAACTTAAACTTACAATTAAGCAACTAATTATATGTAAAATGTGTGTGTATGATCATATTATCTGACCATATGATATGCTGGCCTTCTATCTTTTGGACATGTCAGAATGGTTAGCTTGAGTCAGTCTTTCTGTTTAGAATAACTACATGAATGTGTGTGTGTGTATGTATCTTATTTTAAAAATAAGTGAATAAATTAAACACACACACATATATATATATATATACATATAAACACACACACACACACACACACACACACACACACACATATATATATAGCAAATGTTAGAGAGATAACCTTCCTAAAGAAGTATAAGTCTAAAAAGCAAGAGAAGAAAGCTCATGGGGATGAGTTCTGCATGTTGGGATTCTTCCAGGAAGACTTGGTGATTAGAAAGGAAATGCAATATAGACTAAGTAGGACTTTGAAAGCATTGCAGAGCTGTGAGAGTCACAATCTTAAATATTCTAACTGGGGTAAGATGAAGTCTCAAAGAATCTTTAATCTGAATTTCTCTGATGACTAAGGACATTCAACATTAAAGAAAACACTTTTTATCCATTTGTATTTCCTCTTTTGAGAACTGTCTGTTCTGTTCCCTAACCCATTTAAACTTGCATTCAAATAATCCCAATGATACAACACTGTGCTCTTTCCCGTTTTTATGTTCCATATTTGCCTTTTAAATTATTTTGTGGTTTAAAAACAAATAACACTCCTGAAAGCTGTTTATTAATATGATCCAAAATCCTACTAAGATAGTCAGACATCTATAACCGAACTTTTAAATTATTATTTAACACTTATTTATTTATTACTAAATTCACTTATAACAAACACCAACAATTTCTTAACTATTAATCCTATAAATTCCTACAACCCCTTTAACCTATCCACTAAACCTATTGATAATTATAACAACTACTTTCATAACCTTTTAGAAGGATACAGTCTCTGGGGCAGGTCCTCAGTCGTCAGGAACACAGTCTTTGTTGTAGATTCTTTAACACACTTAGCAGTCCTTTTTCTGGATCTCTCAGATGCAGGTTCGTCAGGGTAAGTTGGTTATTGCAGTCTCACCTTAAATAAGTCTT
Organism: Lophiomys imhausi; assembly: GCA_907164525.1. Lineage (NCBI taxonomy): Eukaryota > Metazoa > Chordata > Mammalia > Rodentia > Muridae > Lophiomys > Lophiomys imhausi. The sequence goes on along the minus strand of CAJQZJ010000384.1, from coordinate 532,474 downwards.
CATGCTTTCTTCTCTGTGGGAGACCTCAGGCGTCTGCAGGCCAACTTACTTCTTTTGAATCAGGAACTCAGCTGCTCTGCCTCAGTCCTTAAAGCCAGGCACAGTTTCCCCTAGGCCACTGATCGGACAGATCAAACCCCTCTAGGCAAAAGCTGAGCCACAGGGTCCAGTCCTTGGCCTTTTGGTGTCTTGCTCAGGCTTTCTTTGCTCACCGGCTTCTTTCTGCTTCAGGGAGAGAGCTGGCCATCAATGGCCAGCCCTTTTTTCAGCAGGACTCTTGGAGCTTTCTAGCATCAGGGGCCTCTTCTCTTCTGGGCTCCACGCACTGTCCTTAAATAGGAGGAACTCTGTTTCAGCTTAATTTGGGCTCCGCCCACTTAGCAGCTGAAAACAATGTCAGGCCAGATACTTTGTTTC
>CAJQZJ010000384.1:468690-512161 GCA_907164525.1 Lophiomys imhausi | reverse complement strand
TGTGTGTGTGTGTGTGTGTGTGTGTGTGTGTGTGTGTCTGCGTCTGTCTATCTGTCTATCTACCTGTCTGTCTTCTTGTCTGCCTGTCTGTCTTTCTATGCACACACATGTCAGGGTGCCTGAGAAGGCCACAAATGGGTGGCCAAGCCCTGCAGGTTGTGCTGTCTAATGTGGGTGCAGGTAGCAGAACTCAGATCTTCTGGAAGAGTAGGAAGGACCCTGAACCACTGAGCTGTCGCTCAGTCCATGGTCTTTCCATAAAAAGTGGCAATTTTCACACAGGGATGGCACAAGGGAGGGAAAAAAGCCTCATAGAGTTTGGGATTAGAGTAATGCCTGCCCAAGCCAAGGGCCACAAAACATGGTTGGTGCCAGCAGTCTAGACAGAACACAGGACAGATCACTGGACCTCGGATTTAAGAGGGAACCTTGGTCTTGGTTGTGGACATATAGCCACTAAAATTGTGGCAGGATAAGTTTCTGTCATTCTGCCATCATCCAGTCTGTGGGAATTTTTAATGGCATGTCTGGCAAACCAGGATAGGGATCATGTGACATGTGCTGTCACATCATCCTACTGAAGGTTGTGTGAGCTACTTTAGAATAAAAGCATATGTTAACAGTGCAATGTTAAAGGAGGTTAGCAAAGTGTAAATGCTTCTGTTTAGGACAAAGGATCAAATTAACTATTGAAACTTTTAAAACCTAGGAAACTTTTTTTGTAAGCACAGCTGTAGTCATGTGAGTGGTGTCTGCACCATTGAGGTTTAACCATTAGAAACATTGTATCTGGGGAAGCACATCAGATATGGGTGACATGTCAACTTAAGGTGACATTATTGATGATTACTTGTGGTAAACGTAGGTTTGTCTAGCATTCTACTTAACTGTAGACTTAAACCTTGCAACTATCTGTTTATTTTCCTTGCAACACTGAAGGTGCCCTGAAGCCAAGGATCTTTTCTGACTTGTTCCTGGCTGTATCTCAGTGGTAGTGACGTACAGGGTACCTATCACAGCGGAAGAGCGACAGTGCCAAAGTGGTTTTTGTTTTGTGTCAGTCTCATGTAGTTCAGATTGGCCACAAATGCTCTTAGCTTTACCTCCTCAGTTCTGGAATTATAGAAAACTTCAGACAGCAGTTCAATATAATTCTTTTTAAAACATTTAACAGTGTATGTATGCATGTGTGTGAGTTAGATATGCGCGTGGATGCTTGCAAAAGCCAGAAGAGGACATTAGATCTCATGGAGCTGAAGTTACAGGTGGCTTTGAAGCCCCCATTGGGTGCTGGGAACTTATCTAGGGCCCTCCACTAAATCAGAGCTCTCTCCTAACCACTGAGCTATGTATGATTCCAACTCCATCAATCTAATTATTTTTTAAAGAAATATTAGGTCATATTTAAAAGTTGTCTTTGACATTTTTGAAATTAAGTTAATTTTATTCTTCAAGATGGAATTGTGAGCCCGTGATGTGATCATCCTATTAGAATATTAGTAATATTTTAATATTTTACTATTATTTTTTTATTCTCTGTCTTGGCCATCCTTCATGTTATGTGTCACTTGAACATAGATCTTATGGAAAACAATCATAAGCCAAACCTTGGGGATCAGTGGATACTGTTATATTAAAAAAGTAGAGTACATCTCGCTTTGGAGTCAGAGAACGCGTTTGTACTAGCTCTGCTGTCAGCGGGATTCATCACTGAATACAGCTCGTAAGCACAGCTTATCCTTCAAGTAAAAAACTTCCATTGAGTATTCTACATGAGTTGCCTAAGTGTGTTTAAATAGCTATGGATATCTGAGAAGGGCTGTATTTCTTTGTTTTGGTTTCTTATAATTAAACAAATGAATAAAAACAGGTGTCAACATTCTTCCCTGCAGATCGACTTTAAGACAGTTAAGTGTCATATGCTTTAACACTCTGTTTCTACAGAATATTCACAGAAGGTGAAATCGCACTTATGAGAGTCAGCCTAACTGTTGCCAGGAGCTGGGGACGAGGCCTGGGCAATGACTGCTAAGGGCTGTGTGGTTTCCCTTTGGGTGATGAAACTGTACCAAAGCTCAAGGGTGGTGGGGATTGTGCAGCCCTTCGAGAACACTAAATCCCACTGACATTTACTTTTAGGGTATTTTACGCTATGTGAACAGTATGTCCATATAATGTATCTACAAAAAGAGTTTCCCTTCCCCCCAAATAGAATATTGATTGTTTTTTACCCTTTAGAATCCATTCTCAGAAGAAATCTTGCTCATTTACTAGTTTTTAAGACAGGTTTTTAAGGGCTAGATAATTGGTTCAGTGGATAAGAGCCCTTGTTGCTCTTACAGAGGACCCAGGTTCAATTCCTAGCACCTGCATGGTGATTCACATCTCCAGTCCAATGGGAACTGACACCCTTGTCTGACCACCACAGGCATCAGGCACACATGGGGTGTACTTATATACATGGAAGCGAAACACTCACACACATAAAATAATAAAATAAATCTATAATAATAGTAAATAAAATAGATTAAGCATCTTCTCACCCTGTTTCTGAACAGACATGAAGGTGTGCATCTGAAATAACCCACTGGGGAGACTAATGCACAGGGATGGTGAGGTGGTGGCTTCTCTGGATGCCACCATGAGAACTTGTCTCAAAAACAAAGTCAAAGTGAATCAAATTCAGACACACTTCTGAAAAAAAAGCTGTCTCTCTAATTTTATGACTATATTTTTATGGAATATTATCATATTCTGAGCATGAATTTGACATTGAATATGGCTAAAAGTCATCAAAAGCAAATAAAAAAGTGAGGTATAACTGTTACTTTCATTCTCATAAAACAACTCCAGTGTTGATTTGAGGTATAGTTGGGGCAGAGTCAGCATTGGAGAATGAAGATAGAATAGTTCGTTGCTGTGCTGACTCCTTGGGAAAGAAAATACTTCCTTTGCACATATTGGTGTATTATTCACAAAAGTCCTATTGCTTTATTATTATACTTCTTGTTTACGGGAGATGACAAGGCAACTTGAAAATATCATTGGAAAAGTGTGTTCCAATAAGTGGTCTTAAAATGTCCTTCACTTGCAGGCCCTCTAGTTGAGCAGAAGAGGTAGTCTGGGCAAACAGGGCACATCTTAGAAAAGCAGGAATATGCAAGTTTGTGACTTTCCACTTAGGCTGGGCTCACCAAAGCATAGAAGGTGAATCCTCGATGACAGAGATACCATAGTCTCTAGGGCTAGATCCTGTCTGCGGCTTCCATAATCTTTGAAACATCTAAAGTTTCTGGTGTGGTTGCACATATTCACAGCCTACTAGCTGCTCTCATAAGCTTAGCAATGGAATAATAGCTCATTCCTGAGCCATAGCATCCCACCCCTGGAGAATGGCATCAGAGACTGAAGTACTCTGTGGTCTGAACAATTCTTCGTTTCTTTAACCTCATTCTCAGATGCAGCTCAGTTCTTATTTGCTTTTACATTTGAAGCAAATATATTTCAACCACCTTCCACTCACCCAAATGCTTCCATCTCTTTAAGTTCAAATGCTCCCAAATCCACACTCTACCAAGACTAGTAGACCGAGCTCACATTAACAAGTGCATTTGGACATTTTTTCATATATCATTTGGATCGTAAAGCATTATGGTGCCATAGGTATCAGTTTTATCCTAGTCAGTAATTTGTGTAAGGTTGGAGGACATCCCCAGAAGTTCATAGCCTAGAAGCTTGGTCCCCAGTGTAATGGTGTTGAATAGGAGAGAACTGGATGAAGGGGATTCCATGTTCACAAGTGACTAACACAGTTTTCAAAAGACTAAATTAATTTCTGATACAGTGGACTGTTTTAAAAGAGGGTGGCTTCACCCTGCTTCAGTCTCTTACTTCTTCTCCTATGATTCAATACTTCCATGTGTGTTGTCCACTATTCTCACTTTTATCCTGCTGTCTGCTACCTGCCATGTTGTAATACAGGCAAAGGACCCTTGCCACACACCATAATAGTTGGACATCCTAGCCACCAAAATCATGAGCAAAATAAACTTCTTTGTACATTGCTTAGTGTCATGAATCGTGTAGCAACAGAAACCATATAGAGATACCTACAATATGGGAAGACTGGAAATTGTGTATGTGCTATATGCCCTTATTCTATTTCTCTATTTTTATAATAATGTAAATTTATTTTTTATTATTTGAAAAGTTATTCTGAGAATTTATATATGTATACAATAAAATATAAACATATCCACTCCTCTACTTCTCCCCTCACAACTACATGTCCTTTTTCTTCTTTTCTTAATAACCTACCAAGCCAAATCAGTGCTGTTCATATACCCGTGGATGTGGGTACATCCATTGAACCAAGACCACGTCTGTAAAGAAGAAAGATTGTCCCTTCCTAGCAGATACCAAGTGTCAATAGTTCCTCTGAGAGATAGGGGTGGAGAATGTGAGGTCCTTCCCCATCCATGCTGGAGCTTTGGTTGGCTTGTTCTTGTGCAGGTCTCTGCATGCCATGACAGCCACTTTGAGCTCATGAGCATCATCTTGTCTACTGTGTTGATCCCTGAGATCTGTATGGAGGAAGACAGTTGCTGTACATGTCCAGTCCGGTCACTTTCTTTCAACACTTGGATCAGATATGAATCTGCATTGACCACTGCACATTGCAAGAAGTATCTCTGACCACGTCTGAGAAGAGCTCAGGTCTGTTGATATGGATATAAATATGTGGAAGGCAGTTTTACTACATTGTTATTTATCAAACTAATAATAGTAGGTTCCACCCTAGGACCTATGACCAAGCCATGGGATTGTGACCAGGTTTGCAGTACCCAACATGATTTTCTCCTGTGGAATAGTCCCCAAATACAATGAGAAAGCCGTTGGTTACCCCGTAACAGTTGTTTCATTATTACATCAGGTGTCAGTCTTGCCTAGCTAGTTTGTATAACAGCATGGGTCCATCACTAGTTAAGACCATGAATGCCCTTTTTCTCCCAGCAACCAGATAGCACCTTCTGACTATCAAAGCTCACCAGCAGGTAGGAAATTTCCTTGTTGTTTGAAATTGGAGATTGCATTTTAATGGATGCTTGCACACATTGCCCATTTAAAGGTGCTCAACATGTAATCAATCTTCCATCAATACTAAGCAAATATAGTTAATTAACAAGAATTAGCACATAAGTCAAGGAAAAAAATACCATTTTTAAAATAAAAATTTAATAAAGAGCCAGCAAAATATCTCAGTGGGTAAGTGCTCACTGCTAAGCCTAGTGATCCAAGCTTAATCCCCAGGGCTCTCATGATGGGAGAACACAAGCCTCAGCAAGTTGTTCTTTGGCTTCCAATGTATACACAAACACACACACACACACACAACAAATAAATGTCTAAGACATTAATCAGATCCCAGTTTCCTGGGAGAGATTTTAAAGATGCCAGGCCATAGTTTGTGGAATTAGACACACATTAATACACACAGACAAACAGATAAGAAAAGATAATACAGTTGTTTTTTTAAATCTTTTCCCTATAAACATTACATACCAAGAAAATGCCACACCAGATGACTCAGAAATCTGTAACTTTTTCAACAACACAATTTGATCTGCAGAGAATCAAGCATGAAGGTTTTACATCACAGGATTTGAGAACTTGAGTTAGATTTGTAATTCTGATTTCCTCATGAGGAAAGTAAACAGGATCAGGAGTTCCCAGTCCAACCACTTTGGTTTTTGACACAACGCTGGGGAGCCAACCCATCAGGCAGAATTGAAGGAAAAAGGACATAAAGAGACTGAACAAATTTCACATTTTCCCGGTGTTAATTTTTGCAAAAAGTTTAGATCCAACCATAGTCACGACGTTTCTTTAGCCAGGAAGATGCTATGTTTGCTCACAAAACGTTAGGGGTACATTCATCAGCTTAATGGGTCTTTAGTGATGCCAAAGCCAAAACAGGCTAACATGTAGACTACAAGGTAAGGAAGGCAGGACAAAGCTAAGCTTGAATTAATTCCCAAATTAAAATGATACATGGAGTTGGTTTGAGTGAAAAATGTTCCTCATAGGCTTGCATATTAGAACACGTGGTCACCCTAGGTGGTGATATCTGGGGAGATGATGTGGTTACTGGGGGAAGCGTGCCACTGAGGACCAGTTTTGAGAGTTCAAAGGCTCACACTGTTTCCGGTGCATCCTCTCTACCACTGAGGACCAGTTTTGAGAGTTCAAAGGCTCACACTGTTTCCGGTGCATCCTCTCTGCTTTTGTTAGCACTTGAAGATCTCTCAGCTTCCTGTCTTGATCCCTTGCTGCCATGCCTCCCTGTGGAACTGCAATCTCAGACAAACAATTTTTTTCTATGTGTTTCTTCGGTCATGGTATTCTGTTACAACATAAATAAGTAAATAATGCATATATAAAGATTGTCACTTAATAAATTATGTGGGGAATATTTTCCAAATAATTGGCTTAAACCCATCTATGTAGCACAGCTGGTAACATGTAGGTGTCCAGTTCTGTCTCCACGTGCTAAAGGCCAAGACTGGAAGGGCACTTCTGAGGCATGGTGATCACTCTTTTGTGTGTGGGTGGAGTTCATAAACCAAATGACAACAAACTCTGTGAACCCACACTTACTCTATGGCATCTGTTCAAACCTCTTAAAACCAGGCTTGCCTTCTGGTCTGATGTATAAGCCACCCGGACACAAACCAAGAACAGTTGGCTGGAGTGTTGGAGTGTATTCATAGTTCAATCTATAATTCCCGACGTGTCTGCTCAGCAGAACATTATGAAGGGGTAGGGACAGTCTACTCCAGTACATCCTGACCTCTCTGTTTTAACATTTAGCTATGCATTTCCCTCCCTTTTTTTAAATGTTCATTTAATGTTTATTACTTCAGGTTACATCTCCATCATAGTGTCCTCTTTCCACCCCTCCCAGACCTGCCCTCCCACCCTCTTCCCCCTATCCCAGTGGATCAATGGAATCTCATTTCCCTTTTTTTTTTTTTTTTTTTTTTGTGTGTGTGTGTGTGTGTGAAATAAAAGCACCTTTTAAAAAGGAGCTGAAGTTATTTTTCTTTCCACATAAGCTCTGACTATCCACTCGTTGGGTTTGGTGAGTAAATTAAAAACAAGAGGAGCAACTTTGAGTTAAATACTCAATTCTATTTCTTGCTTGAAATGTGGAGTACAGCAATATCTGTAAAAAGGATGAGCAAGCAGGTGTCAGTGTTTTAGCTGGAAGAAATACACATATTTGGATTTATGTATTTGTTTTACCAGCATGTGCAGTGTGCACGGAGGAGGACTGAGCAAAGAGGGGAAGCCACTATGTTTTGGTTTCATTGGAGTTGGTACTGTCAGGGAGAGTGGCTCAGTGCAGAAAAGCAGAGTCAGCCAGCTGCGGCCTATGTGCACACTCGGGAAGGGTACTTTATTTCACTCAGACATTATTGTTCCTTAATATTAAGCACAAATAGGACCTTCTCACCTGGGAGTGGATTATGAAACACTAGACAATGGAAAGAAGTTAATGTAGCCACCAAAAGGCTAACACCTTGTACTGACAACAATGAACAGAAGAGAAACGAGACCCTGCAATGGGGTGATGTGTCTACTAAAATGTGTCTGAACCCTCAACCAATTTTAGAGTTTCCTTTCTACAAAATAATGTTCCCTGCTTGTTGTTAAATGATTTCGTAGGTGACAGTCTATTCCTTACATAGATTTCTTCTAACTCTTCCTTCCTTTCTTTAAACATCACTTCCCTCTGTGAAGCACTTCCCACAAAATAAAGGGTAGGGCACTGGGCCTCCCTAGACCCACAAGTGACCAGACGAAACCAGTGTGTCCTTAATTGTCGCTGCTTCCCTCCACACAGACACGCTTAGGACTTACGTGATGTACTTGTCAGGTTGGTTTGTGTGCTTTTTCCTTTTTAGCAGTCGGTCTTTCCCATGTCTGCTGTCTTTACTAGCATTTCCAACAAGACTCCATGAGCTACCCGGCACACCGAACACAGCACCCACTAACGCAGGCGACCGCTCCTGTGCTGATTAAGGTTACGAGTGAACATGGCACCTTGGACATGCGAAAACATGAATTGCTGACTATGACTCAGTGCAGGTGAGAAGTGGGAATGTTGGAACCTAGTCTGACCGCGAAGGCACACGTGACTGTACACGTGACTGCACACGTGACTGCACAGGTGACTGACCGAGCCCTACGGTTCACCTCCACTCATCTGCATCAAGCTCCTGAGCTCTCTGCGGCTTCCTCTCATCAGAAAGTCGAAAGGAGGACAGGCGTGTTCACAGGCCTCCCCCTTTACCCTCTGGACGGCGGAACAAATCATACCCCAGAGAGGTTCACCAGACAGAGGACCCCTGAAGTATTGACTCCTTTCCATATTACTATTACTGCTGCGTTTGGTTTCTTCTGATGAAAGTTGCTCCTGTCTCTACCTAGGGAAGTGGGACAGCTCGGGGGGGCTAAAGGCCTTCTTTGCTGTACCTCTGATGACGTGCGTTTGATCCCTGAGACCTACATGGTGGAAAAGAAACAAAATCCCCCAAACTGTCCTTTGATCTCCACTCATGAGCCTTGGAATATGTGTCCCCCAACCCTACTGTTTTAGGGCTGGGGAGTTGTCTCAGGGACCCAAGGGGAAGGAAGATGGAAACATCGATTTTTAGAGCTCTTTGGTTGGCCATGCTAGCAGAATCGGTGAGTACCAGTTTTATCGTAAGAATCTGTCTCAAAGAATAAAAGTGGAAAGCAAGTGAAGAAGATTCCCAGTGTTAGCCTCTGGCCTCCACATGGGTATCTGCACACATGCACACATGCACACAAGAAATCCCCACCAATCAAAAACTTAAAATGTTTGCTCTTTAGGTTAGAATCATATCGAATGTGGGTTCGGATTTGTGGATTTAATTGTGGGGTTTGGTTTTTTTTTGTTGTTGTTTTATTTTTTCTTTCTGAATTGTTGGATCCTAAGCAATTTATTTAGCCTTGGGCATGTTTAAGTTTTTTTTAACCTACAAAATGGAAATAAAACACAGTGGGGTGTTTCAGCACACACTCAAGGCATCAGTGTGAATTCTGCTTAGTGAGAGCTCTCACTTTGGTACCAAGGATTCTAAAACATACAGATGTGTGAGGGATGCTGCTACAGCCTCGTGCATCACTTCCTGAGTCAGGTGTGGTTCTTCACAGAGACCGGTGCTTTCAGTCTGTCTGAAGTCCCTGAGGTCCCAGCGAGGACACTGGCACAGGTTGGTGTGTGGCATATCCAAGACTTAATAGCTGGTAAGTAGAGAGTCTGGGGTTTAAATCTGTGCATCCGGTCTTGGATTCTCACTGAGCCTCTAGGATGCCCAGCTTTATTATTGACAGTAATAAGCGACACTTATTGTATATTTTCTTTGTGCCTGCACTGTTTGAAGAGGTTGTATTTTATTTATTCTCAGGAAGACCCTGTGAAGAAGATTACTACTTCTGTTTTTAGATGAGAAAACTAAGATCCTTAAAAGTCAAATATGCCAGCTGTGGTAGATCACACCTTTAATCCCAGGAGGGAGGGGCAGGTGGATCTCTGTGAGTTCCTGGACAGTCTGGTCTACGTAGCAGTGAGATCCTGTGTCAAAAACGTAACAAAATAAAATTAAAATTAAAAATTCAAATATTTTACCCAAGATCAGAGATCTACAAATTAGCAGAATCAATATTCCCAACTTCCATAACTATCTTGTTTTCAAAATCACCCAATGCGGATGCTCTTGGCTTCCTCCAGGCCAATGGAAAATTAAAATTAAGTAATTTATGCTACTTTTTTTTTTTTTTAAGGAGACAAATTAGACTGTTTATTGCAGAAATAAGGTCAAGGCTCTATTTCAGGGGCCCCTAGTCAGTAGGTGCTGGGCCTTGAGGTCCGGACCTGGGTGGGAGAGACGGGAGGGAGAGAGGACCTTAACATGGCCAGCACCTCAGAGTTGTGAGAGGATATTGGGGGCCAGGGTGCAGGTGAGGCCCGTGCCATCCGGCTCCACGTTCAGTGCCTTCACTATCCCATTGTCTATCACCATGGAGAACCTCTTCAGCCGGTGATTCCCAAAGAGAGACAGCAAAGAATCATCCAGTAACAAATCTGTCTCCTTCCCAAAGGCTCCAGTGGGGTCAGCCAGGAGCCGAACCTTGCCTTCTGCCTGGTGGGCTTGACCCCACTCTTCTGTCACAAAGACATCATTAACACTCAGACAGGCCACCACCTGTACTCCTTTGGCCTTCAGAGCTCCAGCTTGCTCCACAAACCCGGGCAGGTGGGTCTTAGAACAGCCAGGTGTAAATGCCCCAGGGACTCCGAACAGCACACCTTTCTTGCCCTTGAACAACTCTGCCAAGTTCACCTTCTTTCCAGGCTCCCCTTCAAAAACCTCCACTGAGGGGATGGCATCTCCCACTTTGATCGGGGCCATGGCCACTGAGACTCTGCTGAAGCTGCGAGCCCCGGCACACTCCCACCTTGCTGCTTTCCGGCCTGCTCTGCCTGCCACACACGTCCAGGTAGCCCCTGCACGGAGCACCGAACCAGCCAAGCCGCTCGAATTTATGCTACTTTTTATAACTGCTCCATTAAATCATATCAAAAAGATATCTTGAAAATATTCAAAGGCAAATATTTTTTAAATTCAAATATTTACCTTAATTATAACTGGTGACAAAATATTTCCTGGGTATTTGGCATGTTCATAAACTAAAGTTTGGGACAGATGTGGAGAACACTGATCTATGTGTTTTGACTACAGACCTTGGGAGGGTAATAAGCTTTGAAAATGAAAGGCAGTGTGTCTGGGGAGGGGATGCAGACAAACCTTGGAGGTGAAGTATGCCTTAGAGCTGTATCCAGCTTCTTAGACCCCAAGGCACCTGCTGGGAACCCTGGAGGGAGCCGGAGTCCTCCAGACTGAAATGGAGAAGGAAATAGGGGGAGTGGGGGGAATAGGAGCACAGTCTCACGTGCCCCCGAGGGTGTGCAAGGGAGTTAACAGTCCTTCAATCATTATCCCAGTTTTGTTGACAAAATCCAGAAACTGGAAATGCATAGCCATGAGAAGAGCAAGGTGCTATTGTACATAAGGTGAATGAATCCCACAGGCTCTCTGAGAAGGAAGGCTGCCACAAGACAGCGAGATCTAGGTTTGGATGACAAATTCATCAAAAGGGAAAATACTGTGGGAAAACTGAGAGGGGTGAGAACACACTGGGCCAGTGACCCACCCGGAGGGGCATGTGTTCTGGATGCTGACTGCATGTGCTGGGTGACTTAGGTGGAATGGAATGGACACGTGTGCGCACACACACACACACGTGCGCACACACACACATGTGCACACGCACACAGTAGATATACACCTTCATGCAGACAGCAAGATTTGAGGTACACACTTTGGTCTGCACACGACTTGTCACTGGCCTTCCAGATACTGTTTTCATCTCGTTTTTATTGTGTGAGAATTTCATACATACATGTAATATGTTTCAATGAAATCCGTTCCCCATTCTCCTGCCTTCAACCTATTCCCATCCCTTGATCACTTTCTCCTCTCAATTTCATGTGCTCTTTAAAAACAAAACAAAATAAAAATCCCCCCCCCCAAAAAAAACACAGGACAGACAGACAAAACCCTGAATGAGTCTATTTAGGACTGCTTTTACGTGCGTGGTGCGAGGGCATCTGAGAGAGAATGGACCGGCTCAAGGGCCTGCATCCAGCTCTTAACATTACCAGTTTTAGGCTCTGTTACTCAGATATAGAAGTCACAAAAATGTGAAAAATGCCATTTGAATGAGGCTGTATTTTTTTATGCTCGCACATGAAGGAGACAAACAAAGGGACAGGGTTCTCAGACTTGTTCTCCAAAGACTCAAGAAATAACGTTTACATGAAGAGGTGAAAAGGCACGGCCACGCAGGATATGACCTCGCTTTTCTCAGTTGTTCCTACTTGCGCCTTGACAGCGCCTCCAGGCACCGGGTTTTGCGCTTGGCCCTAGGATCTGCTCATGCGTGTCAGCTCCTATGTTTGGCTGACAAAATATGGTGGAGGGTCTAGTTCAGAACAGCTCAAGTATATTGTGCAGGTGGAAAGTTAGGGAAGTCTCGGGGAAGAGTCCATAGCTAGCTCCTAAATCTGATCATTGGCAAACACATTTTTTAACAGTACCTTGCATCTGGTGGGAACCCCTGAGGAGAGGAGTGTCACAATAAGACAACTTTCAATAAGATAATTGCATGATTAAAACAATTATATTAATAACTGTAGAAACTTCCCAAATGGAGAATTCTCTTTATTTTACTTATAATTTAAAAGTTCAGATTTTCTTCCTGGTTGGTTGATGATGTGTCTGTGACTCACTGGACCAGTGGCATTGGTGGTGGGATTTAGCCAGAGGTGGAGAAAGGACAGAGGCCTGAATCTAAGGTGCTGAGTACGTGCGGGAGGAAATGATTCAGCCTCCTCATGTGAGATGGAAGGCAAGCTGCTTCCCCAGAGATGAGTGGCTGTCTTCCTTTCCCAAGGATTTCAACACAGCTCCTCTGTTCTCAGTCTTGGCAACTACTGCCACAGTTTCACATGGATACCAACGAGACAGGCCCCTGGGATTTGCCCATTTTCACACGAGTGTTTTGAACTCAGAACCACTGGCAATTTTCATGTAGTGCACAAAAAGGAAAGAAAAAATCACACATGTATCTGGTCTATATCTGGGAAGCAAGTTGATTTTCTTCTGAGTTACCTACCCTGACATTCTACACATCTGATACAAGTACAGGCATTCTGGAAGTCTGACAGGTCACATCCTGATGAACTCACTGGTTAACTGGTTAGGTGAAAATATTATGAATCAAACACTGATAATATGTCGCAGCTACTGAGCATCACAGCTTAGCAACGGGATGCACAATAGAGTGCTGGCTGTTGATCCTCATGATCAATATTTGAAATATAGTTTCTATTGCATGCAGCTTGCGTCTCCATCAGAGTAAGTTCTAAAAAACTGAATGATCTTAAATTGTACCATCGTACCACAGAGGACATTGGTGTACTTTTAGTAAGCAGGTGGTTTGGGCCAGGCTTGAGTACATTTGTTGAGAGAAAAGTGTGGGGTATTAAGGGATTCAGAGATAGATGGGTGGAATTCCAACAAACAGAGATGGCCAGGGATCTTTGGAAGAAGAAGGTGTTATTGTATCAGCATCAGTTGATACTATTAACAGAATGAATAGCACAAATTTCTACCACATCTTCATGTGTAAGGTTAACATATGTCAAAGAGATAAGAATATTTATATGTGTAAAGCACTTAGAATAGTCTCTCTGTGTATTGTCAGTATTCAAGTGTTCAGTGTTAGTATTATGTATTTATTTAGAAACTGAGCACTTATAATTTGTCCAGAATGAACTTGAACTTCAGAGCTCCATGAATTCTCCTGCCTCAGCAGACCAGCTAAGACCACAGTCCTTAGCTACTGTACCTGACTGGAAAATTTGAAGACATTTCTATGATAAAATATGTATTCCATAGAGAGCTGGCAAAAGTTCAAATAACAGAGTTTAGAAGCCTTATCACAGATATGATCAACATATATAACCTCTCTAGAAGTGATACATTTGAAAATAGATGAGAAATCGTATGATTCAAAGCAGCAACAATAGTGAGTGCTATTAGACAACAAAGCTAGCAAAAGTATACATTCCTTATAGAGAAGAAGACTTTGAAAGTACATTAGGGCAACAGGAATATTTGCTCTCTGGTCTGTGGAAGGAAGATATTTTGGATGGATAAAGACGGGAGTGGGTGCTTTGATGGAATAACTTTGGACTGGGTAGGATACATACATTACATACATACATATGTACACATACTTAAGATCAAGGAAGATTTATTTTGGGTAAGATCATGAGTGGCTTTGATGGTGGTATTATGTAATTAATTTAAGATGTCTGAAGGCTCTTAGCCAAGAACAGGATTGACCTCAAGAAAATTCAGGAGAGAAGAACTTGAACCAGAGTCTGTGTATTTCCTGGATGCTGGGGACAGGGAAGATTGGTTTTAGAACTGTTTGCAAGGAAAAAATGGCTTTTAAAAAATAAGTTTAATAATTTAGATTTTTCTGACTATGTACTTTTATATGTAATTTTCAATGATGTGCACAGAGAGTGTTGATTTGAGAAAATTGGTATTTTGATATAAGAATATTCTACATCAAAAATGATAGGAGTTCTAATAAAACACCTGAATTATCCTCTTGGTTTGTATATTTTCTTATTTGAACACCAATGGAAGAATACACCATTTTTCTAGATACAGAGTCATGCTTTGCTATTTTTAAACAGATTAAAAGGAAAATAAAATGTAGACTGAAATAGTATGTATATGAAAGCAGCCAGGGCCACAGTTGGAAGAGGATATGTGATATTAGAGGCCTCAGTGTTCAGCTGACAATGTTAATGGTGGATACTTACTCATGGCCTCATGATCTAATCTCATCTCTGGGCCAGGGGTCTGTGCTGCTCCCTGCCCAGCTTAAACCAAACTCAGGTCTTGCTGGCATGGCAGGTCATTTGGAGTTTTGCTGACAACCATGCTGTCTTCAACTTACGGTGTCTGCCTCATGCCCTTGACACCACTGCAGTCTCTTGGCAAGACTTCCAGCTCTCTGGTAGAGTCTTTTCTACCCCACTCCAGGCATGTTAGAGCTTTTGGATTCCTCTTACATGCATGAAAGCCAGGTAAGGAAAGCAAGTGTAATTTGTCTGCTCACCCTCAGCAGGCAGCTGCACTCGGGCCATTTCTCAGAGAGCATCATTTTGGATCATGAGTTTACTTGTAAGGTCTCATGCTTTCTAGACTGTTTCTTGCAAAGCCAGATAATAACTGCTTCTGTTCTAGGAAATGCCCCCTCACCCCCGCCACAGAGCTTATGTGTGGTTTCTGTCTATGCCCCCAGGGCTGAAGTTCAGGGAAGTCTGGATTGGGCATCTCAGGCCTTGTGTATCCTTGTTCCTCTTCCTTCAGTTTCGTGTCTCGCCTTCCTCTCTACCTGTCACCTGAGAGCTCAGGTTTGCCTTTGCATCATCCCACATACTCTACCCGCATTCTTAGGTTTAAAAGCACATTTGGTGCGTAAGTCCGAAATAAAGGACCACACTAACAAAACATCCACATAGAAGAAATTCATTCAAAAAAGCCATTCAATCTACATGAGGGAATTGCAGGACTAGAAAGATGGGGACTTCATTCTGCTGTACTAAGGCTCACCAGGGGTGGGAGATGGAGAAAATGATGGCAGATAAAATAACAGAGGTGTTAAATGTTCGGGGGGTACCAGGGTAAACTACGGAGTGGAAGCAGGGTCAGGGTGGGAATTTATAGGAGGAAAGAGTAAATGTAGGGGACAGAATGGGGAGGGGTGAGCAAGCCAGAGAGAGTGACCGAGTGTCAGAGGCAAAGGATGGAGTCTGTGTGTTCATGGGATTTAAGCAAATGAAATGTGTGTGTGTGTGTGTGTGTGTGTGTGTGTGTGGTGTGTTCCTACATTACCAGTTTACTTTTCGTGAACACAGCTTAGTTCTTCATTGAGAAGAAAGAGCCCAAACCCAGATGTGTTAACTGTAACTCTGTGGGTATAACAAAGGTGAGGAAGTGAGCTGAGGATAGACATGGAGGGTCCTAAGCATGCACAGTCTGGAATCCAGGAACAGGTGCACACACCTCTGGAAGTGTGCCTGGCCTGCCACTGGCAGTCTGTGGGGCTTTCATGAAGAGATAGAGTCTGTGGATGTGACCATATCTTGGGTGTGAATCCAGCTCTATCTAGTATGGGGTTCCACAGCCTTATTGTCTGTTTTATGGCTTCCTCCAGTAACTAACAAGCTTTAAAAAATGTTCTAAATGAGCTGGTTGGCTTCTTTTCTCTTCACCTCCCCCCCCCCCCCCCCAGGAGCAGGTTAGGCATTAGATATTTGTATGTCCAAAAGACCTATTAACTGTGATGGCAAACTCAGCATTCTACCAGAGAGAAAGACTCCCACCATAGAGAGTAACAACTACTAGTTCATTGCTAATCTATCCTGCTTTCTTTAAAGGATGAGGACACCCATGTCCAGTTTCCAAGAATGCCAATACCCAGACACAATGAATGACCACTTCTCTCTGTTACTCCTTTGGGCAAGGTTGGCATACTAGATATAACAGATTATGAAATATCCAGGCTTTCTTTTGCTTCTCAGTACACGAGACTGTGTTGTAATACCTTTTAAGTAAACCTGAAACTATGGTATGGCATATGTTAAGTAGATGGGAAATGTAAAAGAGCTTCCATTAGACAATCCTTTAGAAGTCTTGGACCTTCACCACATAGAGACACCAGAAAGTTTTCTGTTGAGATTTTTTTCAGGTGAATGCCACCAGCTTTGCCCTCAAATTCTCTCAAGAACTATGTCAAGTAGCTGCTTAGCGTGCTGTACTCCTAAACAAAGTTGTAGTGACTCTGGAAGGCGTGAGCGTGGATGCACTGACTAGCTACAGACTCTCCTTCGTTTTACTTCATTTTCATAACACCGTAGCTCGTCTTCCTCACCTAACGCTAGCGATTTTCTGTGTGACCTACAAGCAAGCTGTTTAGTCTCTCCTTTCGTATGTGCTAATTGGCTGTAACTATCGTCCCTGCTTTGTGGAACTGTTGCCCAGGAGGGAATGGGCAATTTGTGTAAGACTTTAACCCAATACTTGATGCATAACAAATGATTTATGAGCATTAATGACTCAGTAATTTGAGTAATGTCCTCTGGTCTGGGTCATTGGGTGCCCATGCTTTCTAGGGATACAATTTCTGGGTGTTCAAATTGAGGTCAAATCTTCTCTCTGCTG
The DNA here is from genome assembly GCA_907164525.1 of Lophiomys imhausi. Taxonomy (NCBI): domain Eukaryota; kingdom Metazoa; phylum Chordata; class Mammalia; order Rodentia; family Muridae; genus Lophiomys; species Lophiomys imhausi. The sequence continues at coordinate 495,200 of CAJQZJ010000384.1, read as the reverse complement.
TTTTCAAGCTGTTTAACTTTAGCCAAATGACTCAGCTTTCCTGTGCCTCAGTCTACTCACCTGCAAAGGCAGAGTGATGAGGACTACCGCCACACAGGATGTTCTGAAGATTAAATAGCACAGTCCACACAAGGAACTTGATACGATGTCTGGCGTGGGGTTGTTCCTTCTCTGCTCATTTACTCTCTGATCACCTGACTTTCCCTAGTTCAAATAGAATCATTATTCTGAAAGAATTGCCTCTGCCAGGGGGTGGGGAAGCATCTAAGTCCTTACAAGACTGAGAACACTTCCGGGTCAATCAGTCAAGTCCGTGTATCTAGCTAACACTCTCAGAAAAATATTTTGCTGAAACCCAAAATTACAAGTTTAGGCTAAGGAAGAATTCATGATGAGGGATAAAGAAGCTCTCGGGAATGTCCACACAGAGACACAAGGATGTGGCTTGCTGCTTCACTTACAGAGGAGAGCTTTCCTGACCTCCTGGCTTCGGTCAGCTCTCAGTCACAGCCATTCCCTACCCTGTCCCCGCCCAATGCCACTTCATGAGGCTGGTGACAGTCCCTCTGATGGTTCCAGGGATACAGTGACCTTGTGATCTCACCGCTCCTGTAGCAGGAATATGACACTGTGAAAATTGCTCTCACACAGGAAACTGGATATTTGGCCTCTTGCCCTGACTTCCATCCTGCTTTACCAATTGACCTTGGGCAAGTCCAAGCTTCTGTTGCTTCAGTTCTGCCAAGTGTAAAATAAAGAGAATAATGTCTATTTTTTTCCAAATTCAGGGGGTTATCATGAAGATCAAAAGTCACTTGGAAATTGTAAATATTTTTTATCCATTTATTTTAGCATAAGAAAGCAAGGGGATAAAGACAGGAAAACATGAGATTAAGTTCTTTCTGACCCCTGATGGCCTTGTAACCTTGTGTGTAACTCCCTGGCTCTTTCTGAATCTTAGTTTCTTTAGTTAAAAAAAATATTGTATGTGTGCAATTTTAGGTAAATCAATAATGATAGGATTCCTATGTCTTTGACGGAAATCCTTAGTGTTGTTTTGCCCTCCTTCCTTACTCTCCCTCTGTACTGACTTCCCTCCCTTTTTCCCAAATAAACACCTCTCTAGCACACTCTCCTCTTCACTGCATGGTGCTCCTTCTACCTTGTTGGTTTCTGTGGTTATTCTAGGTTATATATTCACATATGAAGATTTGGAGCTAGGGGTAACAGATGAAAGAGATGTAGCATTTGCCTTTGTGTATACATATACATATATGGTTTAAATGATGTTCTACTTGGGTTGATAATGATTTATACCCGCTTCTCCAAGGGCCATTAACAAAAATCTCAATTCCAGGCAAGAGAAACCTCTTTTTGAGTTGCTGGTCAGGGGAGTCCGAGAGACTCCCCAAATAGTACAGCATATTGTTTTTACTCTTGCTTTCTTCCCAGGGGTTGAAGGTAAGTCCTTATTGCTGAAGACACCATGCACTTCAGACACAGGCCTCGAGGAGCTGAGCCAGATCTGACCTGAAAGCCTCCTTCCTGAGTACAAGCTGTCATAGTACTACCAGGTGCTACACAGCAGCGAAGGTGGAGAAGCGAGCAATAGTCCTACCTACCCAGAGTGCCTATGGGGCACATCAGTCGCCAGCATGCTACCATATCCCTAATTGTGCCATAGTGGCACATACACCCTAGTGGTAACCAACAGACCTTTCTTTTATTGGCTTTAAAGCCCACTCAGTTCAGGGGAAATCTTGCCTGGTACTGGAAACCAAACTAACTACCTGGGGCTAGTGGAGTCATGGATCATAGAGAAGAACCTACTATTTTCACTTATAAAATCAGCACAATTCCTAACTGAATTCTAAATATTAATCCTTCTGCCCACAGGCGAGTGTAGCTCTCAACCCTCATCAAAGAAATTTCTCTTTGCAACAGATGGAGACTCTTTCAGAAAACTGAAGCCAACCAGAATGGAGAGAACAAGTGATCATGGGTTCTCAGCCCCAGTTGGTACATCTAAAACACAGTTCCTGTGCCTAAGGCCCAGGGAACATGGGAGAAAAGGAGTCAGAGAGAAGCCAAGAGGACCAGGACGTCTGCTGTGAGATGATTTTTCTTAGAAATAACAGAGAAGCTCATCCATGATGCTGCAGTAACATGTCTGCCTAAACAAGACTTAAACAAGCCCACAAACAATAGACATGCTAGCATGGAAGAGCGAGATCTCACCGTGCCACTGTCGCCGACAAAGAACTTCAGGCAACCAAGGAGTGCTGAGAATAGGATCATTTTTCTCAGGGAAGCGCCCATTCACTGATTATCAAGTGTTAAGTGGTCAGACCTGGAATTATACACACTCAAGTAACAAGCACTAAATGGATTGTGTAGATTGTATTGATATATTACATATGTTATATTGGTATATATGTAATATATGAATACGTGTGTGTGTGTGTAGCTATAACAAAGAAAAAGGCCATGAATTTAAGAGGACATTGGGGTGGAGTTAAAGGAAAGGGAAGAAGGAAAATGATTATAATATAATTATAATTAAAAATGAATAAAGTGTAGTAATTATTGTCTCCTAGATGTTTGTGAGTGAGAATGAGATGAAAGTTCTACAAAAGCGTGCCTCGTTTCTCCTGGGTTGGGAGGAATTCAGCCTCAGGATCCACATATAACTGCCACAGACACCACGGAAGACAATGTAGAGCTTCCTTACAGACCACTGGGGACAGAAGTCCTGGCTCTGTGAAGACTTTCTTACCACTGCAACTGTACCTTGTCACAGTCTATATCGCTGGTTGCTGTATAGGCCTAACTAAGAGGCACAACTGGCCTGAAGTAACATAATGTGTTGTGTATTTAAAAACAGATATTTTGCCATGATGTGTTCAAATAGGTAAGCAAGGAGTATTTTCTTTCCTTTGGTACAATTTGAAGGGGATGGAGCAGAAAGTGGAAGAGGGAAAGGACCCTCTCAGGAAGGATGTGGTGAGATGGTGTAACCAAGACAAATTCCATGTGAAGAAGATAACAGATTCTGCTCTAGGATCGTCCGCAAGAGCGCTGATTTGTCTGGGCCGAAGATTACACGTTTGTGTTGGAGCACTGTGTACATGCTCCTCTCCCAGTTCAAAACATTGAGAAAGCTCAAGAGGACCGTCAGTTCCTTCAGCTAAATTGCAGCTTTTCTTTGGCTCATGAAACCACTTGTAAGTATGTTTCCCATACCATGTGGCTACTGTTCTTGTGGTCGCTTAAGATCTTGGCAGTGCTGAGAAGCGAGCCCCGCCCCGTTGTCATTTACTGAGTTTGTGGTCATTGCCTGGGAGAACTCAGACTTTCTAAACTTAGCCTCTTGAAATGTAGATTAGCAAATTAGCAAAGTTCTACAATGTCAGACATAAAATTTTTTCTGCAGTTAAATATTTGATTGTGGAGAATTTCAAGCTTATAGAAAGGTATAGACTGCAATACAATGAACTATCATCTACCCCTTGGCCAGCTTCATGAAATAATTCTCTCTGGATCTTGCTTCTTCATACTTGAGCTCATTTGAGTCCTCCCTTCGCCCTCCCAGATACCTTAAGCAAGTCCCAAGGCTCAAGGCATTTTTGTAACAAGGGCCACTTTAAGGTTGGGACTTTTAAAAGAACTCCCAATCATTGTCCTGAGACTTCAATTTATCCTTCTAACCTCTTCTATGTCCTTCATTTTCCTTTCTTATCTTTATTTTGTGCCAGGTGTGATATCTGCCTCCCAACCCCAGACTCCAGAAGAAACTCACACAATCACACCTAGAACATACATATGCTTACCTTCCAGGTTGCAGGACCACACAACCCACCAAGGCCACTTCCACAGTTCTGGCTTCCCCACTTTGGTCCCTTCCCAGCATGCTTCTGGAGTTGCTGTCAGAACAGGCTGTTAAAACAGTAGTTATTCAGACTGGACCTCTGTCTGATTGGCCGTATGAAAAGTAAATTCCTTTCTTCCATCCTCACAATATCTCCCTTTGCTAATTAGTCTCTAAATCAGACCTGATATGCCAAGAGTCAAGCCTCTGTCCTGAGACTCCAGTAACAGTTTTATTTATATCTTGTAATTTAATTTTTGTGAATTATCTAGTAAATAGTAAATTTCTTCAACTGTCATATTTTATTTTTATTCTGTTTGCTTGAAACAGGATCCAAATACCACTCATGCACCACTGTAAGTCTTTTGATGTGGAGGATTTTCTCTCCTTTCCTCATTCTTAGTTTCCTGGGAGAAAAAAAAAAAAGACTTTTTAGGTCCACTTTTGTTGATTGCATCTTCATAGCATTGTCTACTTCTATATTTCCTGTGACTGGTGGTGAGCTGTGACCATTTGCCCGTGACTATGTGAGCATGTGATTTACATATTTTATCAATAAGGATGTAACATCTGTCTGTTCTTGTGTGGGTTTCACACATTAATTTATTACTTTTGTAGAATAGTGGCAATTTTCATTGACTTTTAATCCCTGTGGCAACAATATAACTTATTCTCTGGTTCTTTTTAACCTATTGAGATTCACAGCCCTACACACATTCCCTTAGTCACAGAGTTAGCCAGTTTTTGCCAACCTTCAGTTGCGGTTGAATTCATGCTTACAGATTCTAAGTTCCCTGATATTTCTGAATGAGTTTAGTGTTCTGCTTCTGTAATATAAGAAACAAAGTAATGCATTTCCTCTTAAAGTAACAAATTAATATCTTAACTCACAGAAGAAGTTCATGAATTAATTCAATCCCCTCTAGGGATCCATACTACTTTGTTGACAAATTCTCTTGGTCATAGCTGCTGAGTATTCCACAGTTGCTATGGTATGTAACATAATCTTACAGTATAAGCAATGTCATTAAGACAGCCCAGTGTGTTCTGTCTGTCACAGGTACTGGGGCTGATTCTTAGTGGATACTTTGTACCTTAATAGTTTTTAGAAAACTCGGGCAGACTGACTTGGATAGGACCTCCTTAGTCTTAGTTAACCTCTGGGTGTGAGGATCCTCCTATCCTTGTCTGTATCTCTGAAATATGTGCGTGCAATGTGTTGCTTGTGTGTATGCACATGTACACATATGTTTGTAGAGGCCAAAGGTTGATGTCTTTGATGTATTTCTTAATAAATATCCACCTTGTTTCTTGAACCAGGGTCTCTCACTGAACCTGGAACTTACCAATTTGATAAGACTTGTTGGCCAGTGAGCCCCAGGTAGTTGCTTGTCTGCCTCCCCAGCTCTGGGAATGCAGGTTTGAGCTGCCACACTTAGCCTGGGATCCAAATTCATGTATGTCCTCATGCTTCAGCAGCAAGAAGTTTAGTGACTGAGCCATCTCTCCATCACCAGAATCCTCCCGTGGTGCTGACATGAAAGGTTGTCCTTCTGCCCGTTGGTCCCTATTAAGTTGAGCGCTGTGAGGTCCCTTTGGCAGTATGTCTCTGGGCGGCTGCATAGTCTATCTCTGTTGCCGCTTTCCGCACACCAAGTTTTTCTGAAATACTACTGAAATAACTTAATATATCTTTTTGTGGAAGAAATAATTACCTTTTTGAAAGCAGAGCTATTTGGCATATTTTCTCAAAACTGAATTCCAGGCCTCTGATAAGGTTCAATGCGTAACAGCCCTTGTCACCAAGCCTGGCAGCCAGAGTTCATTCCCTGGAAACCACATGGGGAAAGGGGACAACTGACTGCTGCAGACTGGCAGACTGTCTTCTCACCTCCGCATGCACATGGTGGCAATGCCCTCTGTCCAGGCACACACAGGAGATATACCATAACGCAAGAAAAACATTTCTAAACCCATAGAAATTTCCATAAGCTAAAAATTCTACTTGAAAGAAATGCACTTCATAGATATATTTCCATAAGTTTCCAAAAATACATAAACAAAATGTTCATTTAGGTACTATGCGTAATTTTTTAACATTTAAAAAAAATCATTTTTTTTAATCAGCAAAGGGCTGTTTAAATAATGTTTATTCCTATGATGGACTAGTATGGAGTCCTTACAAAGTATGAAGTAAATATCTGTGTATTAATGCTCAGAGGTCAGTCTGTCCACTTGGCTTTTATCAGATAAGAAAAGGAACTCTCTGGCTGTGAGCAGTATATAACTCTACAACCAACAGAGAGGGATGAGAACGAATGCATTTGTTTTACACAACACCACAATGTAATAAATATATCTACAGCTTACATCAGATGATGAGGTTTTTGTGAGCTCATTGTTTACACAAGTATCTTCTGACAACAGGGGTCAGGTCACAAGAGAAGTCCTACTCCTAGTGCTAAAGGCAATAAACCTAGGTCAGTAGGTAGCAATTAGGAATTTTATATTTTTGACCCAATGACCTTTGTCAGTGGGAAGGAGATCCAACACTGGGCACGATACAACGTATGTAACTGATACGGGGACCAATCCATTCTCACTGTATCTAATAAGCAGCCTGGGAGAAGAGAGACCTGAGCTCCGCTTTGACGCGTTGTACTCATGAGGAGTGAGAGCAGTCTTCAGATAAAGTTGACAGAATGTGAAGGTGTGCTCGGACGAAGCTCTGTAAGTGCGTTCGTTAGCATGAAGGCTTTTCAAAAGGGAGAAACGCGGCCAAAGTTACAAAAACAGGCCTGGACACGGTGGAAGCCTGTTCGCTGGTATGCAACAAAAACTTGCTAAGAGATGCACGTGAAGGATCGTTGAAGAGAGGACTCCCTGAGCTGGATAGACTCAGGGAAGGGTCTTGAACCACATTTGCAAGGGTTACAGGTCTGGACAAGAAGAGAAGGGATCCCCTGTTGGACTCCAACCAAGCAAGCTTTCAGCAACTGCACAGGGAGACAGTGAAAGCAGCCGCTGCCTTGCCCTGTCACACTAATGAGCTGTTTTAATGAACTCATCTGTCATTCAGTACCTCTTATTGTCGTAAATTTTCCACAGAGCAAGGAGTGCTATCAGCTGACCATCTTATTCATCAGATAATGGTGCTAGCTTTCCACCTTCATAATGAAATTCTCCAGTCGGCTGTGAAAAGAGCAGGAAGCCAGCTGCTATATTTAGCAAAGGCAAGAGCAACATGTCCGAGTGTACAGAGGAGACAAAAACGGAAGCCCGAGTCTTAGGACTAGTGCAGCCCACAGTGTCGCTTAGAGATTTCCAATGAAGCTGGCCAAAGCAGAGGGCTTTGTTGTTTGTAACAGAAAGTAAGGCCTAATAAACCAATGCTGAGTACAATCTTGTGTGTTATTTGGTGCCAGGTTTCTGATTTACAGCATTGCAAAACTAGAAACTGCAGGAGAAGGATTTCATAAATTCTTCTGCAAGATGTCAACTCCTCTATGGCTGAATTCTCATTTTTGTGACTTCTAAACACTTCAACCATGGTCAAAATTTTGGACTGTGGTCTACAGTCTCAATAAGATTAAGACTATGACATTTCTACTTACAAGAGCTACCCTCTAGACCAAGTAGATATATGCACTTGAGTATCACTATTTAAATGTCCCACGTTGCTGTCACTTCAACAAAGACACTTCCCTTCCCTCATCCTGGAATCCCCAGCTCACGGAGGAGCAGGTACGATATGACTGTCTGGAATGGGTGAGGATAGTACCTAGATTTCTAACCACACTCCACTTTTGGCTCGTGTTTTGGTCAACTTTCTCCCCTAGATTTGAAATTTAAGAACACTGCCATACTATACCAGATCTGAGTTAGGGAACACGAGTCGCATGTGCCGTCTTCCTGGGATCTCTGCTTTGTGCCAGGGACTTGCTGACAAGGGCTCCTGGCTGAAACCTCTCTCACTGAGGACTCACTGGGAAAAAAAAAAAAAAAAAAAAGCTTAAACCTTCAAAAGTCTCTTCATTGTTTGTGAGGTTTTTTCCTCTGAGTTTACACAGTAAATGACTAAATTAAAAACAAAACAATTGACTATATTTACCCCAAGGCTAACAACTGTTAATTGATTAGTTTCTCTAGCTATTAATATTTGTAAAGATGGCTCAGAATACTTTTAGATCTAAGCATACACTATATTGAACTTCAAATTATCCTCTTAAGCACAGGACGTGTTATTTTTCTGAACCATTTCCCCTTTGGTGGGCTACAGGGCCATCAGCCTCAGGAGGTTGCCAACATATTTGATCAAAGGAGGATATGTCTTAAAAATCGGTAAAATAAGGCTAAATCATTAGCCTTGTCTCTTATTACTCTTGTTGTACCTCCAGACATCACTGGGGGACAAATATTAGCCAATCAACACCTTGATAATGTGAAGTACAAATTTTTACTTAAGACATTTCTTCTCTTTAAATGTTTTAGCACAAAGTGAGGGGAAGATTTGTCAGAAACATTTGGAATAAATTTTGGATCTTATAATAGATTTAAATTATGTTTGTGAACCACTGGCAATCCCAGTGTTCATTTTATGACAGAAACCTCTTCCTTCCTTTGCACCATTGTGTGTGTGTGTGTGTGTGTGTGTGTGTGTGTGTGTGTGTGTGTTTTCTTAATTATAACTGGGTGTTTTTAAACAATCCATCAGGAAAGATTTGTGTCATATTTTAACATGTGTCTAACCCCAAAACAACCACTATATTTAAAAAGGGAGGGAATTCTGTGGATCCTAAATGGATGCCAGAGTGGCATCCTCAGACTACCAAATATATAATTCTTCTCTGATTTATAAACAACTGAAGGAAGTCCAAGGAACTTTCAAATGGTTGGTTGTCCTAATGTGTCCCATGTTCTTCCAGAACCTAAGCTCATTGTGAATGAAATATACTTAGGAAACCTTTAGCTAAATTCACTCAGAGGAGGCTTATCCTGGCTTGGACCAGGCTGCCGTGGTTGCTGTGGGGCACTGGGGAGAGCAAGTGGCACTGTATTGTTTACTTGTCTCATTGCTATGACAATATACCTGACAAAATCAACTTAATGAGGACAGGGTTTATTTTGGCTCACGATCCTCCATTGCAGGTGAGGCTTGCCACAGGAGCTTACGGTAGCTGCTCACATTGCATCCATAGTTAAGAATGATGGACAGATTCGGGTCCTCAGTTAGCTTACTTTTTTTTTTTTTAAAGATTTATTTTTATTTATTTATTTATTTGTTTATTTATTTGTTTGTTTATTTATTTAATGCATGAGTGCTCTATGTGCATGTACACCTGCAGCCAGAAGAGGGCATCAGATCACATGTGGATGGTTGTAAGCCACCATGTGGTTGCTGGGAATTGAACTCAGGACCTCTGGAAGAGCACTAGCTAGTGCTCTTAACTACTGAGCCATCTCTCCAGCTGCTTACTTCTTGTTAAGTAGTCTAGGACCGCATCCCATGAAATAGTACCACCCTCAGTTACGTTAGGTCTTTCTCCCACATCAGTTAACTTACTCTGGGTAACCCTTCTTAGGCATGCCCAGAAGCTTGACTCCATGGTGACTTTAGACCCATCACGTCAGCAATCAAATGAGCCATCACAGGTGTCACATCTTGAATTTCACTTGAAAAGCTCTCTCTGGCCAGCTTCGTTCTCAGTAGTCTCTGTGGGCCTTACAGACTATCCCATCTAGCTGTTGTCCACAGAACCGTGTTTCCCTCTGAGATACTTCTCGAATTTCATAATTGTGTCAGTTAACTAATTTTCACATGTACTTTTTCTCTATTTTAATGGCTTCTCCCCGAAGACATTAAACTCTTGAACAACCAACTCTGATTCCCTATCATTATTTAGCACACAGTGGATAGTTATTACTTGTGATGTTTCTAGCGTGACAAGAAGCCTGTAGGTAGGCTGGGTTCCTGTTGCCGCTGGTTCCTTTATTGTCTGTTTTAAGTGCTTTTACAGCAATGGGCATTCTTCATAAATGCAGCCCATCTTCCCTTAGGAGTTCTTTTACTGGATTTCTGAGGGTGGCGATCCAGAAATGGCCTTAGCTGAGTATGATGGTTCACCCTGGAACCCCAGGACTTGGAAAGCTAAGGAAGGCGGGTTGGCGTTAGTGTGAAGCCAGCTTAGTGTCCACAGTGAGGCTCTTTTCTTTTTTAAGTTGCGTTGTCTTTGACCATTTTCATACATAGGTTTGAAATACCACTTCCTGAATTATGGGGAAGGCAAGAAAAGAGCGCCTGTTTGTCTAACAGCTTAACTCTAAGTGGCTCTCTGGAAAACACTATGTTTTTATGGTTTGGAATTCACATATTTTAAGTTACCCCTTAGGAAGAATTTCACATTACTGTAATGAAAACTAAATCATCTAAAATAAAAGTTAACCATCATGTATGTGAAGTCACAAACAATTTTCTCCCTCTCTACTCTCCAGGTTATTTTATGCTATCCTTTTGCTATACATGATTTGAAAAAAAATTAATAAGAGTAGCTGGATGAAGACTTTAATAATAACTCTAAACTCAGCTCTGAATCAGAGATGATATCATAGAAGAAGGAAAACTCATGGTCAACTTCAGCACCATATGCAATAGATTTTTCTACAAGTACACAGGCAAGGAGATTTACAGAAATGTTTATTTAATAAAATAAAGAAATAAAATTATAGAAAATATTTGGTTCACAGTGAATAAAGACAGGAGTCTCCACTTACTATGCTGCATATCACATGACTTTGTGAAACCTTTTATTTATGTGCACAGAAAATTGGGTATCATATGACTTTGTGAAACTTTTTATTTATGTGCATAGACAATTGGGTAACAATATAAAATGGGGTCCTTCTTCTGCCTTAGAGGGAAGAATTTTAAAAAGTAGAGTCCTGCTGCCCTGCCTCCCCTAGAAATCTTAAGCCCATGGAGAAGATCACAGGGGGTTTATTTTTCTGAATTGATGAATGAAGACTGAGGACCAGAAGCAATATAGAATTATTTATTAGCATAAAGAACACTTGAGACTAGGAGTTCAGCTTAGATTTACTGACTGGGATTATTGTACAAGGCACCATGCTTCATGAAGTGAAGAATTTAAAAATAATGAAGATATTCTTGGAAACTCCTGTCCAAGTTCCAGTAGGCAAAAATATACTGCCTGAATTATCTATTATTGTTAGGGATATTTGAAGAAAATTTTGCTACACATTACCCTGCTCCTTTTCCATGATGTGCTAACCTTCACTTCCCAAAGGGAGAAGTTTTTCTTTTCTTTTTTCTTTTAAAGAACTCTTTTAATCCACACATGGTCTGATAAGGAGCACTGTATCAGTTCTGTACCATGAGTTTTTCACATACAGGAAGTGTGAGGATTGCAATGTCAAATTTATAGCATTTCCAGCTCAGGAGTAGAATGAAATTTTCAAGTGGGGTCAGAAGAAGCACTTGATATCCCGAAGGAGGTAGAAAAGCTAATAAATGAAGCCAGGCTATAGGTTGGGGAGACTAGGTAGCTAGAGCAGTGCACACAAAAGGAAAATGCAGGTGGAAAGAGAGTTGAATTACAGTGTTTACAAGTCAACCTGCAGTTGGCTAATATTGCTTGCCCATCAGTCTTACCTCTTCTCTACTTATCTTCTTCATGTTTCAGACCTGATGTCTTTATTTGATCTCAGACAAGGGGCCAGTAAGCGCTGAGTACAGTTATTCTTACCTGTTCTCCAATAGCATGCCTTGACCTCTGCTAACTAGATCATATTGATCACTGAGATGAAAAAACCTCTTTTAATTAATGAGGCACAAATAAATATACAAAAAGGTGAATATATTGCATCCAGAGGAGGGGTTACATTCAAAAAATTGCCTTAGAAAAGAAAAGCAGGAATTAAAAAAAAAAGACTGGGAAACACTAATGAGGGTAAGTGTCAGAATACATGTATTAAATAAGTATGTAAGGCTAAGACTTTTCTCAATTGTAAAAAAGAGTTATGCCTTCTAATAACAGAAATTATTCTTCAGTATTACTCTTCAAACTGATGCTATTTTGATTACTAATATTATTGTTGACAAAATCTAGAGTCACTGAGGAGACAAGTACCTGGGCTTGTCTGTGAGGGGTTGTCTAGATTGGACTACTCTCTAGCCATCCCTGTGAAGAACTATCCTGAAATACAATAATTGAAGTAGAAATGATAGTTATGCTGGGACAATTGGCGTACTGTTTCATAGTTCTTAGTCTCACTATTAGAAGAACTTAAGAATAGACTCAAGTGGAAACATAGAACAATCTTGTGAGAGTTTTAAAAAAAACCTCTACCTCAAGACCCAGCTATACCCCTCCTGGGCATATATCCAAATGATTCTTCACCAAACCACAAGGATATTGCATCAACAATGTTCATAGCAGCTTTATTTGTAATAACCAGAAACTGGAAACAACCCAGATGTCCTTCAACTGAAGAATGGAAAAAAAAACCTGTGGTACATTTACACAATGGAATACTACACAGCTGTCAGAAACAAGGAAATCATGCAATTTTCAATCAAATGGACGGATCTAGAAAAACCCATCTTAAATGAGCTCAGTTACAGAAAAATAAACATGGTATGTATTCTCTTATAAGTGGATATTAACCATATAGCACAGGACAACCATCCTACAACCCACAGACCCAAACAGATAGGAACCTAGCATAACTCTCCTAGGAAAAATTCACCCAGCAGTGAGTTATGGTACCTGTTGCAGGTTAGTGGAACACCTTACCCTAGATGGTGTGCCATATCAAGTCTCAGTACAAGAGGAAGCTCTTGGCCCTCACATGACTGAAGAACTGAGGGAGTATGATACTTGAAGGCCCATCTCATCTGAGGAGTAGTGGAGTACCGAGAAGAGGAATAGTGAGGGACAGAGGGAGGTAGAGAGGGAGGGAAGGAAGGAGAAAGGGAAGAATGGGTAGGGAAAGAGAGGAGGAGGAAGGAAACAATGTTTGAGAGGTAACTTGAAAAAATTAATTAAAAAGGGGGGAAACAGCTTAAAAATATAATAAAAATAAAATATAAAATTTTCAAATGATAATTTACCAAAGGCATACTTGTCTTACTGGCATGAAAGGAAAAATGGCCTTAATTTCAGGTTAGAATGTTAGACTTCAGGTTGCCACATAGCTCACACTTCTGGATATCAGTTTAAAAGGTTTTTTTCATATATACAAAGGATATTTTCATTGTTTGGGATTAAAAAGGCAGTTAAGAGGTTTAAAATGTTGTAAGTAAATTAAGGATTACTACAGGTGAACTTGGTTTTCTAAACCTCTAAGAGTTGAAGTAATTTGGAACTAGGATAGAATATTTGACAAGGGCAGTGTTAGCCCATGCCTGTAACTCCAGCAGAGACAGGAGGATCACTATAGAGTTAGTTGTCTTTTAAATTCTAGAGCTACAATGAACAGGGTGGTGATGGTTCACACCTTTAATCCCATCACTTGAGAGGCATACTCCTTTAATCCCAACACACTGGAGACAGAAACGTGTAAATCTCTGAGTTCAAGGCAAGTCTGACACAGAGCAAGCTCCATATAGAGAAAAACTTTGATTCAGAGGTGGTGGTGCACATCTTTAATCCCAACAATTGGGAGGCACACGCCTTTGATCCCAATACTTGGAAGGCAGATGCAGGCACATAGAATTTGCAAAAATTTAAGTTTAAAAGTTGTTCACAAAAGGCATGCTGAAATTCAAAGTGAATTTGTCCTTTGTGATCTCAAAATATATACACTTAAAGGCATGTTTAGTTCCAAAATATGAAAATAATTTTTTTAATCTCAATTGGAAGATAATACTTTTTATATTGTCAAAAAAAACCAATTTGCTCTAGGAAAGATATTACCCCCCCCTAAAAAAAGTAGTGTCCCAGAGTTAGGCATAGGGCAGGGTTCTGTTCTTATCTTTACAGGAGATTAAAAACATCCATCTAAGGAGTCCAGCGTCAACTGGACAACTCAATCTTTGGAAGAAAAAGGACCAGATACCAAAGAAAACAAGTAGCCCAGATGATCCAGCCTCGCATACTTCCTCAACAGCTGTTTCCTCAAAAATCTACAACCAGAACAACTCAAAATGGATAACTAAGATGGTTCAGTTCCACGAACTGTTCCAGCCAAGACTTCAGGTAAAGCCCTGAAGTTCAGCTTCTGTCTACAAACTTCTTAGGACATTTAAATAGCTGAGCACAAAAGGACTGAACAGCAAAAATTACTATTAACTTGCTTAACCATTTTTCCATTCTTATTTGGGCCCCCGAACAGGTTTCCTACATCTGAAATCAGCAGGAAGTAATTTTAAGAGAGTGATGTCCCATTCCCAGAAGGTGGGATGGGTGATTTTATTTTATTTCTCCCTTTGGTCATTTGATGGTTATAGATACTTGTTATTTAGGGGGATTGGTTGCAAGTTGTTAAATGGTCTCATTAAATAGGTTTTGGAGATTAGACCCAGGGATTTCTCTCTTTTTCTTTTCTTTATCCTTCTTTCTCTCCTATGTGGGGTTGGGGGGAAGACTTGAAAAAATGGGATATAGACATAATATAGGAATTATAAAGAAGAAGGGATAGATTATTGAATATGCTCTTATATCTTTGTATATTGATACAAAATTAAATTATATTTGGCTACATCAGTATTGATCTTTGTATATTAATACTAAATTAAGATTATATTTGGCTACATCAGTGTTGATCTTTGTATATTGATACAAAATTAAGGTTAACTCTTTTTAAGGTATTGTACCTATGTAATGCTTAAAACTGCAAGATGAAGTTTTGGCCTTTTGATAGCAACTGTCACAAACTGTTTAGGATAATTAAGAAATGCAAACTAATAGTCATTCAAATATGTCATTTTGTTAGGTACTAGTGTAGTGTATCACAGATGTTTTCTAAGTTAATCAGAAATCAAGTTGCTAAGAGACAAGCAATGTTTGCTTATTCAAATATATGGAGATAGATAGGTGGTCTTCAAAAACCTCAAGAAATGTGTAGTATATGGCACTCAAAGATGTTTTCTTAACTTGAGATTCTTTTTGATATTGAGACATGTCAGCTCCTGACAGCACCTCCCCCCATTCTACTCTAAGTAGATAATGAGCATCAAGAATCTCCATTTGGAGATGGCTGGATTAGTGGCAAGCTTGTCACTGGGCAAGAAAAATCCCTTGCTTCAACTGTAGACAGAATGATGTCTGAACAGGACAAAACTTGGAAGCAGGTAAATCAACAGCCTAGCTCTGCCAAGGCAGAATAAGCAAGTCCTTCATAATTCCTGGTTTACAATTAATGTCTGTCAGAGATACTGGGCCAAAAGACTGAAGATGAACACGCCAATGTATTGAGAGAAATTAGGGACTGTCCAAGCAGCCATTTCTGTCATTTCTTAGTTTTGGAAGCTGCTTGCTCTGCACTTCCTGTTTATTCAGATATATTTATCCTTCTCAGGTCTCTGATGTGGTTGAAGACTAATAGTCTTACTGTTAAATTTTAAGTTGTTTTGGAATTAAAAGGATGCTCTAGAGCTAAGAAGATGATTTTAAGTTGGTAATGCAAGTTAGGATGGAAACTGAATTAGTTATAGAACTTTAAACACATTGAGATAGACAGACAACAGATATTAATATCAGTTGACAAATACATATAGACTGGACATTAGGAATGTATGTTATACCCTAAAATTTTCATAATTGTGGCCTAATTGTTCTTATTGTTTTGTATTGTATTTACTGTTATATATATATAAAAAAAGAGCCTGTTATTGGACTAAAAGGGGGAGCTGTTGGGGACAAAAATGATAAACCTTAAATTAAAAACAACAACCAAAAAAAAACGCAGATAGGAGGGTGAGGGGGGAAGAGGGTAGGAGGGGGGCCTGGGAGGGGGGGGGGACTTTGACTGAGATGTAACTTGAAGAAATAAGTAAATGTTAAAATAACATAAAGAAAAATGACATGGCAGGCTAGTTACAAATTTTGACAACTTCCCAGAGGAGAATGAAGAGGAAAAGAGGAAGGCCACGACATCAACATGAGTGTGGAGGACAGGCACATGCTACGTGGCAGAGAGGGAAGCGTTAGAGGAAGAGCAAGGAACCCTAGAATGTTGGGGCCAGGTAAGCCCAAAACATTAAGGAATGCATGCTTAGAAAAGAAAAGGAAAATTACAGTCTCTGGATGATTCAGAGAATTGGGCAGACTTAAGACCCTTACATAGCTACACTGGGGGGTAGGGTTCTGAGAAGTAACATTCAGAATCTCGTTTAAAAAGGAGTTATTCTGTCTACCACTTTAGGATGACTTACCTGAGCCCTCCTCCGCAGGGAAGTGATTGGACCAGCGCAGCCTGAGTGTTAGGTCTCCATCCAGGCTGAAGACTTTACTCTTCAGACAGTGTGTGCAGAGACCACAGCTGTTTACAGCCTGAGGCTGCCCATCTGCAGCAGCTCCCTACTGGGGTCAGCTGTATCCGACAAACTCACCTCCTCAATTCACATGTATAAAATAAGTGTGCTTCAACAGTGACTGCAGGTGCCCAGGTCAACTATTTTAATAAATGGACTTTATCAGTTGTTTTAAAAGTAAAATTAAATTAAATTAAATTAATGTGACGAGTTTTGGGACTGCTACTTGTGTGTCTCCACCAGAGTACACGGTTCATCTGATCCCAGCTTTCTGTAAGTGTGTCTGTGTATCTGTTCTTCCTTCCCTATCACTTCTGTCTCTAATTGTAACCCACAGAGGTCACAGCACAGTGATCTCTTCTCCCTGAATGTGCCATTTGACCGGCTGCTTCAGACTCTTGCTGCCTTCACTTCCTTTCAGTGATGAGCTCAACTTTCTAGCTGTAGTGCAAGCCAAAAGAAACCTTTCACTCCTTAAGTTACTTTTGTCATGTATTTTGTGATTGCAACTTCTCCAAATAGCTCTAGAGTTCATAGGTCAGAAAAGCATGAGGCTTTTGTATTAAGAGAACAAATGTCCCATTTTAGATTAAGGCACTCTTTGTGCCTTAGCCACCTCACCCCAATCGATTTTCTAAGTTAAAGAATAAGAACTTAGCCAGAAATTTGGAATGCCACCAAGTGCTTTTATCCTTCTGCAAGTGACCTCTGAGTGTTGGTAAATGAATGAGGGATAGCAGTCAGAAAAAGGAGTGGAATTATGGTCTAGGGCAGGCAGGCACTTCCCAGACGTAGTTTGGAAATACTCCAGTTAAAAATAAAAATTTGCTTTCTGTAGATTTCTTTCACAATCCTGTTGTAAGTTCTCCAGTGTGATAACTTTGTCAGCAAATTCTATTTTCATTGTGACTGGAAAACCTTTCACCTCAGGCTCACTTTGGGAAAAAAAAATTAGTTCTACTGTTCAAATGTTTTCTTTATGAGTTTGTCTCTTTGCTTTCCTTTGTTTATGAGAAGTTTCATGGAAATTCCAACTCATTTATCTACGTGTCTGTCCACCAGGGTCATTCCAAAATTCCATTAGATTAGATCTCCATGTTTGAACTGAAGTTGAGATGGTTTCAGCTCAACTGGGGTAGTTACTGCCAGGAGAATTTTATGGAGATTAAAGACAAATTCTTGTTCTAAATGGTTTCATGACACCTCTTTTTTTTCTTGACTTCTAAGAGGTTAATATCAATTAAAATAAAGCTTATTTTGCTTTGGGAACTCTCTCAAGAGTTTCTTAATTTTTTTTCAGGAGGTATGATCTAGTAAAATTTTTGATGTAGTGTGGCTAGAATATAATGGATTAGAAATAGAGAAATGTCGCTGTAGTGCCCTGACCACAGCAAGAGGCAGAGTTGAGGAACATTTTGAAGACTGTGCTATCGGGAGACAGAAAGCGCATCCAGACTGAAAGCCTAGCACTGACCGCAATGCTGCTTCTGAAAGAGGAGGCATGGACACTTTCTCCACCGCCTCCACATTTGATCATTTTGCTTGTAGTTAAGTTCTGCTGGACCAATTAGTTCCGCTCATACTACTATTGTAGTATGACATAAAGGAAGGACCCTATTTCTGGCCAGGGAGAGAAATGACTGGCTTTTGAAGCTGCTTCTGGGAATTTGAGAAACCCCGCGCCAGAGCTAGAGCTAGCATGCACCTTAAATCACCACACTCTGCTCAGCAGCACATGCTAAGAATATATATTAACCACAGTTGTCTAATAAATGATATTTTTGTGAATGTCTGTTGAATAAGACCTGGCAGCCACAGGAAGCAAAGGAAATGAGGAGAGACAGAGTGGGTAGGGTGGGTACTAGTTTTGCCCGCTGTTTCCTGGAAGGTTTGTGTACAATGGCCTTTATGGTGTTTGCTGAAACCCACCCACGGAGGAAATATTCTGTTCTGTTTAAATTTGAGGGGGAAACAGGCTGACATTTCTGAGACTTCCTGCTCTGTTTCTCCAAACCCGAAAGAGTCTCTATCCCACCTCCAAGACTCCAACAGTTGTTCTGTCTCTGACCCACTGTGGACATATTGCTTTGTTGACCTGAAAAGTACATTCTTTTCAACATCTTCTTATCCTTTCATAAAAAGAAAATGAAAATATAATTTCATTCACGAAAGTATATTTCTATTGCAGAATGGAGGACTGATGACCAGTGAGGCTGGTCCAGTGTGTGCCTGTGAGCCACAGGGTGCTGGCTTCAGAAGTCTGAGGACTCAAAACAGATCTGCACTTGTTTACTCTTTGTGGTATTGAGTTGAAGTGTTTTAATTTAAAAAGAAATTAGAACACTCGTGCGCATGCACACACACACACACACACACACGCAAGCATGCACACACGCACACACTTAGGACTAAAACTGATGGTCTTATGTAGGCAAAAGTGCTCTTCCAGTGAACTCTGCACCAACACATCAAGATGACGTTCTTAATATTTATCTCGACCTGTTGATCTGTAGAGAGACGTGATTGGGACCCTGGACCATGTATGTGCTTCTGAAGGTCAGATATGCTGCACACTGGATGCAAAACCAGATATTATAGACTTTCCCCAGCCTTTTGAACATGAGGGGCTGTGTTGCTCGTACTGAGGTCCCCACATTATTCCATAGGTCCTGTTTCTTTGTGGGTTTCCACAGGTTTTCATTCTATGAATAACACCAGGCCTGTGTTAGTCAGAACTTGCCAGAAAAATATAACCAGTAGAAAATATGTAGATAGAGAAGAGGAGGCATCTTGTGGGAAGTGGGTCACATAATTATTGGGGCTGTATATTATGATACACTGTCTGTATGCTTGCTGGTAGTGTGATTCAGTCCAGTTCTGAAGGCCTAAAAACTGGAAGACTGCAGTGTGAGTATGGGTCTAAAGGCCAAGAGAACTCATGTCCCAGAGTATAGCTCAATATCTTAGAGAGAAAATGCCACCTAATTCACATTCGCGGACAGACAGACAGAAAAAAACACAGACACACAAACACACAGATACACACAGAGACACATACACACACACACACACACACACACACACACACACACACACACAGTCACACATTTTGGCATTCAATGTGTTTGGTTATCCTAATGATTTTATTTAGTTTGCTCATTTGAATTCTACTCTCTTTCATAAACACTTCCGCAGACCTGTGATGATTGTTCTTTGTTGTAAACTTGACACAGCAGGCAAAAATGAACCTCAGTTGAGAAACTAGCTTCACTAGATTGGATTATGAGCATGTCTATGGAGTGTTTTGTTGGTTGTTCATTGATGGAGGAGGGCCTAGCCCACTGTGGCTGGTGCCATCCTTGATCCTGGGTTGTATAAGGAAATAGTTGAGCAAGCCAGAAGAAGCAAAGCAGCAAGCACTGTTTCTCGGTGGTCTGTTTAGCCCTGCCTCCAGCTTCATGCCCTGTGTTCCTTCCTTAGACTCCCTTAATAATGGACCGTAAGTTGTTTTTGGTCTTGGTGTTTATGAAACGGCAGAACGTACCTAGAACCGACCCATTCATCAATGCTGTTCATGACCTATTTGGGCATCCATTAGCACTGACATGTTGACAACTAATACTAATTATTGCAACATCCTTTCAGAGTTTTCACCCGTGAAGTGGCCATGTTAATGTTGTGTTGTAAATACAACATAGTAACGGCTGCTATATAAGAATTCATTCATGAAGAACCATGAAATGCTTTTATCAGTAGTACCTACGCTAGTGATCCTAAAATGATAAACTTCCTAAGAGAGTAAAGAAATGATAGCTGAGTGGAGTTGCCATGAGTTCTGAAGGCATTTCTAAAATATTTTCATGGATGTAGCATTAAGCTTCCTAAGGTACAAATTCAACTAGATTTCACTTGAGTGTGTAAGAGTTGGTAATAGACAAAGCTATTGCATCTGTTTCAAATATCTCCGAAGGCCATTGGTTAAAATATTTGGTTCCCAAGGCAGCACTATTGGGAGGTGGTAGGCCTCAAGACATGGGGTCCTAATGGGATGTCTTTAGGCTGCTGTGATGTGCGTTCAAAGAAGACGATTAAAAGCAATGGGCTTGCTTCAGCGTGGACTAGAGTGTTCAAAAATGTAAGCTACATTAAACCTTTTCTCCTTATACCTTGATCTTCCCCGGCATTTGCCAGTATTAGTAGAAGAGTCTGTTCATTAGGAGCAGCTGGGAGCTGAGTCAAAGTTCCCCACAGCTTTGCTACCATGACGGCATGAAGGAATGAGAGCGAGTCAGGTGGGATTTGGCAGCACATTTACCTCTCCAACACAAACAGCAAAGTATCCTCCTTTAGGGACACTGAAGTCCCCATTCTCTGTCCTTTTGTTTTGTCCAACAAGCACTTTGCATGAGTCACTCTTTGGCAAATACAAAGGCAACTTGATGACAGATTTTCTAACCTCTGTGGGCCAGAAACAGAAGCCTCCATTAATAGGGAGACCAGATAACCTTAGTCTAAGAGTTCAGATGGAGTGTGGCAGGCTGTCTGACCGTCACCCAGGCAGGCTGCAGGCCTCCGTAAGCACCTCTCCTTTGTGATATTCTTTTAGTTTTTGAGCTATTGGGATTTTATTCTCTTAAAAATTGTTGTAATAAAATAATATATTCTAGGCCTGATGTGGTAGCACAACACTTAGGAGGCTGAGTCAAGAGGGTCACAAGTTCAAGGCCTGTTAATACAGTAAAACTGTCAAAAAATGACAATGGATACACCCTCTGGATAGCTTTATTTTAAATTGTCACATAACAAATGATTGTACAGATTCATGGGAATTGAACATGGCTTATTAATAACGATCAGTCATATCAGAGAGATTGACATAAACTTGACCTCCAGTACTTATCATTATTTGATGTTAACTATATTCAAAATTACCTCGGCTTGCCAATTTGAAATTACGACTCAGCTGTCAGCTGCAGCTTATCTTGCTGTTCTCTGGAACATTATTAGTTCTTTGTACTCCTACCTGGCTGCGACCGCTGGTCATCCTCTCTCCCCACATCCTTCCCAGGCCCTGGAAACCACAATTTAACTGTCTATATTTCAACATCAGCTTTCTAGCTTCTACATATTACAAGTAAGATCATGCAGAACTTGTATTTCCATGTTTCAATTATTTAATATAATTCCTATATTAATTATATTAATATTATTATATTAACAGTATAGTATAATTCTTCAGTTCCATCCATGTTTTTGTGAATGACACAACGTCATCTTTCCGGCTGCATAATACTTTTGGTGGGCTTACTGGTTGATTTATGTATTGGCCGCTGAGGGTAATGCTACAATGAGCAGGCAAGCAGAAAAACAGTGTCTTTAACATACTGACTTCAGCTCCTTTGGATACACACCCAGTCGTGGGATTCCTGGGTCACATGGCAGTTCTATTCCTAGTTGTTTGAGCAAGTTGATTTTGATAATGGCTATTCCATGGAACAGTCTCAACAATAGCATGAGAATCTCCTTTCTTTGTATTCTTGCTAGCATTTGATACATTTTTTCTTTTTTTAAATAATACACTGAATTTTTAGACTCTTATTTTTAGACTTTTGGTAAAAACCAAACTTGCACATTTCACCCATTATTTCTCCAAATGTCTTTTCACCTCTGTCCTTTTTTCCTCCTTCTGAAATTTGAATGACAAATATTAGAACTTTTATTATACCTCACAGATCCCTGGGGAATCTTCGTTTCAGATAACTTGGGTTTTGATTGGTTTTCATGGGCTTTGCGTGTTTTTAAAACTATTCCTCTCTGTTCAAACTTAATAATTTCTATCATGTTATTTTCCAGTTTCACAATTCTTTACTTAATTTCCTTCATTCTTCTTGCTCACCAAGTTTTCAAATGTTTTAATAATATTTTTCAGTTCTCACATTTCCACATGGATCTTTTGTCTGTGGACTGAGCCTATGAATACTTCACTGTGTGGCATGTGTTCATCTCTTCCTCACTGAAGCTTTTTTATGATTGCCTTACCATTGTCTTTTGGGTAATCCTAACATTCTACATGCCTGTGCCCATGTGTATTGCTTACTCCTCTCTCGTTCAAGTGTAGATCCCCATCTCTTCATATTCACATGATGATGATGACAGCTTCTCATTAGACTTGTGGCTATATATTCCAGAACATATTTTGAGACTGTGATTCTAATTGTGTATATGATATATGTATGTGTGCATGTGTGTATACATATGAGTATGCATGTCAGTGCACACACAGGTCTTCAGCTGCACTGCACATTATTCTTTGATGCAGGGTCTCTCCTTGGATCTACAACTCACTAATTGTGTCATGGCCATTGCCCGATGAATTCCAAAGCTCCATCTAGCTCTGTTTCCTCTGAGCTGTGATTACAGGCACACACTATCATGCATGTCTTTTTATTTGAGTGCTGGGAATACGATTCCAGGTTCTTACAGTTGCCAACTAAGCCTTTTCCAGTGGAAGCATCTCCCCAGAGGCCCTGTATCCGATTTAACTTCTGTTTTAGGTGGCTTTCAGTGGCATTGCTCTGGTGGTGTAGGGTTAGAAACCTAGGCTCCCTTGAAGCTAGCACTCTCTTGCCATCCATGTGTGAGCATGCGTGTGATTGTAGAGTGAGCTCCTCATGACTCCAGACAGGGCTGGCATTTCTGGCTCCCAACACAGTCTCCACTGGCACCATGAATGGGTGGCATTGTCACTGTTGGGCAGAGGTGATAGCCCTGATTCCACACCAGTTCTCCCACTGAAGCAGGGTCTTACTGGGTGTGGGTGGGGTCCAGGCTCCCGGAAAGTCCTCTAGGGATACCACACAGCCAGCTGTTTGGCTTGGATGAGAGTCTAAGACATTTTCTTAGCCATTTGTAACAAACTTGGTGCTGGTGGTGATGGAGTTGGAACACCTGTGTGGTTTCTTGAGGGTAGAAAGTCTAGACTTTCCTCAGCGCTGGCCTGCATAGGTGGGGTCACTTTCCTCTGTGGTGTCTGATGGCAGAGGAATGAGGGTTGCCTAAAGTTTCCAGTCTTGTTCAATTGTCCCTTTCCTGTTCCCTTGGGTGATGGGTGTAAGAGTTTTCTGGCTTTTCAGTTTTGTTTTATTTTTGTCTGTACTTGCTGACACACCAGCAGGTTATTTAGCTTGAAATCTGGGATACATAAAGAAAAAGAAGAAAACTCAGATATCTGACACCGGTCATTATTTGGACCTTAAGTTCTTGGCCAATAATTCTATTCACTTTCAGGATGTTTTTTGGTTTGTTTTAAATATGCCCAGGTATTTTAATTGCAATTACTAAGAATGATAGGGGAAAGGACCACTTCTTTTTTAGGAGAGAAAATTGTCTATTGTTCTTTAACTTTCCATTAATCACATTTTAATATTATTTAATATTTTAGAGCTAATCTGAATTTATCATTTGCTAGTAGTACTGGTGTTACTATGGAGTGTTGAGAACTCAGTAGGTAGACATTAACAAGGTGTTTTTCTCAGAATAATAATAGAAGCTTATTTGTAGTTAGATACACTCAAAAAATACTGGTTGACAGATTAGCTTCAGCCAGCAGAGAAGCCAACATCAATGTGCTACAGGGCACCGGGCCCTTACCTGTTGAAGATTTCTACAAACATCTGAGATAAGCATTGTGCTGGAGATGTAACCTGAAGTAATAAATAAACATTAAAAAAAACATCTGAGATAAACAGTAAGGAAGCATACACATATTGAAAAGCGGGAGTGATAATTAACATAGAGGATCACAAGATTAGAGCTCACAACCACTGGGATTAGGAAATCCAACGATCCCATTTTACTTCAGAAAGTATCACACAGCGTCAGGACAGAGCTGGTCCAATATTGGGTTTTTACAGAGCAAGCAAATATGAAGAGATGTTAAGCTGTGTTATATTTGGCCTACAACTTTCTCTGCACGTGTTTTATGTTTGGCTTAGTGGTTTCTCTGTACATAGTGAACTGAAGCCTAACTTGGTGTGCTAACAGACTGTAGCCAAATCTTACAGCAATAGGTCATCTCCTAACACTCATGGTGGTGAACTGAGATGAGCCAGAGACAAGTTCATGCCAAGTGAGACACAGCAGGTCACAGTTGGCCAAATTAACATCACCTCTGCTTCCTGTATGTCACTTCCTTTTCTCTGTAGAAAACCAACCAGCATACATTGTAAGGTGGGGCCTTACAAACCGCTTCCGAGTTGTCACTTCCTGATGCCAAAGCTGCAAATAAAACCAGCTAGGATTCACAAAGTCAGATTTGCCTTGATTTTATCTTTTGAGAGAGATTGGTCATTTTAAAATTAGAAATTATATAGAATTAATAGAAGCTGGTATTAGATAAACCTGAATTTAGGGCCAAGTCTTGGCACAGGCATCAAAACATAGACTTCTTGTAGATGTCAAGAAATTCAGGCTTGTCCAGGTATGCCCAAGACTGCAGCAATGCCTCAGCGGAGGGATGGTTAAGAGCGAATAATTCTACTGCAGAGGACCTGGGTTTGGTTCTTAGCACCCCATGTGGACAACTCAAAATACCCTCTTTTGGACTCTACAGGCAAATGCACCCCTACTGACACAGACCCCTCCCCATAATTTAAAAATAAAAATACAATTTAAAAAACGTAATACATATGGACTGGACATTGGGAATGTATGCTAAGCCATATAACTCTTATAATCGTGGCCTATTTATTTCTGTTGTTTTGTATTGTATTTATAGTTATAAGAAAAAGAACCATTATTTGGACTGAAAGGGAGAGCTGTTGGGGGGAAAAATAAATACCTTAAACTAAAAAAAAAAAAAAAAAAAGAAGGGAAGAGGATGGTGGGGCTGAGGGGGAGGAGGGTGGAAGGGTGGGACTGGAGGGGGGAGTAGGGAGGGGATTGTGATTGAGATGTAACTTGAAGAAATAAAAAATAAATTATTAAAAAAAAACATAATACAATTCAGGATTGTATTAATCAATCCTGGCCAAAGAACAAGAGTGGCCAAAATGAAAGAAGTAGCTATCACACCGTGTGGGGTCAAATAATATTTGAAGCACTGAGCTTCACCAGCTGGAGATGACAAGTGTGGTTGAAGGCCACATGGTGATAGAAAGTTAACTGCATGGGGCAAGGGAGAGGAAACATGACCAATGACACAGTGGAAAGAGAATGACTCACTCTACCCAGCACCAGACATGCAGACATCCCTGTAAGAATAAGTATGTGGGCTGGAGACTGCTTGGCGGTCAGGAGCACTTGCTGCTCTTGCAGAGGGCCCACACAGGGGCTCACAACCACCTATTACTCTAGTTCAGGGGGTCTGGTGCTCTCTCCTGATATCCATGGCTCCTGCACACAGGTGATACACATCCAAACACTCGGGCACACACATATACAAGCAAAATAAATAAATAAGTATTTTTGAAAGAGCAAGTATGACAATAGTAGAAGAACTGGGAGCAGTCGGGGGATAAAACAAGGTGCTTCTGGACCAGGCAACTCTCGGGTTCCTTTAAAGAGCCTACACAGCTCCAAGGAGTGAATCATAAGGAGAAAGGAAAAGGGGGGGAGGGGCTTGGGGGAGGGGCCGCATCCCAGAACTGAGCACAGCTGGCTAGGTCTTAATGAGATGCAGACATTAGAGAGAATGAAAAGAGATATTTTCTATTAAGATAAATCCCATCGTTATCTAAGGAAACAGAAACTCGGGGTTTCGTAAGGAAAGGTTTACAAGCAGAAGGTGTTTGAAGTTTCAGGGTTCTTGCTTCTGATTATGGAGCCTGAAGATAATGGAATTTGGCAATTGTAAAAAGAAGCACCTGCTTCGAGATTGTTATTATTAATTTTTTTAAAGTCCATGCAGTGTGTTATATTTATGCTCTTCCCCTTCCCTTAGCCTCTTCTGTGCCCCCTCAAATCCATGGCGTTTTTTTCTTTAAATATATATATTATATACTCCTGACCAGTTGGTGAGGAACCTAGATATGAACATATGGCTGCATTTTCCAAAACCAATATACCAATATGACCTTTAACCTTCTTCTTCTTCTTCTTCTTCTTCTTCTTCTTCTTCTTCTTCTTCTTCTTCTTCTTCTTCTTCTTCTT
>CAJQZJ010000384.1:458343-468680 GCA_907164525.1 Lophiomys imhausi | reverse complement strand
TTCTTCTTCTTCTTCTTCTTCTTCTTCTTCTTCTTCTTCTTCTTCTTTTGAATTTCTTTTTTCTCTCTCAAATGTTTATTACTTTGTGAAGCCTCCATTGCCACCTTCTCCCTCCACCCTCTCTCGGCCCCTCCCTCCCACCCTCTATCCCCTCTCCTGCCCATGCCATCCCTCCGGTGTGGGGTGTCTCCATGTATCAGCCCCCCTCAGTTCATTAGTCACATGAGGTCTAAGAGCTTCCTCTTGCATGGGAGGCATACATGGCAGTTCTACTAGGGTGGGGTGTCCCACTGATGGGTAACCAAGTCCCTGTTCCTGCTCTTTTGGGTCTATTGATTGTTGGATGGTTATACTATACTATAATGGCTAAAATCTAGTTATAAGTGAATATATGCCATGTGTATCTTTCTGAGTCTGGGCTAGCTCACTCAGGATGAGCTTCTCTAGTTCCATCCATTTGGTTGCAAATTGCATGATTTCCTTGTTTCTGATAGCTGAGTAGTATTTCATTGTGTAGAGGTACCACAGTTTTTTGATCCATTCTTCAGTTGAAGGACATGTGGGTTGTTTCCAGTTTCTAGCTATTACGAATAAAGCTGCTATGAACATAGTTGAGGAAATATCCCCGTGGATTGGTGAGGAATCTTTTGGATATATACCCAGGAGTGGTATGGCTGGATCTTGTTTAATGTCATTCTTAATTCTTATCCTAACCCCCACAGGTAAATGAAGCGCTCAACTCAACAAAGAGTTTGTTGCAGCAGACAGAGGCCACTTCAGCAAGCTAAGGTCAAAACACAGAGGACAATTGACTGACTGTGGGTGGCCAGCCCCAGCGGACACACCTGCAACACAACCCTATACCTAAGGCCCAGAGAATACTTGGAAGAGGACCAAGAATTTTGCTTGAGACTGACTTCTACACCTGACAGGGAAGCTACGAACATGAAATCGGAACAGCATGGCTGCCTAAACAAGACATTACAACACAGGTTGGCATGCCTACATGGAAGGGGAGACCATGCGACCCCACTCTTAGATGAAGAACTATAGGCCATCAAGGACTGCTGAGAAAGAGAATCAGTATACTAGGGAGTTTACTGTGTGTCTGCATTTTTAAAAACTATTTTTCTGTAGTGAGATAATAGTCCAAATTTAAGTGTAAATGAGAATAAAACTCTCAGCTTATTTCAAAATACTTCTTAAAAAGTGAGTGAGGTTGCCACCTAGTGACTGCTTCCCAGTTGTCAGCTTTGGAGCTCTTGAGTGTCTCAGGCCAGCCTGCAACACTGCCATCGCTGGACATTGTCCTGAATTATAGATTCCCAGGACAACCAAGGGATCGGAAGCTTTGCGTGACAGCACAGGAGGTTTGGGATTTTTGTTATTTTGTTTTGTTTTTTAACTAGAGAGTTTTAGGTGATTGACCCGGACTAAGTCAGCCACCAGTGTTTGGGGCCTGGGTAAGAGGCAGGAAGTGTCATGGAGGTAGATTCGTGCAACAGAATGATGATGGGCTTGCAAATCAATAAGCTTCACACTGTAAGCTGAAAATACCATAAATCAGGATGCATTTAAATTACTGAATGCAAAATTCATAGTTTGGCTTTCCTAATGTGTCCATCAGCCTGTAGTTGGGCACAGTCATTAGCATAGAGCATATTCTACAATACAGATGAGAGGATGGCAAAAATAATAAAAGTCTGACACAGTTTTCTTGACAGAGGACTAGAAAACAATGTGATAATATAATTTTTTCTTTGCTTTTCTCTGTTTTTATAATTTTACTTTTTATATATTTACTTTTCAAATTTTATTTTACTGTTTACATGTTTACTTTTGATTTCATTTATTTTACTGTTTGTATATATTTACTTTCATAGTTTTACTTTTATGATCACAAATATTATTTTATAAAATGAATACATGCCAACAGACCAAAGGCTTATTTTCCTAGCTTTTTAGTAAGTGTAGCTTAACAAACAAGAGTGAGCTGAAATAATGGAGCCCCATCATTCACTTGAGGCTCTGAGGAAGCCTTGTGCCATGTCCAAGAGTTAGAGAGGAACTCTTTTGAAGTGGCTGTGTGTGGTCTTGGGGACCAAGGGAGCTTTCACACTGGCATTCTCTATCTTCTTTCTACCTGTTGCTTGTTTTGAAGTCTGGCAGTGACTGGGCCCATACCTGAGAAGGGCTTGTAGCTTCGGATAACCTGAGCTCTTGTTGACCAGAGAGCTTCAACACTAACCAAGGGCCTAGGCTGACTTGGTGGAAGAATACTACATATTCAAGGAACATTACTCAGATTCTACTGGCTACAGTTTCTGTTCATAGTAAGCAGATCTTACCAGCACTCAGAGCTTTGAGCAAGGTGAAGCAGGAAATGCCTCTGGTGTTTACATGGGCGACGTTTCCTTCTTTGTCCTAGTGAATGCCTCCTAAGTTCCTCCCTGTCTTCTCCTCACATTCCCTTCTGTCCTTCACAGAGACATGTGGTGCTGAGCACTTTGGGGTATCCTGTCTGAATGGCCATTCAGTACATGACCAACAGCACACTACTGCTTGAAAACTAACAGGTCGTTTTGCACAGAACTGTGAACTAAGAAAGACACACATACACTTCCAACAATGTCTGTTGCCCAAAAGCCTGTCTAGGGCCATCCCGACCTGCATCCTTGATTCTCTTCTATTATTTGCTGATGTGAGATATCTATAAAGATTATCTCTTTTCATCGGAGACTGAACTATCTCCACAGTACTCGGTTAGTAAGAAGTCTGGAGTATATATACTCATAGATGTCACCCAAGATAGTGACTTCAATTTTGAAATATAGTCCTATTCATTTGAGGAACTTGTTAAATGAAAACAATAGATTCCCTATTCATGAGTTAATATTGTACACTCTATTCCAAGGTTGGTGCCAGACCATATGCCCATTATAACTCACCAGCCACAGCTTCCAGACTCCCTCTGACTCATTGTCCTAGGCAAATAAACTTGAAATGATTTAACTTCGGTTACTAATCTATTAGCAACCTAATCTACAAAAATTCAAATATAGGAACAGCCATATTTCTAAGCATGAGCAGTAAAACAAACTCCCCCATGCTTTAAAGACAGTACATTGAGCAGCAGTGTCTGCTGGCAGCTCTTGGCCTGTCCGACACAGAGTCCGTGTGTCTAAGGCAAGTCTTCCTGTGTCCTGCTCTTTTGAGATCATCACCACTGCTTCCAGTCCTCCGACTGAAGCGATCCTTCTTAAACTCTGAAATACAAGCTATATGATTGGAGGCTACCAACTACAGAGTTCTTATTTACCTGTAGTTATTATGTGTTCTGAATGTGCAATTCTTAAAGGAACTCCTTCATTGATTTTTTTCTTTTCATTTTTTTTTAATTTGGTGAATTTCACATCCTGTACCCTGTTCCCTCTCATCTCCCACCTCCCCCTCAACCCATCCTCCACCCTTGAAACCTCTTCCAACATAAAAAAAAATCCTCATTGTGGAAGCTATAGTGTGTCTCAGTGTGTCCACAATATTCCCTTTTGTCCACACTTTTTGGCTTTTAAATGTTTATTATAATTACTCCTTGGTCTGGTACAAGGCCTCTGGTTTCTGCTACTTTGTCAGTACTGGAACCTCACTGGGGCTCTCTCAGTCATCCTTTTGTCGTCCTGTGTCATGTAGATCCTGTAGTTTTGGGTATGTGGAACTGACCTCTTCATAAACTCCAGCAGTTCATTCATGGGGTCTATATTGGGTGGACCAACTCAAAGCCCTACTTCTGGGCCTGCAATCCCCCCATCCAGGGCCAGTTCTACTGGGGCTTTATCCACGTAGATAAGGTGCAAGGCC
The DNA here is from genome assembly GCA_907164525.1 of Lophiomys imhausi. Classification (NCBI taxonomy): domain Eukaryota; kingdom Metazoa; phylum Chordata; class Mammalia; order Rodentia; family Muridae; genus Lophiomys; species Lophiomys imhausi. Next base: position 464,822 of record CAJQZJ010000384.1, on the reverse strand, counting down.
TGCTCTCCTGAGTGCTACAGCTGGTAAGGGGCCGGACCAGCTCTCCTGCTCTCATGATCCCATCAGGGTCAGCTCTCCGGCCTGCTACCTGTGGTGAGGGCATCAGAGAGTGGAGGGGATCTCTCCCTTGCCAACATTTTAGTATTGAACTAATCATCTCTGACTTATCCTCTGTCTGTCTGTCTGTCTGTCTGTCTGTCTGTCTCTCTCTCTCTCTCTCTCTCTGTGTGTCTGTGTGTGTGTGTGTGTGTGTGGGCATGCACACATCTGTGTGATGTATGTGCATGCTCCTGATTGTGGAGTGTATGCGTGTATTATTGAGGGTGGGCACGCATATGGGTGTGTGTGTGTAGGTCAGAAGTTAACTTTGGGTATCTTCCTCAGTTGCTCTTCATTTTATATTTTTGAGACAGTCTCCCACTGAGCTTGGAGCTCATCAGCAAATCTAGGCTGGTGGGCCAATGATCTCTGGGGATTCACTCATTTTGACTCCACCCACTCCGTGCTAAGATAACTGAGGTCCTCACACTTGCTCAGTGGGCACTTTCCCAGCCAAGCTATCCCCAGCCTCCTGTCTTATTCCTGATCACCTTTCTCTTTCATTACATTATCCATTCAGCAAAGCCCAGGAACGCCTCTTCCTTTTTGATCTTCATAGAATTTTATAGAAAGTGGTTATTTTGTGGCGTTGTTGTTGTTGTTGTTTAAGATTAAGAAGCTGAGCAGGGCCAGATAGTCTGCCTTGAGACGGGTGCATCAGACCAGGCAAGTGACTTAAGCCAGATGTTGTAGGCTAGTAATGGGCAGTTTTTCTTTTTTGGGCACAAGGTGGCAGACTTCATCCACTTTCTTCCATCCCTCCAAAGCCAACTAGGAGAGGCTGAAATTGCCCATTTTAGAGACCTGTGAACACTTATTTTCAAATGAAGATGGTCCAGCTGAAGTGTGAGCGTAGATAAAACACAGCCTGTCAGACTGGGGAGGGTCTTGTGAATGTCTGTAGTTCTGGAAACGTGCCAGAACCTCCATGTGTACATTCAAGAACAGCACATGTCTGTGGGGCCTTCCTTACCTTATAGCACAGATGAAACCCTTGCCAGTACTTTGAAGGGCTATCCATGGGTGCACAAACATGGGGTGAGGGAACACTCTAACAGGGGAATTGAGGTGAGCAAATGCCCCCTAGAAAACAGACAAGACAAATGGCCTTCAGAGTCCTCACCTGTAAGAACCTAAGATGGCATTTGCTTTCAGCAAATGGTTTTCTCTTGCCATCTCAAGAGTTTCCATGTGCTCAGACAATTCCTGTATAACAGATACTGTGTTGGTTTCAATTTTTTTATTTATAATTTAAATTCTGTTATAAATTCTCTAATGAAGTGCTTTCAATGTGCTTTTTGGTCAAAGTTATTATTATTATTAATAAAAACAAGAGTACCAAGATTCAAAGCCTAGAGGGTGTACAGAAAACAGTGGCCAGGGTGTCTGTTGTTTGAGAGTCTGCAAGGGACAGGAAAAATAATGTTGTGTTTCTTTATGCAGCTTCCATTTCCCTCCTTTCCTTCACTTGATGTTCCTCACTTAGGAGAGTGTTGAGAATGGAGAAGCATATTAGGAATGAGTTCAGGGCAGGCATCAGTAACAGCAATATGATGATGCCTGACATAGGAGAGCTGGCTTTCTGGCAGATAAGGATGGTAGAAGCAGGAAGCTGATGGGGCTGACTCAGTGGCCTCTCTGTGCTCATTCTGCTTTTCCTCATGGCCACACATTGGCTTCTGCCCATCCAGACAGCGTGCTCACGCTAAGCCAAGGAGAAGAGACAAGAAAAGAGGAACCAAGCGCCTGGGGCTGGTCCTCCTAGCACTGGACAAAAGCTCTCCTCAGCAGGGGATGGAGATCTCATCTCCACACCATCTTAGACAGAAAACCACCTGTGTTAAACAGAGGGAGAAAGAACTAGAGCCGGGAATGCTTTGGGAATAGTCACTGGATGTTATCTGTTGAACCAGGTGGGTTCTTGTCTGGCCCTCTCTTGTGTTGCTCTTTCATCTCCCTGAACAGTTACCCCATCCTCATATCCTCTCCAGATGGAGACAGAACCAGCAAGAGTGATCAGCATAACATTTGTGTCAGAAATAAAACTTGCCTCATAGGACACTGTAAATGCACAACAAAGAAAGACCATAGATGGCCACGGAATAGGAAGTCTCGATTAGATCACAGTGAGATCAGGGGAGCACTTTTTAAAGCTTTGTCTGGGATATTGGTTCACTTACCTTACCTCTCTGCTGGAGATGGATTAAGTTTGTTACCTCTTTTTTCCCTCAGAGAAGGGGAGCACCCTTCCCCACCAACTCGCCCATCCCCAGCTCATCAAGTCCCATCAGGACTGAGCACATCCTCTTCCACTGCGGCCAGACAAGGCAGCCCAGCTAGGGGAAAGGGAGCCAAAGGCAGACAACAGAGTCAGGGACAGCCCCCACTCCAATTATTAGGGGACCCACATGGAGACCAAGCTGCCCATCAGCTACATGTGTGTAAGGGGCCTAGATCCAGTTCATGCATACTGTTTGTTGGTGGTTCAGTCTCTATGAGCCCCCATGGGTCCTGGTTAGTTGGCTCTGTAGGCCTTCTTGTGGACTCCTTGACTCCTCCAGCTCCCTCAGTCCTTCCCCCAACTCTTCCACAGACTCCCTGAGCTCCACCTAATGTTTGGCCGTGAGTCTCTGCATCTGTTTCCATCAGCTGCTGAATGAAGCCTCTCAGATGACAGTTATGCTAGGCTCCTGTCAACAAGCTTAGCAAAATATCATTAATAGGGTCAGGGGTTGGGTCTCTCCCAGAGGGTGCGTTTCAAGTTAGGCCAGTCACTGGTTGGCCATTTCCTCAATCTCTGCTCCATCTTTAGCCCTACCCATCTTGTAGGCAGGGCAAATATTGGGTTGAAGGTTTTGTGAGTAGGGTGGTGTCCCCCTCCCTCCACTGGAAGTCCTGCCTTGTTATAGGAGTTGGCCACTTCAGACTCCAAATCCCCTGCTGCTAGGAGTCTCATCTAGACTCAAGCCCATATCCTCCCAGGAGCCTTCCCCAGAGCAGGTCTCCCTCCGGCTTGTCCCAGAGCTGTACCCCCCTCCCCACATCGGTTTCCTTTTTCTCTCCTATCGGATGTAAGAGGCCTTGTTACCTCTTAATTCTTCCCCACTGCCAACAATCCCCACTTAACTACAATCATAAAGAAAGCATATTTATTTTCATGTCTGAAGAGCAAACAATGTATCAAAGCACCTGTGACATTCACAGACTATTTTAATGTGTTGCCTATTCAAACATTACCCATCATATAGATTCTCATGAAAATTTTTCCTTTAAAAAGCATTAGAGTTTTGGGTAGAAATTCTTGGTATAACCATTAAAATAGCACAGTGTCCTGGAGGACACGAGGTTCGTTAGCTTGCTCAGTGCCCTCTGTGTCCTCTCTCCCTGCAGGACAGAGCAGAGGACCGGTTGCAATTCCTGAGACTAGTCACCATCACTCTCACTTGAACTCCCACTGGATGACTCACTGCTGTCTCTTTGGCGGGCGCTAAGGCGCCTGTGGGAATGGGACCTTCTCGAAGACCAGGAGCCTCTCCGTTGTGACATCCCTTTATTTCGTGTAGAATTATTTTGTCCGTGGAATACATAATGGTTTCTTCTGCTCTGTGCTACTATGATCCCCTCACTACTGGAAGTGTTAGAGGAGTCTCCTTCAGTTTTAACCTCATTACCAAGGCTGTGAGAAGGGAGAACCAGGCCCTGGCTTTTGCCTTTTCCTGGAAATTCTTGTTTTTCGGACAAGGTCACTTGGTTCCTTTTGGATTCCTCTGCATCTTTCCTAGAACTGCCTTTGGTGTTCTTGGGAATTTCATTGTAACTGGCGCTCCCTGCATTATCACTGACACCCCCTTCTACCTTCTCTTTTGAGGTCCCTTGAGGATAGTGAAATTCTACATTCCCTTGATGAGCATTTTGGCTGCCGGGGTCAATTTTGTTTCCTTCTTTCCCAGGGAGCTTCCTAAAATTGGTACTGCCTATGATTTCATTGCTGCCCTCCACAAGGCTCACTCCAGCAACATCTGCCCCTTGTGCAGTTCTGTCTCTGGTTGTGGCTGCATCAAGGCCACGTCCTTCTGTCCCTGGGATCTCATTAGAACCCAGTCCGCTCCTGTGTGGGTTAACAATCTCAGCTTTGCCAGAGCCTGAGAGTCTTGTGTGACTAGCTGAGCTTTCTAGACCAGGCCCAACAGCACCTCCTTTGCTGGGAATGTGCATAAAATTTTGCCCATCTCCACTGAAAGGAGGGATGTCATTATCCCCCCTCAGTTGAGGATCTGGGGAACCACTGCCTTCAAAGTCACTGGGGATCTTTCTGATTTGGGGGAGATGCTTTAGGTAGTGAGTGCTTCGTCGGGCCTGATGGGTATGTTTGCTTTTTACTGGACTGTTCTGGGATAGTAGATACCTCTGTTGATTCTTTACATCTTTTAAGTAGTCTTTAGCATCATTGGTACCTGCTGGAATTATGCTTAGAGCACGCTTAGGTTTCTTCTCTTTGTTTTTGTCCCTCTGTAGTTTGATCCCAGTCATGGGTCTCTTAGAAGGCTGCGTGATGCTTCTGATGAGTCCAGCACCATACCTTTCCTGGTCAGGCATGTGAAGTAGAGCAACCTCCCCATTCTCTGCTCCCTTACTCATGGGTTCAGGATCCATGGGTGCTGCTAAGTCCCTGTGGATGTGTCCTTTGTTGCTGGTACTGCCATCTTCATTCAGCACCTGTGGATTTGCAGAAAGAGTTGGGGTTTACTATTTTGGTTACTTCCATTGTCTTAAACAAGTCTTTCTCTCTTTTTTTTTTTTCCTGGGTAATGCTTTCTTTCTGTGTTGACTCATGATTTCTTCTCTTGTCAAAGAGGTGAAGAGTAATACTGTCTCTGCCTTTCTCCTGCTAAAGTAAAATTTTTAGTGTAGAGCAACTAGTTGTTAAAATTTTTTAAATCTGATAATTCATAGAAAGTACTCAAAACTTGTAATATATTTAATGGAAGGTCTACAACTCAACAAAGATGGGATGGAGCAAAGTAGGTTTCATGGAAAAATAAGGATGAGGTAGATTTGGTGGCCAGGTAAGATTCAAATATTCAGAAGAAAAATGGTGAGAATATTTTAAGAGTAAGTTGCAGAATCGATATATATTGGACATACTTCAATAAATATACTAGCTTTCCTTCAGCATGTTAACATCTTGGTTATGATAATTAAAGATATGAATAGATAAAAGTTCCCATATGGAGAAGAAGAAGAATCAGCTAGAAGCTTACACCTTTGTGAAGTGTAAGGAAAATTGTGGAGATGCTAAGTAGTTCGGGAGAGCCAGGGCCTTGCGATTTGCATCAAATGAGGTAACAGACAAAATTGCCAAGCTGTTTTCATTCTCATTATTTTTAATATGTATGAGTGTCTTGTTTGTATGCATGTCTGTGCACCGTGTGTGTGTGTGTGTGTGTGTGTGTGTGTGTGTGTGTGTGTGTGAGAGAGAGAGAGAGAGAGAGAGAGAGAGATGCACACAGACACCAGAGAGACCATCAGATCCCTGGAAAGTGGTTGAGCTGCCTGCTGAGTGGGTGCGGGAAACCAAACCCTGATCATCTAGGAGAGCAGTAAGTGTTCCTAACTGCTGAATCGTCTCTCCAGCCAATGGTTCCAAATCTCTCCCTCCAGTGCTCACTAAAGTAACTGGGACACAGAGGGCTCAGGTACCCATGAGCTGCCAACACTCTTTGGGCTGGATGAACTGGGGGGGACATGTGACCCAGGAAAGCATGTGACCTGGGGAGACACGTGACTTGGGGACGCTATTTTCTTCTTTGAGCATCAAATTTTTCACTACAAAGTAAGAAAATACACACATTTCAGGATTATTAAAAGAAATTATCCTGTTAAGTGACATAATGCAAGTAAGGCATCTAGCACGGTGTCTCTCGTTAACCAAGTTCTATATAAATGACAGCAGCAGCCGTTCATTGAGGGCGGAGCTGTGCAGCACCTTTGGTGGAATGCCAGCTTGCTTCCCTACAAGGTGGTGAGGACCCCCATCTCCCCATAGGATGCACAGCTGTCCCCCCCAGTCTCTAGATGTCATTGAATTGTACGCAGTGGCAGCGAACTGTAGACTCTTTCTTGGCTCCGTCTCCGAATGTCGATTTTTGGCTGTGGGTTCTGCTACTTATGGCCCCAGATCGTATGTTGCCTAAAGCAGGGTTTTGATGTCCCCAATCTCTAATTAAGAATACTGTGTATGTGAGCATGTGTACATGCATGTGTTGGGAACAGGGAGAGCCTGTGTGTGCCATTACCCATGTATGGGTGTTTGTTGGAACATAACTTGTGAGAGTGTGTGTGTGTGTGTGTGTGTGTGTGTGTGTGTGTGTGTGTGTGTG
>CAJQZJ010000384.1:426356-458333 GCA_907164525.1 Lophiomys imhausi | reverse complement strand
GTGTGTGTGTGTGTGTGTGTGTGTGTGTGTGTGTGTGTGTGTGTGTGTGTGAGAGAGAGAGAGAGAGAGAGAGAGAGATGCATACAGACACCACGTGTGTTCTAATGATAGACCTCAGGTTGTCTGGCTTGGTGGCATTTTCCGAGCCATCTTACACCCTACGCCTCCACTTACTTTAAAATGTACCTTACTAAGTGTTTGGAGCTGTGACACTGTAGCTTCAGCACGCCCGTAAACTGCTGATAAAAATCATTTGTGGAAGCCGCTTCTAGTCTGGCAGAACTTGTTAGTATGAAATGATTTACATATGGGAATGATGACGCTGTTACTTTTATAGCTCCAAGCTTATTCTGAAAACAGGATTTTATCATGAGGTTAAAAAAAAAGATCTGCACTGATTTACTTCTGATTAGAAAATATTCTAAATACTTGACTTAGTTTAAGCCATCGAGTTTTAGAAAACTTGCCTTGGGCATTTCTGCTTACTTACTTCTGTTAAGACATTTTTAACTGAATATGTGGGTTAGAAAAATCAGTATATTAAAGTAAACTTAAATAAAAAATTTTAATTTATTTTCTCCCTACATAGAGGGAATTTTGTTCCATTTTTGGTGTTTCTATTAGTTTTCTATTTTTTTTAGAACGGTATCATGCTTACTAACGGCTGGTGTACACTTAATTAGAAGAGCAAATAAAGCTGTTTTCGATAGAAAAGCATGAGGCTATGTTTTAATTTTCCCATAAGACAGCTAACCATTTGTTTGAAAAAATATTTTTAAAGTACAAAAAGCTTCCTGTCCTGTATGTGCTCAGGGAGCTGTCTCCAGTCCATCCTCATGGCCAGCTATGAGTCAGGTGGCTGGTCTGTCTCCTCCCTCCATGTCTTGGTTCATGGCAGTCTTTCATTGGAGAGCAGCCTCTCCGACTCACTTCTGTGCTCTCAAGTCTTCTTGCTCCCTCACAACCCAGCTCACAGTTTCCATTGTGTAGCTTTCTCCGACACCAACCTGGAACTGATTTCTTCCTACTCTCATACCCTAATGTGTAATTTGGGGGTGGGGGTTGCCACTCACAAGGCACTTTCCACATCCTGTCTTGGGTTCTCTGTGTCTCTTTTCTATCTTTAAATTCTGGGAGGGAAAGAACAGCTTTTTCTCAGTTGTTTCAGCCGGCATTGTCCCTTCCTAATCAGGAAGCACCAAAAACATATGTGTCACAGCAAAATCAAAATTAACTAACTTCAATAGACAGATGCCACCTTGGAGACAGCCATACAAAGATGTCTAGCAGAGGAAAACAAAATTTTATAGGATAATTCTTACTTCCATGGGAAATGAAGCCAGATTTAGGAAAGTAAATATTCCCTTAGTTGGAGGCCTTTTAAGTTCTTTGCAGCTCTTTGGGTAACGACTCTGCAAGAAGCCACCGAATGAAAAGATTTATTGTCATCTCAGTGACAAGAGCCTCATTCTTTATCTTCAATGTGACTGGACATGGATGAAGTCACCCATGAAATGAGTTTGAGATACAGAGCTGTGTGTCACTCTTTACTACAGGACAGCATCTCATAAGAACTTGGTTTCCCCAGAAGCCTGCACTGTTCCAGTCTATGGTAGAATATGCTCAGGAAACCTCCTCATGAAGCAGGGGGCTATCAAGGCACAGCAAGACAGCAGTTACAGCCCCCAAGGTACCCCAAGATCACACTTCAGAAGTAGGTCCTCAACCCCAGCATGGTTTGGACCAAAGCCCTGGATGGGGGTAAGGAGGGTTCTGGAACACAGAGCTGCACAGCGCAGTTACCTCAGGACCTGGAGAGTGCAGGGAAGGGAAGAAAGGCAACAGCCACAGCTGGAAACACCACACAACGTGTCTCCTCTGATCTCCCCTGTCTAGTTCAGACTGTCATGTCGAAGGGGTCTTCTCACAGCCTTTATGCCCCTCTCAAGGTAGACATGCTTTTCAAGGTGACCCTTAAGAAGGATGCACAAACCCATTCCATTATACTAAGGTGATTTTTGTCTCTTATGAAACTTTCTGGATTTTTTCCTAATACTATAGGATATTTTTTAAGTTGAAAGAAGTCAAGATCTGCCTCTGACAATTGGAGGTACTGCTTATAACCACAGGAGGGCGCATGTGAGCCACCCCAGAAGACAGCCACCTACTGGGCTTACTTTTGTACTAATCTTGAAATATATTTTTCCTGCATGTCACTGTTTGTTGTTTGTCTTCCACAGGGTGGGAATCTTACTACCATATTTCAGCAAATTGCAACATGAGGGAATTAGGGCATCAGAAGAAAGGTAGGTTTTACTTCACTCACACCTAAGGTCTAGCTGGCAAATGCTACCACATGAGCCTTCTGGTTTTTAAGTTTGCCTTTTGGACTTCTGTAAACTTTAGCTGAGATTCAGAACATAGAACTGGGATTGCCAGGAGAAACCATGGGAGAAATAAACTGTAATTTGGTAACATGCTAGCCTGATAGTACTTGCTTAACTTCTTGATGCATGAGGAAAACTAATTCCACAGGAACCCAATGTTCTATTAAAGCCATTAACCAGCCTCCCCTCTTTTCTTCAGTTGTAAATTTGCTTTCAAAGCAGCACACACGGGGAATAGTGTTTGCTAATAGCAATGCCCCTGAGTCCTTACTTATCCTTCTGAAAGTTATATAGCAAGTCATTGTTTCATTTGAAGGATAAAATCACACTTAGAAAAGATGCCATCAGTCTCTGGAAATGTTCAACCATTTGTTGTAAGAATTACAATGGACTAGACTGTGTCACAACTCTGCTGGACACTGTGTGCTTCTGGCCTACCCACCCATGAACATTTCAGTAGTTAAATTTTTTTCTTGCCGTTTTTTTCTTTTCTTTACAGAGCTAAAATAGTTATTTGAGAGGAATGAACCTGTTTACTCTTGGTTCCTCCACACAGACTTGCCTAGTTTTCAGTCTGTGGTTGACATGTCTGCAAGGAATCAAGGAAATGGTTTCGCCAAATAGAACATTCTTTCATTCATTTGTTCAAACAACAAACATTTCGTTTCTTTTTCTTTCCCTGGATTGTATTAATGTGGAAAATCATTTTGACCGAAAGAAGATTAGACCCACTCTTCCTTAAATATTTGTTAGGAAAAAAATGTTTTTCCTTCCCCACTAGATGGCAATGCCATCTCTCTATCATAGAATCAATTTCCAGCATGGAAAAGTGTCCCCATGGTATGGAGCAGGAGAGGCAGGCATGGTGTTCTGGTTTAGGAGTAGAGGCCATTGGAACCCATGGGAAAGAGGCATTCATTTGCAGACTTGAGATGTTAAGTGTGAGTGAAGTAAGCCTGAGTTCACCAGCGAGGTGTGACCTTGCTGAAGACACACAAGCATCAGCCGCAGGCCTGAGGTGTAAAGGTGAAACCCAGTCACGTGGCAAATCATTTTGCCCAGGCAAGGGAGGATGGTCATGGGTGGTAGACCAGGCATCTCTTTGAACAGTGTGGAAGTGTCAGCTTTTCTCAAGGGAAGGTGACTCACCAACTAAGGCTACGGACATAAAGGCCAGAGTCTGAGGAACAGATAGGTAGCTGCCACAGGCCTTGTGAGGTGTCATACAAAATATAGGACGTAAGAATCCTGGGGCAAGTTTTCTGTGTACAAAATGTTGTAACAATTCTTCTAATCTCAGTATTTCCGTTTCCTTATTTCCTTTGAGAACTTCTCACTTGTCTCTGATGTGGTAAAGGGAACAAATGAATGTGATATGCTGTCATGTGTGGGCTAACATGGAAGCAGACACCATGATGGATCAGTTACAGAAGACACATAAGTCCCAGGGGAATGCTAAAAGAAAGAAAAGACATGCAGTCTGAGGACCACCTTGTCCACCTGTCCTGTTGGCCTAGAGCAGTCGTTCTCAACCTATGCATGGCGCCTCTGTGGGACTGAACGACCCTTCACAGGGGTCACCTAAGACCATTAGAAAACACAGGTGTTTACATTACAATTCTCAACAGCAGCAAAATTACAGTTATGAAGTAGCAACAAAAATAATTTTATGGTTGTGGACCACCACAACATGAAGAACAGCATTAGGAAGGTTGGGAACTAGTGGGCCAGAGGTGCTTTTCTTAAACAACACTCAAAGGCATGAGTTTCTGTTTATGTGGCTCGACTCTAACTGATAAAACCTTCACAGAAGTGTAAACTCAAGTGGTTAGTGAAAGTATCCCATTATTTGGACTCCAAGGATTTGTCTGCTATTCCATTTCATTTTAGAAAAAAAGCAATTACCTTGTCAGTAACATCTTATATTTCCAGGACACAGTATATTTGCAGAGGATTTCAGTTTGCAAAGGATTTCTGCATAAAAACTTCACTTTAGTACCATAATAAACACATGAGTTGAGCAATAGAAAAGAGAGTGCCCACACAGACCCAACTGATGACCGGAGTAGCAGAAAGACATCCTAAGCTGAACATCCTGCTTCAAAATCCCAAGACTGAAGCAATAAAAAAAAAAATTAAAGTAGCTTTGTTTGAAAGAATGTTTGCTAATATGGAGATATGTTCCTGAGGTTTATATTAAATCTCTAAGATACATTTCATAACTTTGTTCTTTATTGCATCTTTTTATTATGGTAGTTCTTCCATGATTCTGTGAATATAAATCTAAACTGTTGCCTCATTTTTAATAGAATCGAAGTGAGCTGTTGGGAAAAGAATATAGAAATAATATGGGTAGGTGTAAAAAAATCATGGTGTGACAGCATGAGTTCTTCTAGCGGAGCACACACACACTTACATTTATATTTGTGTTAAATATCTGATTGACCCAGTATAGTCCTGGTGCTCTGTGACTTAGATCAAAGCCTCCATCACTTGCATAAGATGGATATTAACTGAATCACACTGCTCAACCTTCACCTTCTATTTTCTCACACTCAAGCTGTTTGAAGTTGGCTTATAATTATAAGACACATGACCATGACTTGCTGCACACTCATGCTTGTACCAACAATCTACCGTTAACTAATTGAGGTAACTGTCAAAATGGAAAGTACCTGTGAGAAAGATGACACTCCAGTTCTTAGAACCCAGCTTTGTCCCTGTTCCCCTTCTAAGACTCTTCAGTCTGCAGCCGTCCCTGTACCCTGTTGGCAGCCTGCACTGGACTTGACCATGCCCCTTTAATGGATGTGACATCGTCTGCCCCTAGGAGGAAAGCTGGCAGCCTCTTCTGACTGGTGGTCACTGGCCTAGCACTTTACTGGAAGCTGGTTAGAAAGTACACCTCGGCTGTTCCCTGAAATGCGCTGCTCAAAATAACCCATCTTCAGTTGGTTGGACTGAAGTAGGTCAGTCAGTAACACCCACTCGACCACCACCTGCTTCAGGGCACGGCTGCACGGTTCTGACTGACCATGTGTGGATCAGGTAGGACCAGCTGGTTCTCTCCACACAGCCTCAACTGCTGTGTGAGGACTGTGTATGATTTCCTCATTCCTGCTCCTTCACCAGGTGGCATGGTTCATCCTTGTCTGTCTCATTACCCAACTGGTCACCCATTTGCTCATGACCTATATTTAAGCACAGCAGCATGGAAGGAGCACTTGTCTCCTTAGTTCCCCAACCCAGAAGGTTACTGGAGCTAGGATGTTGGTAAGACACTATCTAAATTAGTCCTGTGTCTGAACTGCAGAAAATATCTGCAATGCTCAGCTTTGTCACAGGATAATTTGGTCACATCCTGTGTGCTCATCCTGGTGAGTCAGAAGAAGAGAAGACAGTGGAGGCAGTGGGATCCTGATTTAGGTTAAGTTCATGGGCATCAGTTTTGTTTTAGCTTTGCAAGAAGCTGATGCCAAACATCTTTGGCAGGATCTCACTATGCCAAGATGCTCCAGGAATACAGAGACATTCTAGTCCCCGCCCAGTGCTATCTATGTATTTAGTTAGCTTTGCACACTCATGTCAAATACTACAAGGTTCTTTTGATGCATTGTGATTCTAGTCTTTGGGCATAACTCACTAATCTTGGCTGAATTGGACCGCTGTGGCCAGCTACTGGTTTTCTCAAAGATTCCTGAAAAGACAACACAGCGCTATCCTATAGTTTGCATACAGTGGTGGGTTTCTGAGTTTAGTGTTCCATATGTCACCCTCTAACAAACATTGCTTGAAAACTAGAGAGAGAGAGAGGGAAAGATTGTGTAACATGGGAATGAATTTGTAAATGCTTACTGGTGCTGCCCAGCTCATACTGAAGAGGAGCAGTCCAACAGATATGGCCTGCATCTTCACAAGGCTGAAAAGATAATGAGAACCTGTGTGAGCAATGCCAGGTATGCCTTGCAGATGTGAACACACACACACACACACACACACACACACACACACACACACACATGCAAATATCCTTCCCAGATCAGTTCCTTTGCTTTTAATATGTAGAATTACATATCATGTAATTACATTCTATAAAATTAGCATCTACATAAATATATGTAGTTTGCACAATTAGCTCATAGTCAAGGATTAATATTTTAATCTATTTTCCATGTCTGATTATTCTCATTCAAAAATAAAAATCATTGACTATAATTAATCTAATAATCAATTAGTAGAAATTAATTTTATAGACACATAATTTTTTGCTCTATGCATAACCTGACATTTTCCCTTAGAAAAATATTATTAAATGGTTGCATAATTGAAATTTTCAATAAGGTAACATCAGGTCACACCTGAATTGTTAAGTTTGTCAAGATGGCAGATACAAAATAAGGAATGGAATCTTATCAATTCCAGGCTAGTATCTCAGCATACATCTTCATATTCATTAGCAATATGTCTGAATTAGTCACCATGGAGGGGCCAGAGAAAGGAACTGCTGGAGCAGTTGTTACTATAAGTGAAAACATTTACTAAATATTAGAACGAGGTAAGCATCATTCTAAGAATTTTAATATATTTATGAATCTGAGTCCCACGACAGCCTTATGGGAGAGGAAACTTTACCTGTTTTATAGACTAGGAGACAGACTCAGAAATGTCACATAACATGTCCCATAATTCATGAATATTAATGAGCAGAACTGGGGTTAGTTTTCTGCCAAAGTAGCTACACATCTGGTACTCCTGAGATTATGCCACCTCAAGTAAGTTTCTGTTCCATCTTATTAAATAAAATCCACATGCAGTCAACTTAAAGAAGACCTTATTTTATATAGAGCTCAATAGACTAATCTTTGGGACACTAACATTTAGTTTTGGATTAAACCATACACATGTAGTGTGGTGAATGTATCACTATGATCTAGTAAGCTCAGCTAACTCAAGTAGCCATGACGCTGAAAAATCATCAACACACCTCTGAATAGCAATCTGTTGGTCTTGGTAAACATTATTTTACTGACACATAAACATGTAACAACCAATATGAGAATAATAATGTGATTTGTTGAAAGAAAATGCTTTCAATGAGGAAAGTTATTTAAATGTTCTTACAGCATTTAGACATCTCATAGTAAAACTTTTACTCGGTAAATAAGTAATTAAGATATATTGTAAAATTGTAGGTTATAATCTTCTAATTTAATGTGATCTTAAGGATCTGAATCTAAATTTAAGCTATAATTTTGGCTTCTTAGTATTGTAGATATGGACAGTCTACATCATTTAGCAAATAGCTCGATGCTGGTAGAAGCATCAGCAGAGACAGTGTTTGTAAACAAAAGCACAGCCAGTTACTGGGGTATCTGGCTTGTGAAATGATGCACCCCCAGTTCCCATGGACCTTGATTGTCAGCACACGGGCCAAGTTCAGGCCATGATGTTTACCTAATGGTCTCTAGAGTGGGTAGCACCATAGAACAGGGCACTGACTGTAGATAATTATATAATTGCACTTATTTTCAGTATCTTTACTGCTATGGTGAGGCTACTGAAAACTTAAGCAAGCATTTATGATAGAAAGCAATTCTCTATGAGGAGTAGGGAAGGACAGATTACCTGGTGTCATTCACCTTCGTTAAAACTTGGCTCTTCAGACTTGACCGGCTCCCTTTCCAGGCATTTGCTGGCATTTAAAGTTTGTTAGCATCCCCCAGTGTCCAATCAGCATGACCCACTCAGTAGCAGGAAGGCTAAGTCACAAATGCCACAGATGACCACAGGGGGTAAGGTAATTTTAATCTAAAAATGTTTTTGTGGTGGAAAGGTGCTATCAAATGTTCCAGAAAGTAGAATAAATGGAAAAATATAAATATCTCAGTTTAGACATGATGTTGCAAAATAATTAGAATTGATTTCAGTACTATTAACTAGGACTGGGTGGATGGCTTGCATATCTATAGTAGAAAATATTTGTAGACCAACAAATATTTAAATGGTAAGTATTTTTATTATTTTATTTAGAAAAATGTATAATCTTAATTGTGTCTGAATAAGATTCAGAAAGAGTGAAGGAAATTACTATATAGCAGGAATTGGAGAAGTTTCATGAATGAACAGAAAACAATCCTATAAGGGAAGATAGGTTAATATAGATTAAATTTAGTAAATATCTAGGAGTTTCTGATACAGTCTCTTAAACTGGGACAGGAAGATCAACTTGGCTGTGGGCAATTAGCTTATCAATTTATGGACTAAAAACAAGGATGAAGTCAGGTGAAACGAGGGGAGTCTCTATGGACTAAACAAGGAGGAAGCCAGGTGAAACAAGGAGAGACTGTATGGACTAAAAACAAGGTTTATGGCCTGGCATTGTTTTCAGCTGCTAAGTGGGCAGAGCCCAGATTAAGTTGAAGCAGGTGGAACAAGGAGAGATCCTATTTAAGGACTAGTGTATTGAACCAAGGGGGCCCCATGCTAGAGAGCTCTGATGCTAGAAAGGACATCAACGAATAGTTTGTATCATCTGATGGAGAAAGTGCTGGTGGACTGACAGCCAGATCTTCCTGAGTCAGAAAGAATCTGGTAAGCAGAGAAGGCCTCAGCAAAACAGCAAAAGGCCAAGGACTAAACCCTGTGGCTCAGCTTTTGCCTAGAGGGGTTTGACCTGTCCAAACAGTGGCCTGAACCGAACTGTCGCCAGCTTTAAAGACTGAGGCAGAGCGGCAGAGTTGTTGATACAAAGGAAGTAAGTTGGCCTGCAGACAGCCAAGGTCTCCCAGAGAGAAGAAAGCCTCAAGCCTTATTTAAGGTGAAACCGCCATAGCCAATTTACCCTGATGAATCTACGTTTGAGATATTCCAGAAGAAAGACTGCTAAGGGCACTAAAGGGTCTACCACAGAGACTGTGTTCCTGACGACTGAGGACCTGCACCACAGACTGTATCCTTCCAAAAGAATATGAAAATAGTTGTAATAGTTATCAGTAGGTTTAGTGGGTAGATCATAGGGGTTGTAGGCATTCGTAGGGTTAGTAGTTAAGTGAATGTTTATAAGTGAATAGATATTAATAAATATATACTGAATAATTAGAAGGTTCGGTTTCACAATCCTGTCAAATGGGACTCACTGTCCAATGAAGAAAACAGACAATGGACTACATCGTATTAGACAGTGACCTGGATGAACAAGCAAAAGTATTCAGGGGAGACGTTCCAGACAGAAGTTCTAAGAAGAGACAGCTCCAGGAACTGGGAACTGTTGGCTTATTCCAGAAACAGAGAAGCTATGAGAGAGACTGAGCGAGGAAACATCAGCAAATATTCAGACAGGAATTAGATGGCAGAGGACCCAGGACCTGCAGGTCCTCCCATTCGTCCTAGTGGTAAAGCCGCTGAATGGTGGGGTAAGGAGCTGAGAGGCGTAGCACTTGCCTACTCTGTATAAGGCCTCAGATTCAGCCTCAGCACTACTCAATAAAAATAAGTAGATAAGAGTTAATTAATTAATAATTAAATTCCAGGTCGAGAAAGCTCTTAGAGGTTTTGTTTTGTTTTTGTTTGGTTTCTCGAGACAGGGTTTCTTGATGTATATCTCTGGCTGTCCTGGACTCACTTTGTAGACCAGGCTGGCCTTGAACTCACAGAGATCCGCCTGCCTGTGCCTCCACAGTCCTGGGACTAAAGGTGTGCTCTACCATGCCCTGCTCATTCTTACAGGTTTGAGCAGAGCTGAGACTGAAGGAATGAAGCCTGGACAGAGGTGGAAAGACAGTCTAGAGTTCTTGCAATGATTTAGACCAAGGCCAAGACCTGAAGCCCCAGAGGAGTGCTGAAAAGTGGCCGTAATCGCATGGTTTCAGAGGAGTGCTGAAAAGTGGCCATAATCGCATGGTTTCAGAGTGAAGCACCAGCAGAAGCTCGCAGCAAGACTGAGGCGTCAGGATGAACCTAGATTTTGCCTTGTAATGGGAAACCTAAAGTTGTTTTTTATTAAAAAGGGAAAAATATTCAAAATACTTTTGAAGGATGGATGAGTTGTGAGTTTGAATTTGGATGAAGATTTTATTAAATGGTCAACTTAGGACATTGAGTCCTTTCTTCCTTTCAATGGTGGTAAGAACTAAAACCAAACAGTAATTCATGTTTGTAACAGTTAGGGAGAGTTTATTTGGTCTAATAACTTAGTAAGACTTGGTGGGATGGCCCACAGTAAGCTTATGTGTAAACCTACCAATAAAAGATTACATAAGCCTTTAAACTTATACTTTATGATATGAGCTACTTATGCATAAATACAGCTTTGCAATCAGTTGTAAATAATATGTAATAAAATTTAAGTACATGACTTTGATTTTCCCAAATTCAGATAAACAAAAATAAAATTAAAGTAGTAATAATAGTAAAAGCAGGATAAAAGAACAAGACATCCCTGACACAGTTTTGGTTAGGACAATGAAAGCTTGTTTAATTTAGGCCAAGTCCTTCTTGCTTCATAAAAATTCTTTGACTTCTCTTCTAAGGATCTTGAATTGATTTTAAAGACTTGTAACAACTCTGAGCTATTGTGTGAGAGCCACAGTTGGCCAAGACTGTCTACCTGAACTTTAGAATGTTGGATCACCATCATTGGCAGTGGAGACAACAGTCATGAGGTCAAACGTGTGAGATCAAACCCAGCTCATTATGGGTTTGTCGTGATAAATTGCTTAAACAACTAAACTGAGTTTTCTCAACCTCCTTTTCTTCATTCAAGCGTTATTCAAACAAACTTAATCTTGTAAGAACTCTGCCATAGATAATATCATCATCATCGTTTTTAGTGATGATGCAGAGTTCTTTCTTTAGATGTCATCTCAAGGTCACATAACCAGCAAATAGAGAAGCCAGAAGTACCATAGGTAAATTGGCTTATGAGGGCCAGTGTGCTATACTGACACATAATGTCAGCATGAACATTACCAGCTTCTGCAAGGTGCTAAGCCCACTGCCCACTGTGTCTTACTCATTGTTCCTGTAACTAACAACTGTCTGGGACCCAGGGGAGTGGGCATGCTTCTGTTGCTCCCTGCATTCCCTCTTGGTTTTCTTACCACATCTTCTATGGTTTATCTGACGGAAGCACAAGATCAGAGAGAGAGATGACAGGTCTGAAGTTTAAGGAACTGGAGGGCGTATTTCTCTAGACACCATACACATCCATGCCTTCAGTTTCATGAGTGCTGAGGGTTTGAGTGACAAGGGACAAAACTAATAAGGAAATGAAAGTAAAAAACAGAAAGGAAAAGAAAGAAAAAAGTTTTGGTTAGCAAAAGCTAAACAAAATACAAACAGTAGACAGAAAAGAAAGAGAAAGAAAAAGAAGACAGGTAGAAATGCTCATTTGGAACTTCAGAGTGTCTATTAAACCGATGATCAATTAACAGGTCACTCAGTGTTTTATACTTTTACACTGTTCATAACTTTAATGATTCACACAGATAAGTGCTTTGTTTGGGGCTCATACATAATATAAACATAAAATGGCATTTTCATTGCTATAATCTTATAAAGAATTTTATATATTTGCAAATGTACTTTTCATTTGTTTTTTTCTTTCAAAAGAATGTTCCTATCTGTGAAAGAGATTTCCTATTAAATTAATTTATATACATATATAAGATGTATCATTATTATCTGAAAGAACATGAGTTTTAGGAAAAGAAAATTCATAGAATTTTAAGACTTAGGATTCAGCTTCTTGTCCTACCAAACAGTGGACTGAATGGAGCTAAATATACATGTTCTCAAAGCTGAAATTAATTCAAAGGAAAAACACTCAACTGAAGTCTTAAATTTAGAACCTACAATTGACAAGAACAAAAATAGTGAGACCCCCATTCTAGCTAGAAGTTTGGAGAGATACATTCTGGGAAGAAGAATATGAGTGATTAATCTGGATGTTCTGGGAGACTGACATTTTTGTTTCTCTTAGAACTTGCCCTCTTTGCTGAATTTAAAGCAAATGAACAAAAATGTCCTAAAAGTGTTGTCTATAAAATAATTATAAAATAATTCTGGAAATACTGTTCTGTTTCAGAAGAATAAGATGTTTTTATCTTAAATATACTCATTCATAAGTATCAATATTCATCCTAAGCTATAAAATGCCACTTTCTAAAACATCACTGACAACCAACTTCTCATTTTCCTCCAAATTATGTTTATCTTTAGCAAGTCTTATTTTTCTCCCCATGTTAGGCATTTCACTCAAGTGCAGTACCACGGAACAGCATGAAGCTAGTTGTGTCAATTTCTCTAGGCCACATACCAGTTCAGCTATTACTAGCAAAGAGAGAATATGTCAATATAATTTGTCTTTATTTTTATATTAGAAAGAAATTTTATTACAACATAAGATAACTCAAAGGATGTAGTTAAAATGGAATTGTAATGATACCAGCCTTTCCTTCAAGATATGCTAACATTGCTAGAAGTGACTACAAAGCTTTGTTGTGACACCTCAAGGGAAAACACTGATGACTCTCAAAATAGTGTCAACTTCAGGGGCTGCTTTTCTGCATTGCAAGACCACAGGGGGCAGAATGTGACTTTTACCATCTGTTTTCTGTGTGCTGGAGACATATTAGTATTTGCTTACCACATTAGGGCATATGCAGTTTTCTCTTTATCTGTATTGTTTAAGCTTTGTTTAAACAAAGCTTATGTTTATCTACATTGTGCTAGTTCAGCTTCTCTCTAGCGGCTTTCTTAATGCTCGCAGATTCAGTGCGGTTCTGTCCGTTTCTGCTCTGGTTAACTTCTGCTATTAAAGCATACGTTATCTCAAAACCTAGTTTGAAACAATACATCAACTTCTTTCAAGGCTATATGCACCAGTGTGGCTTAGCCTCCGTTTTCACTTGATGTCTCCCAAGCTGAACCTTCAAGATGGCCTTGTATGCATTTGATATTGTTTTCTGGCAGAACAAGCTGGACTTCCTACGTGGTGGCTCAGAGCATTAGAACTAAGTCTGGGATTGCAAAGAAAGAGACCATAACTCCCACTGAAGTGTCTGGACAGGGCCAACTTTACTCTTCAGCAAGTGGGTGTGCTTGGAAGAGTAAACACAGGGATAGGACATGCATTTGGCTTTATTCTAAGTCAGGTGGTGCCTGTGTCTTTTCTCCATTGGCTGGGTCTGAACTTACAGTCTTAATTTAATTGGCTAGTCTGACAATAGGAGGTATACAGGAGTACACAGGAAATGAAGGAAGGAGAAAGGGAGCTCCGCTCTAAAGAGAAAAGGGTCACAGCTTCAGGCCCCCAAATTCCTGGAATGCAGCAATAAACCTTTGTGGGAACAAAGGTTTTACTGGGTGGAAGGAGGCTTCAAACATTTATGTGATATCTTAAGGGGTGGGGGAGTTTAAAAGTTCTTTGATATTATAGAAAAGATTTGTATTTAATATTTGTTACAAAGACACAACATACCCTGGGTTGAAAACTCTTTAGCTAGACTTGTATTCCGTGATAATTGCATTGCTATTTTGTCCTTTCTCAGGAGATTGTCCTCCTCTTGTTTGAGAGCCCCAGGTCTCAAGAGCAGAAAGCAGGAGGTGCCAGTGGCACCACCGTATCTACCGTCATCCTGTCTCCTGTTTTTAGGTTTTACTCTCTGCGTGTTGCATCCCTGGGGACTTTCTGCATTATGGTTCATTTTATGTCTTTTTCTGAGAAAATTGTGTCTGAGTGTTTTTAGGAAAGTCCTTAATAACTTTATTTGACCCTATTTGAAAGTGTTCCTTATACTCTGGAGATCATTAAGCGTAGATAAGTTCATAGCTAGAAATTCCTAAATACGGTCATGACTCCAGGAATCTTCTTGGGGTATCCGCCCTGAAGCAAACTCGAAAAGTATAATTGGCAGAGGGTAAATGGAGACAATTGACAAACTCTAGCTGGCCAGGAGAATGGGTTACTTACTGATTTAAGGCCTTCATTCACAAGGACTGAGAGCTCTCTGAAAATTTAGTTTAAAGATAGGGAATAACACCCCTGAAGGAATAGAACTCAGTAAATAAGATAGGTTGACTAAAATGAACTTTTACTACTTTATAGCATAGATGATGATATGGTAGAGTAAAAGAAATTAGGTATTAGTATTTGCTATTCATAAAAAGACCAGTTCGGATAATTTTTTGTTTGTCTGGAGTGCTTTAGAACTGAAAATATTACCAGCCTAAAAGCAGGCTGTAACAGTAAATTTTTATTTATCACACATATATTTATTGAAACTTAACAATTACCTAACAATTGCCTATAAATTTCCTAAATCCTAAACCAAACCCTAACTCTAAAACCTAGCACCTAAAACTTAATACAAACATTTAACATTAACCTAAGGTTTCTCAAAAGGATATTTTCCTCTGGGAGAGGATCCCTATGGATGGCTGGTCTTCATACAATTTCTCAGTCTTAAAGTCTCTGAAATTCGTTAATTAGATCCTAAGAGGAATCGCCTTTGTGGTCTTAAGACCAATTATTTAACATATGAAAAGTCTCCCAGGCGGCCCACCTACTCAGATGCTTATGGCCTGCAAAGGTCCTATTTCAGGGTTTCCTCTGATCCCTGGGCTCTGAGGAAAGAAGATTCTGAGTCTTCTCCTGTCTCCTCTCCTGACCTGAAACATGTCAACATCAGAAGGTGAAGCTTTCCGATGAGATTGATGTGAGTTTCTCTGCCAGACGAGGAGGAGGTGAAACAGAAGAGGAGCCCACCCCTGTCTACGTGAATCTTGACTTAAATAAATACCTTCACCAGAAGCTTTCCAGCTCTTTTCAAATTATACTCCTGGGCTTTGTCTCTTCAAAAGTTTTTTTGCAGAGAGGCGTGAATTCACAGGCAGTCCAGGGCATGTCCCGACCACAATCCCAGGATCAAAAAGGTGTCCTCGGCAAGTTCCCAAGGACATGACATTTCAGAAGTAAGTCTTTATCCTAAAGTCCAGGCTTTTCTATCCCAAGTTTCCTATGCTATTAAATGCTAACACTAATCCTACCATAGCAGGCTGTCATATAATAAATTTGTTTGCTTTGAGAAGATGTTCTTTAGGTTCTTTGAATTTGAGCCAAAGGGCTAATAATAAAAATAAAATCTGTTCTATCTGTACTTTCTGATTGTGACTGAACTTGCAACCCCAGACATGTAATGAAAAATAAAACACATGTCTGGAGACAAAATGATATAAACTATACTTCTTGGATAATCATTAGCCTGTCTTTGTTCTGAGAAAGCTGTATAAATAAAGAAGCATCCTATTGCTAGTCAGTCAGAGCTTCGAGATGTCCCTAAGGACCATACCTGACTCACTGCTCCCTTGCCAGCTTCTTATCTCCTCTTGGTGGAACCCTGTCAACAGCTGGGGAAGGCCCCAGGCATGCCAGGCTGGCTTTATGAACCATCCAGGAGTCACACTTAACGTACTGGCCAAGATATGTGGGATGCATGAGTGGGCCCCACACCTTGACAGTGGAGGGTTGGCATCACACTGTAGAATAGCTTGTAAAATGGGGATTGTTTTACAGCGATTTGGGGAGAATACAGGGTGTCCAAGTCAAGACCTGGTGGGCAGTTCGGGTATTTGTCGCCCACTCAAAGTCAGCTTAAAGATGGTTGGGGCACCCACTTTGATGTCAGTCCTGTCCACGCAACTTGAGTAGTGGTTCATGTCTTATTGATTTTACATGATGCTCCTGTTGCTACGATCTTGATCAAGATTTTTCATGTGGCTAATAATCTACAGAATTTCAAAGGATGATACAGTGGGGAAATGATTTTTAAATTTACTTATCAAAGTTAAGGTGTTTATATCCAGAAGCTTTCAGAGCCAGATAATCAACAGACTTCCACCAAGAAAATATCAGAAATTTCACATTTTAAGGCAACAATCGAAATAAAGATAAAAAGTTTCAAGCTGAAAGAGAAAAAAAAATGGAGGGAACAAAAAATGTATTCATTCATAGTTTGATTATAGTCTAGTTTTCTTTTTAATTTTTGTTTATGTGCCTTGGTGTTTTGCCTGCATGTATGTCTGTGTGAAGGTGTCAGATCTTGGAGTTACAGACAGTTGTGAGCTGCCATGTGGGTGCTGGGATTTGAACCTGGGGTCTCTGGAAGAGCAGTCGGTGCTCTTAAGCACTGAGCCATCTCTCCAGCCCCTGTGTCTCAATTTTTTAAAGTAATCTTCACAGTTTGGCTTTTCTAAAATAGAGGTCAGCAAACTGTAGCCTGTGGACTACATTTAACACATCACCTGTTTTCAGGAACAAAGTCTTCTTGATGCTCTTCTTTGCCACGTGTATTCATACACCGCCAAGGGCTGCTGTCAGCACAGCACAAATGAGGTGGAAACCATCTGGCTCACAGATGTGTTCCTGAAGTATGTGCTATCTGGCTCATTACAGAAAAAAATGCTGAATTTGGCTTTATAGAAAATTAATGACTGGACTAAAATACTTAGGATCAAATTTATATTTCAGAAAGAAATAAGACAAGATCTATACATGTTAATGGATCACTTCTCTTCTTGGATGTTTGGAGTCACGACAATAAGAAAGAATATAATATAATAAAATTAACTTGCATGAGAACTTTTTATAATTTGATCAACAAATCAATAATTTTTAAACCCTGTGAATATTTTAAGAACCTAAAGGCAAAATAAAACATTATTCTTGGATAAATAAAAGGTTTGAGTGATTGTTTTATGGTTTACTTTAAATTAAGTTTCATTCTTTTTTTAAAGTAAGACCCATAATTCTCGACTTTAGAGTTTCCTTTCTGAAAAAGCGTATCTAATGTTTTAGTCTTCCTTAAATTTAAATGCTGTTTCTTCTCCTCATCACTCAAAGAGTCACTTAGACTCATTGCATATTTTTTAGTAGAAAATTTCAAAATGCAAAGCTGTTCACATCTGTTTCTTTACTGCCAGATTAACTCTCAAAGCCTGCTTTAAAATTTGTAATTTTGAAAATCAAAGTTACAGTTCTGTGAGGAGGAATATTATAGACAAGAAAATAGGATGGAAATGAGTGTTAGCCTGGAAAGATACAGGTGTCAAGTTTATATCGTGACAATAAACTAAACCACAAGAGAACTATGCTATATGCTCTCTGAGTGTAGACCTGGGTTCTGTTTGGGCTGACATGTGGAGAGAACACACATGACTGAGGCATAGTACTGAAGACACTAAGACTAGAAATGAGCAAACAGGATAGAGAGAGGCCACAGAGAAAGGGGCAGAACCATCTTTTAGATGGCCCAACTCTCAGGCTATCAACTCACAACTAGCCTGCTTGCCTTTCCCTCAGTTTCCATTGAGTAAAAATCTTCCAACGTTATCTCCTTAGTCTAAGTCACAGCCTTCTGTGTGAGTCCATCCACTCAGATATGATTAGAGCTTGCTCCTCAGTAGCAGAATGTCCTTCCCTCCTTCACCTATCACCTCTGGTTTAGTATCATCTTGTAATGCTACAAACACTGAGATCTGACACTTTGCTGCTCCCGTGTGTTCTCCGTATGAATAATAAACTGTCTAATTCCGTTTCAGCCTGTCTCCCCGCTTGTGGGATCAATATAAATAGAGCATATCAGCAGCATTGTGGGCATGTTACAAACAATTCTGTTGCTTAGGAACCACTTTGACACCCCAACAAGGTCTAAGAGTGCTGTCCTGGAAGTCTACATTTTAGTAGGAGTGGAAAATGATGAAACCCACTTAATTATACAAGTTACCAAAAACTAGCTGGGTTATTTTGGAAAGTATAATGAGTAAGCTGATTTGGCTTCCTGGTATCTTAAAAATGTAAAATAACAAACAAACAAAAAATACCCTGAAACCAAGGACTGAGGGGGTCAGTGGGAGGCCGAAGGGGGTCAGAGAGAGTCTGCACACAAGAAGGAAACTCACTGCAGCAGACAGGCAGAATTTGGAAGATGTTCTCCAGGTCCAGGAAGGAAAACAAACTGAGGCTTCTGAAGCTAAAGTACAGCCTGTAAAGAAGAGAGGGGAGAGGTGTGGTGGTTCTGAGCCCCTCAAGATGTGTCACACTCTCAGCATGTGGCACCCTGCTACATGTTATAGGAGGCTGGGGTTCCTGACTTATGGAAGTAAATCACCCAGTAAGACCAGATCCTCTCTCTCCAGAGTTCCTAAGCTTTGCACCATATCCAGGAGAGGATCCTGGCTCTGAAAATGTTGTTCAGCATTCAAGTCATAAAACCTGGTTTGTTCTAAGAGAATCGTGACACAGAAGAAGGCACAGTTTCCAGGAGAGCGGAAGGGCTAGAGAGGTCCTTCCCATGCACAGCTGAGGCCCACAGCAGCAAGAGCTGAATATCAGGAAAGGACACGGAACCTCAGCCTGCCTGGTTTTATTTAACCCTGTCTTGTTCTTGGTGATTTCTTTCCGCCAGTTGTAAAAGTGAGGATAATAAATGGGGAACTTAAGGTGTGTTGGTGATTGATATATTTTGAATATTATAAGATATTCTTAAATATGTTAAAATTCTTGAGAATAGTATTATGGTTGTGAAGGATAAAGCTATGTGGGGGAGGAGACTGGGGAAGACTCTCACTGTGCAGACCAAGGTGGCCTGGAAGTTTCCGTCCTGTTACATCAGTCTTCCAGGAACTACAATTCCAGACACATACCACCCTGCGTGACAAATTCTCCTGCTTATAATAAATACTGAATTATTTAGGGATGAAACATCATGATCTCTACAAACTCCTCTTCAATAGTTTTGTAAAGAATTGTGTACACAGCACACACACACACACACACACACACACACAGAGAGAGAGAGAGAGAGAGAGAGAGAGAGAGAGAGAGAGAGAGGCAGACACAGAGAAACAGAGACAAGGAGACAGACACACAGAGAGAGAACAAGGATAAATGTAACAGAATGTTAACCAGTCATGACTTTAATATTTTGTTGTGAGAGGTTTCCATAAGCTCGTGTTTTTCCACCCATGCCCCTGTTCCCAGAAATAAGGACTCTGTGACTTTATTATATTTACAAACACCTTGGCCATAAGCTTTGGCTCGTTCTCCAACCAGCTCATAACTTAATTACCCCATTATTCTAATCTTTGTATGCCATGTGGCTGGTTACTTCTGATCAACTTTCATGCGTCTGTCCTCCTCCAGATTCCCAGGTGAAATCTCCAGTGCCTGGCACTATGCCAGCACCCACTCTTTCTACCAGAACTCCTCCCTCCTATTTCCTGCCTGAGTTAAGGCCAGTCAGCTTTTTACTGACAGGGGAAGCTTCCATTCAGACACAGGAGATTCTTTCCATAATATTTGGTGTTAATTATCAACCTGACAGAATCCAAAATCAACTGGGCGATGGGCCTGTGAACATGCTTACTGGGGACTATCTTGATTTTATTAACTAAGAAGGGAAGACCCGCCCACTGTGGGTGGCACCACTCCCTGGCTAGAACCCTAACCTCTACAGATAGAGAAAAGGAACTGGATAGCAGCTCGCATTCATCACTCTCGGCTGACTGCAGGTGCCATGTGACCAGTGGGTTCAAACAGCAGCTGCCTGGACTCCTTTGTCATGGTGGCCGGTGCCCTTGAACTGTGAGCTGGAATAAACAACTTTCCCTTTATAAGTTTTTGGCAGGAAAAGAAACTAAGGCAGTGAACACGGTGACGGTATTGCCAGGTGCTTATGGACTAGTGTCCCAACTTTTCCATATAAGGTTGGTGAGCAGGTGATGATGTAACTGACTGAAATCACTCTGACAAGGTTCTACATTTTCATGTGCTGGGTGGGTTGATATGTTCTATAATGAATTAATTAAAGGGTGTGTGAATTCTTGTTGCTGTGCTCCTTCCAACTATCTATATGCTTACTTGAAGTTTGCTTTTAGGTTTATATTAAGGAATCGGTTGCTGTCGAGACTTTGTGCAGTAAGTGTGTGTGTGTGTGCATGTGTGTGTAGTTTATGTGTATGTTTGCAGGTGTGCATGTATGTGTAATTTGCGTGTGTGTATGTGTAGTTCATGTGTGTGTATGTGTGAAGTTTGTGTGTGTGTAGTTTGCGTTGACATGTATGTTTATGGTTTGTGTGTATACATTTTTGCATGTATATTTGTGTATACTTTGTGTGTTTGCATGTGTGTGTGTAAGTGTTTAACTACCCCATTGTAGGCCCTACCCCATTTTAAAATCAAATTTTGTAGGGATAAGCTTACCAGAAGAATATGGAACACCCAGTCACAGTTGAATATTGGATAAAGAATAAGTCATTTATTTAGCATAAGTTTGTTTCAGGTGTTTCACAGAGACTACCTATTCATGGAGGCAGTTGTATTAAAAAGCAATCATTGTGTATCTGAAATTGAAACTGAAGTGGGCATCTTGCAGTATGTTTCGTGCTTGTTAAACTTGGTAACTCTAAGAGTCATTTGTTCTCTAGTGCATGATCTGCCCTCAACTGTCAAGCCTTAGCCATGTGATTGTATTGAAGAAGAATGTTTCTGAACCTTCTGAATGTTAAACCCTAATGGAAATTGGTGTTGCTTTGTAGCTGAATTGTTCCACCCTCCTTAAGCCCACACACATTCCAATGCTCTTCCTTCTTAATTATGACACATTTGAAGGATTGCGTATTTATTTGTGACAAAAACCCATGTATACAGGTCACATAAAGTACATGAGACTTAAACCTAATACAGCATTGGTTAGGAGTTGTGATTAAGGAACTACACACTTACTGATTACAGTGCTGTTAATAAATCTCTCTTTAGGAGCCTTTTGTATAAAGAGTATGTTTGGGCTGTTAGCAATAGTGCACACAGCACAAACACTACAGAGAGCCACCCTCAAAGCTTCTCATCTAGTCCCAGCTCATAGATCAGTGTACTGATTTACAATGACCCTTCAGTGACACACCTAGGGAAATAAAAGAGAAGTCTGCTACAAACAGAAGCATTTGCAGAAATCACTCTGGGACTGTAGCACCATTCCACACTGTAAAATGCACGTTTGTTATATTGCACCTTCCTGAGTTGAACTTTGAAAACGGTAGCCAGACACAATGACAGAATGGGAGATTCACCCCAGGAGGGGCTTTCACTGATGGTAGTAATATTCTTGACCATCATAGCCTGCGTACCCATGCCCCTTGTAGTAGCTGTATTCGTCCTCATAGGCTCGATAATTATCACCGCGAGGCCCCCCCATTCTCATTGTCATAGACTTCATACTCAGTGTTGTCCTCATTATTGCCTGTTTGTTCATATTCTCCACCATAGTCAATGGTGGTGCTTTTTCTGATTGGTGCGGAGGTGGTCCCATAGGCTTCAGGGGGTGGGGTCGTATGCTGAAACCCGTTCGGAAGGACAGTTGTCTTGGTGCCATCGCTGGTCTGCTCCCAGCCCACTGTGGTCCCTTCTGAACCTGCTTCTGTGGCGCTTTCTTCTCTGTTGTCACCTCCACTGCTGCCGTTCCCACCATCCACCTCCGTGGAATTGGTGCTGGTGCCGTTGACAACCTGCTCGTTTTCATCCACCTCTGCTTCTTCATTTTCGTTTTCTTCCTCTTCCTCTTCCTCTTCATCACTTTCCTTGTTTTTTGGAGCCTTGCTTTCTCCGGCCTAGAAAGGAAGGTTTGAAATCATCCAAATCTAGTTCTGAAAAACTCATAACTTCTGTACTGATAGCCTTGTTATGGATGCTGTTTTGAGTCGAAGATAATTTAATTTGTGAAAGAATTTGTGATGGCTTAAAAAATTCAGCGCAGATACCTTTGTGGTGGGTTTTGATGGGTTAGGGTACCTGATAACCCTATTATATGGACCGTGATTCCCTAGCTCGGTCCACCCTCTCTGCCTTGGAAGCCGCACATCTGATGTGGGGTGTTACTTCTCTATCTGTAATGCCTCCCCTGTTGCTGTCTTCTGTTATAATGTACATTATCAAGTAATAGCTTAGGAATGAAATTTACAGAATATCTTTCCTCATTTGTAATCAGGGAAAATATATCTATTCTTGCTTCTTTAATAAGTAAAGATGGTATCAAATACTATGGGGATAGTGTCAGGCAAACTTGGACATCAGCAGAAAGATGAAAAGAGAGTCGATATTTGGGGCTCATTACCTTCTTGGGCAGTTGGAGGGCAGCTAACTCCATAGTCCCTGTTCCAGTTATGGCCTCCTCTCCATAGCTAGGTGTTACCCCAGAGAGCGTGGTGTTCTCAGCTTCCTCCTCCTCATTCCCGTCAGAGTCTTCATTATTTTCCTCTTCATTTGAAGTCTCCTGGTGAAAATATCCAAAGTTCAAAATTTACTATAGGAAATTTATGTAAATTTACTATAGAAAATACTATATAAAGCTCAAGACTTATTGGGGCTTTGTGACAGTAATTGGAAATGCCTCCCTGAGCTCTTATTTCCAAGAACTCAACTTTATTTGATCCTATTTATCAGCTGATAGGATGCTTCACCTATTTATACTTTCCACTTTATCAATTCAACATTTGTGCTTTAGATATTTGTACCTGATTGTTTCTTCTGGACAAGAAATTCACAGTAAGATACAGAGCTATTACACAAAGGTGATTAAAAACTAAGACTTGAACAGATGGACATTATAATCTTTAACATATGCCATGAGATAATAGTTTGTAAATTGAACTAGTCTATCAGTATAATGAATACCTACTAGTAAAAGTCTGCATTTCATATGTTTGGATTTGTATATTTAAATGAGTACTGGACAGTTGAATTTACTTGAACGGCCTTTCTGGGAGACTGTGATATCAGGATAATGTTAGGATTTCAGGAAAACAGACTAAATCTGAGTACAGTCTGACTTATAAAAACAAATTGATCAAAGAACACAGGCTGGCGAGGGTGTGGAGAAAGGGGGGGCCCTCCTCCATTGGTGGTAGAATGCAAACTTGTGCAACCACTATGGAAACCAATCTGGCGATATCTTAGAAAACTTGGAATAGCTCTACCTCAAGACCCAGCCATACCACTTCTGGGTATACACCCAAATGATTCCTCACCAAACCACAAGAACATATCCTCATCTATGTTCATAGCAGCCTTATTTGTAATTGTTAGAAACTTGAAACAACCCAGATGTCCCTCAATGGATGAATGGATTAAAAAAAACTGTGGTACATGTACACGATGGAATACTACTCAGCTATCAGAAGCAAGGAAATCATGCAATTTGCAGCCAAGTGGATTGAACTAGAAAAGTTCATCCTGAGTGAGCTAACCCAGACTCAGGAGATGTGCATGGCATCTACTCACTTATAATTGGATTTTAGCCATATAGTACAGGATAACTATCCTACAACCAACACACCAAAAAGATCAGGAACACAGACTTTGTTACCTATCAATGGAACAATTTACCCTAGGGTTGCTACCATGTAAGCCCCCAGTGCAATAGGAAACTCTTAGCCCTCGTATTACTGTTGAACTGAGAGAGGGGCTGATTTGTAGGGACACTCCACATCAGAGGAGTGGGATGGGTGGGAGAGGGAGGAGAGGGTGGGAGGGTGGAACCGGGAGGGGTGGAAAGAGGGCACTGTGATGGCAATGTAGCAAATAAACATTATAATTAAAAAAAAAAGAATTTTCTCGTTAAGTTCATGAATGAATGCTATAGTTTCTGTTAAGGGTTCGGTACAACCCAGGTCTACCTTTCCAAGCTAGGTGTGCTCCATATGTCATGAGGGCTATACTATCTGGTTTTTTTTTAATGATTCTTTCAAACAGATTAAACTTTATAGTGGTGTAAGGAGAAATTATTAACATCATTAGAAAGATTCTGAAACTAAGAGGCTATGCCAGTTGGCTCTTGTACCCTTGTTTCATTAATGAAAAGCTGAAGTAATGACACAGTGACTTGTAAGAAGTCAAATGAATGATAATTCATTGGTGGTGGGGTCAAGACTGAAAAGTGGTCAATAGTTCCCCCTCTAGGATCCTTTCTTGGCCCAGAAACTTAACTGAAGGATGTTCTTGTGCAAACAAACCAAGAAGGGAAATGGGTCGGACTGGTGCTCAATCTCCGGCTTCAGGTGTCTTACTAGGTAGAAAAGTCATCCACACATTTTAAGATTTATCAGCCCCTAGCATGTCCAAAATGAATGAAACAAACAAATGTCCATGAGAACATGGAGCAATAGCTTTGTGTGCTGAAGGTGGAACTTTGCCTGACTGCCCATACTTTGAAAAGCCTATTGGTTGCATTTAATAAAGTTGAACATACACACATCTTTTGACTCAGAAACTACACTTTTAAGTAAAATACCCTCCCAAAATCAATGTGTATAGCCCCTAGAAGAAATCCTAGAATGTTCCCAGCAGCACATTAGTAGCAATGCTAATTTGGAAACTACCAAAATGCCCATTTTCAGATGAATCATATATTACAACACATTGCTAACAGGAAGCCTAGGTACCCAATAAAGACAGTAAGGCTAATATGAATGAACCTCTGAAGGTCAGAACAACAGAAGCCTCCTACAGAAGAATGTATACTATGTCATCATATGCATAGAATATGTACATGTATAGTATATATAAAGTATTGTGTATAAAAATACAAGTAAAAGCCAACTTACTCAATTAAAGTCAAACTCACAGTAGTTCAGGTGGGAGTGGATTAATGCAATATTAGGCATGTGCTACTTTTTTATATTAGTGCTGCTGATTTTACTTTTATGTTTAGTTTCTGAAGTTTCAATGAACTGATAATGTAATCATGTATGTTTCAATAAAAAAATTAAGCAAGTCTTAAATACTTTAAGGTGTGTATGTGTCGGGGATGTCATCGTCAAATAGAAAATGGGCCCAAATAGCTTCCTTACATCAGCACAATTCCTGGGGTCTGTGTACCTAACTGGAACTATCAATTAAATTTATAGAAGAAATGAAGACGAAAGCATGTCAGGAACCTTACAGATGGAAGATTTCTGAATCCACCCACTTTTCTATGATTACTGAGAATGGGTGATCTTTGAAGCATCTTTTCCTTTGACAATTCAAAACCAAATCACTAGATATTTCCTGGGCACCATATGTGTGTCAGAATTATGCTAGACAGTGTGAGCAGTTACAGAAGGGGGGTGCCAAACAGTCCTTTCTTAAACAGAGTTTAAACATACATGGTCTTGGGTCTTAGGGGATGCGAACAGAAGAAATGAGAGGGCCTATATATGCAGAGGTGGCTGGCAACATTTTGAGTGCCTGTGACTTTGTCAGAGGCCCGATCCTTCTTATTCACCAAGAACTCCACCACAGCAAGCGAAGAACTGCTGACAAGGGACCCGTGGTATAACTGGACTGTACAAGGGCCACTTCACAATCGCTGGACAGAAAATAGTTGTAGTAAAATGGATTGAGTCTCCCTCTTTTGGGGTATGATTGAAGTGCAGTAAGATTTTTGAAGGACATAGTGCACATGTGTTTTCTGGCCCTGGCTTGGCAGCATTTTAAGGCCTTTCTTCAATGTGGCAGGGTAACTATAGCTCAGGAAATGTTGCTTAACCAGAAGAAAAAAACTACTTCATCGCCTTTCAAGTTGCGACATCTTTTGCTTTAGGGGATAGCTTATACAGATGTACCATCTTTAACTGACATTTTTCTATTCATAAATACCATCTAAGTATACCTGAATTTAGAAGGTTTCCAAGCCAAGGGTAACTATAATTGAATACCCAGGAAAATATATCCTAATTGGTATGTTTCCTTAGGCAAGGATGTCAGTTATAAATGCAGTAGTATTTTACAAGCTATATAAATGAATTTTAGCCATGAATTACAGTAATTTTAACTGTTTAAGAAGATGTCTTGGGTATTTTTGTTTCTAATCTAATTCTTAGACAAAAGCTATTAAATTGTTATTAAGGACACCAACTGTATTCTGTAGATTAAATCAGGGCAGCACTGCAGAGGGGTCGCTTGGCTTCACGTGGTGTTCACCAAGGGAGGAGAATCACACCACGCTTAGGATTACGTCTTTCTTGCCTACTATCATGGTCACCAAATACAAATAAACTTCATGCTGCTTTTTAATGGGGTTTTCACTTCCCTTAAAATGCAGACACCTATGTTTTTGTGTGTCATGTCTAGGTAACTTTAATCCCAAATTGCAATGGTGTTTGAAACAGGCTATTTTAGTTGTTTCTAATTTAAATAACATTCTTCCTGTCCAAAATAGCAGGTTATGAGTAGCCGGCAAAGCAGTAATGGCTATCTGTGGAGTCCAGAACTCACAGAGTATTTTAATATTAGGTCCTTGTGGCTTGTTAAAGAAGAAACACAAAGTGTCTTACCTCTTCCCCCCTCCTCCTCTGAACTGTCACCATCTCCATTTTCTTCAGATGAATCGCTGCCTCCCTAAAATATACATATGCATATAGTGTGTGTGTGCACGCACGCGCGCACACACACACACATATATAAACACACACGTAGGATGCATAAATACACACTCTACAACAATTAAAATTTCCTGAAAATTAAAATTCAACACACAGAGATATTTACTTACACTTATTAGTATTACCAGCTTGACTGATTTACAACACAAAATGATGTTGACCTACAGTGGGAAGAGGTGGGTACATTTGGCATTTACAAAATGAGGAATAATGAACAGTGTATGGATGAGGCTTCTCACTTTCAACATCCCAAACATAGACAATGTGTTGAAATATTACATTTTATGTAAAAGCCAAAATGACAAATCACAAAATGCTTAATTTTGAAAGAATGTAGGAACTACTGAGTGCATCTCTCCAAGAAGGAACTTTTCAAAACGGTGTGATTTTCTCCAACCACTTCTAAGCACATAGATTTCATAGTCTTATTTTTTTACAAAACATAGGTGATAATAATTTAGCTTATATAAAGTGTAGCTTGTTACTGGAAAATTCTCTTTCATAATGCAATCTGAATTATAATTTGTTTTAAAGAAATTAAATTTCTATTCCTAGCTTCTCAGTTTAATTCAAATTAATTTTAAAATAATTGATCTATACATAGTTAAAATAGATAAAAGATTTAAGAAGTCTTACAATTTGGTGTGGTGAGCCAGGCAGTGGTGGTGCACGCCTTTAATCCCAGCACTTGGGAGGCAAAGGCAGGAGGATCTTTGTGAGTTTGAGGCCAGCCTGGTCTACAAAGTGAGTTCAGGACAGCCAGGGCTACACAGAGAAATGCTGTCTCGAAAGAACCAAAAAAAAAATAAAAATAAAAATTTGGTGTGGTCATAATAAATTAAATGAAGGATTCTCATAAAACATGAGTCAATGAGCTTTACTGGGGTCTTCACTGTGGTTGCATATATATTATATTATATATAATTATATTAGTACATATTATATTATATTATTTATGTTATATTATATTATATTTATCATATTCTTGCAGTGCTGCCGATCAAACTCAAGGCAAATGCTTTACATGTTAGACATATCCTAAATTCTGATATTTCTTTTTTTTTTAATTAGATGTAAGTCTAAACATGTATGGAAACCTCTAAGAGTAGAGAGGAAATTCTTGATCTTCCTACCAAAGATAACCCAAACTGAATCTCCCCTCTTATTCCGCACTCAGCACCAAAGGCCTCAGGAATCAAATGCTCACCTAGAGTCTGCTAGTTCCTGCCTATCTGTTTTCATTTTGATTCTGATGATCAGTTAAGCATTGGAGAGAACATGATTTGGAAGGACTTTATCTTCTGGTTAGGAATAAGGCTGTAGAAAAGATTCATCCCTGTTCTGCTTGTGACAGTCCCTGCTGGCCTCGTT
The DNA here is from genome assembly GCA_907164525.1 of Lophiomys imhausi. Taxonomy (NCBI): domain Eukaryota; kingdom Metazoa; phylum Chordata; class Mammalia; order Rodentia; family Muridae; genus Lophiomys; species Lophiomys imhausi. Next base: position 430,101 of record CAJQZJ010000384.1, on the reverse strand, counting down.
CTTCAGGTAGCCACATGCTCCAGCCAAGGGAAGGGAAAGCTTGTTGTCTTGGGCCAATAATAACTTTGGGTAGAAAAAGAGTAATTAGGCCCTCCCCGCACTGCCAGGACCTAGTAGTCGGGCTGTTTCACACCCAGAGGGGAATAAAACACATCATTATATTTAATCTATTTCCTTTTATTAAATCAAATATAGAGGACCATACATTTATACAACCAGAACTGTTTTTCTCAGCTGGGAGTGTGTTAGGTATTTTTTCATGCTTCCTTCCGTCTAATTTCCTCACTAACTCAACTAGCATTCTACTCTTAGTAAGTGTGTTGGGAACCATGTAAAAGCTATATGGAATACCTTAATGGTTTACATTTTATTTTTATTGTTTGGAATCACTTTACTTTCTTTTACTTGTTACCAACTTATCACAAAGACTCACTGGTTCTTCCAGAGTCTTTTGTGTACTTATGAAGACACATAAAAGATGATAGATAGATAGATAGATAGATAGATAGATAGATAGATAGAAGACAGACATATGTCTTAATGGAAGACAAGTCTGAAAAGCCACATTTGCATGTTAACTGTACATGATAAAATAAATAAAATTGAATTTTGTCCTCTGCAAGTTGACACACTAATCAAATATCTTAAACATAAAATGGAATTTTCATTAAAAAACATAGGATACTAAATCAAGCTGATTTATATTTTATTTCTATAGTTCATCATACAGGTCATCTATAGTAGACTTGCTGGTGGCTTTGTAACCCATCTGATGCATGACATGCAAGCTGGTATTTTATGGATGATTGTCCTAAAACATATTTGCTAAACTGTTTTAAAACTAAACTAAACAAGAATTTCAATGTCAATAAAATATAATGCATGGGGTCAGGATGACAACTTTGGATGATGAATAGATACAGACATAAATCAGGAGAAATCAAACTTTGTAAAACAAGAGCTTGTCACAGATATCTCAGAAAGCTGTATTAGAAGATGTTTTATTTTTATTTTTTATTTTAAAATAACTACCTTACAAGTTCTACTTAACTTGATCAAGCCTCTATGTATATATGTGTGATAAAAGAATATTTGACTTCTGTGGACTGTGAACCTACCAGTAATAAAAAGTGTAATTTTACCAATATTGTTATACTATGGACACATATCTATAAGAACTATCCAGGTTGGAATATTGTATCTAAGTATTAGATATTTCAGAATGGTTGGCCAGTCAGATAAGAACTAGAATTTACATGATTTCTGTTTTAGAAAGGAAACAAGTTTCCAAATGGATCCTGTTTATTTCTGGGCCTGAGGTGAACCAAAGAGAGGAACACAATTCTGAAAACCCACAACTCTTGTGTCATTCATACTCACATTTCTATGGCCATACAAGTTCCCTATAATTATAATGGTGCTGGAAATACTTGGGGATTATGATTTCCTATCATTGTGTGATCTAGAGAGGGGTTAGCCTGACATATGTGAGATTCAGAGCCAAGCCACTGAGCTGAGGCAGTGTTCTGACATATGTGAGATTCAGAGCCAAGCCGCTGAGCTGAGGCAGTGTTCTCGGCGCCCTACTGCTTCAGTGCCTTGGAAGTCCCTGGGCAAACAGTACATAATTGATGCTCTGCACCCAAACTGTACAGTGACAAAAATAGTGTCACTCTAGCTTGTTGTGTATTTAAAATCAATACCACACCCTCTAGTATTCATAGGCCTTTTCTACAAATAACCCAGCAAAAATGGGATGTCTCAATGTTAGTTTTAGCTAGTTTTCCTTCTTGTTTACAGATTTAGTGATTTTTTTTCCTCACAGGCTTCCTACATTTCAAAAGTTTCTCTCTCTCTCCTCTGCAGTACTTGCACCAGACTCCACCATAATAATGTTTCATGTGCATACAGCTCTGCCACCTAACAGCGTAAGGGTTCCTGGCATCATCAGTTGGTAACAGTAAGGGTTACCAAGGCTACTGCCATCCTAAGACTCTGGTGTCTATCCTTAGCTTTTCCCGTGTCCAGAGGGAGGATGCTGACATGTCATTTGTGAAGAGCTGGGTGACAGTACTGAATCAGTCATAATGACGGTTAGTGATCTTGTCACTGGCTTTATTGTCAATAGCTGATAAAATGTTCACTTTACCAGCACATTAGCGAACACTTGAACTCCACATGTCACAGGGCTTGTTCTGATTGCCTCAATGTTTTAGCTGTGTGATGTGTCTCTCATGTTGAAAGGAAACTTAGGTTTGGGGGGTTTTTTTAATAGTAAATTTAAGCTTTCCTAGCAAGGAATGACCCCTAGATGAATCGTGTTGAGAGTGAATTCCAATGTTTGAGTGTTAAATTTGATTCCTGTAATAAAAATTTAGTGAGTGGAAAGGAAAATCAAGTTTTGCACTTACCTGGATGGGAAACCGTTTTAGAGGCGAATAAAAGTAGCCATGCTTGTAAAGAAAATAACGTGGCTGGTACTTAAAGACCTGCACAAATGGAAGAATATTGTGACCATGTTTAGTATACAATTAGAATAAATATAGGCTAAAGAAATTTTCTAAAATCAGTTACCCCATTTTCTTCAGAATCTTCTGCTTTGACTCTTCGGTGGAAATTTTTCATCTGTTCAAAAGAACATTTTATTGTGACATACCCTGTTTACATAAAAATGTATAACTACCAAACAATATAGGCTTTTCCACAGTGAACTTACAGAGAAAGCACAAGTCATTCCCAAAATGCTGAGCAGGATTAAAGCAGTCTTCATTTTGCAATTACTTCTGCAATCAAAGAAGGGGTATAATTAATAGATATTAAGGGATAGTGCTCATTTGCTCATAAATGATTCAGTTAATCCTAATTTGCTCTAATTATAATTTCTCATTTGAACTAATTATAATTTCTGGTCAGAGAGGAGTAGATACTCACATGTGCAGACCTGTGTTTGGCCTCTAACCTTAAGAAAGTCTGTGTTTATTTTCAAAGTCCTTCCACTTATGCTGCAAATGTGTCTGAATAGTCCTGAGCTCCATATTTGATTCACTCATTTTTTTTTTCTGTGATTTTTTCAGTCGAGAACATTGGATCCCTGGCATCCAGATCTAAAGACTAAGGATGCTTCACACGGGGCGGAGAAAACCCCAAATGGCACCGACGAAGGAATTGCCAGCCACCCCAACCTGCTGGTGGGTGCAGCGCTCTGCCCAATTCATTGCTAATAATTAAAAATCAAGCAAAGCTCAAATGTTGAAATGGTTCATTTACGCAGTGGACTACCAGAAGTTTCCAACTCCCATGCACATATTTTCGAACTAAAAGTTCATTCTTAAAATAGTTAATAGTGGCCTTTCCCCTATGAATAACTTTGAATACTTCATAGTTAGTTTGGAGCCTGCAACAAAGCGGGAAAGATGGAAGAGAGAGGGAGGGAGGAAGAAAGACATAAGGGAGAGAAAGAGAAGGATGGGAGATGGAGGAAGAAGGAAAAAGAAGAGAGGAGAAGGGAGAGAGGAGAGAAACAATTCATAATATATGAAATATTGCTCTCGTAGCATGAGAAAGAGTTCTTCAGTCTCATGTGGAGACGTCAGATAAATCCTAAATTGCGTCTCCCCAGTTCCATTTAAGTTTCCCACTTCTTAGTGTGGAGCACTGAGATAGGGTTAGACACCCCATGGAACACTCGAAGAGACAAATGTCAGTGAGTGGACAGTCCTGAGCAATCCTGGGCACAGCAACAATC
>CAJQZJ010000384.1:411643-426346 GCA_907164525.1 Lophiomys imhausi | reverse complement strand
TCCTGAGCAATCCTGGGCACAGCAACAATCCCCACGCCCACATAGCTTCATCAACAGAAGCAGACAGTGAAAAGTTACCCTGAAATTCTGCTTTAAAACTCTGTCCTTTAGAGGTTGAACAAACTTAGCTGGAGCCCAGATACTCCCCAGCTCATAGTTGACAGGACCTGCTTCATACATGGTGAAAATCTGGTGATATAGTGGGAGCAGCAATTTCTCCAGATGCATTTTGTAAAGAAATGTTTTAACTGTGCAAACCCCATGCCATGTATTGCACACTGCCGTGGCTAGTCTTCACTGCACATGCACCAGGTACTAGACACCAAAGTCATCATTGTGCAGAGCAAGGCGTTCTGCCTTGATGTGCACACGCTTGCTTACAGGGCCCTCCAACTTGTATCTTGGAATCACTCTTATCTGTCTGTGTGCAAACAAAAGACGGAAAGGAGGGAGGAAGGGAGTAGGAGAGAGAGAGAGAGAGAGAGAGAGAGAGAAAGAGAGAGAGGAACACAAACACAGAGTATAATTTCACAAACTTAGAGGAGAAGAAGGGTTCAATCTGTGAAGATGGACCACATGTTTATGAGAAGACTGATGTAGCCAGTCCTGGTGTTATATTCTTAGGGGGTAGCTGCAGGAGAATCCAGAGTTCAAGTATATCCTTGGCTACATAGTAAATTGGATGCAAGTCTGAGCCATATGAGACTCTATGTTTCAAAAAACAAAAACAACAGCAAGGAAGAAGGGGTAGAGGAAGAGGACAAGGAAGCCTGGAACAATGTTGTTTTATAGCTCATAAAGATGTGGTATTCACAATATTCAAAGAACTAAAAACTTAAATATACAGAACTGTAGACAGAACTGTGATGATGAAAATTTCTCACAAGAAACCATGACCTAACCAGAATGAAATTTATATATATAAATACCTCAGCTGGCTGCCCATGCTAATCTCACCTTATTTATTTTTTGATTCATCAAACAGTAGAGACTTTTGTAGTGGCCACTGCTGTCTTAAGATAACTCAAACACTCGAACTGGATCATATTGAGCAGTTAATTATATATAGGTTACAAAATCATTTATTTCTCTAATAGTATACAGTTCCATATTGATTTCAGAGGTATAGGATCTGAATACTTTAAAATTTAATACAGAACAGTTTGAAAAGTACAGATTAGGTCTAAGTTATGGGAAATGCATATATCTAGGCAATGTACAGACGTAAATAGTCCTGCGTTAGGTTACCTTGAATACGTCAGGATGAGAAAAACAGTTGGCCAGGATATGCAGAAATAGAAAGTGTGATGCATCATTTCTAGTTCATCTTACCAATCTGAACAGTTTATCTCCAGGCTTAGGTGAGCAAACTTGGCTTTGGAAAGGATCTAAACTCAGAGATCCCATGTCATAGCAAGCAAAAGTTCAACCCGAGCCATTGTGCATGATGCAGTAAGATAAATGTTCCAATTACAAATCCCAAGCCAAAGCCATGCCTGAAACCTGAGGTCCCTGGTGTGAGGTAAGGAAGCTTGCTCCTTAAGCCTTACCCTTCGGCAGTCCTGGCTGGAGTGAGTGGCACGGATTGCTCTCTCTGCTGTCACTCACTCAGTCACTTGCTGACTATAAACCCTTCTCTGCCTTCCGACAGCCAATCACAGCCATGGCCAGCATGATGTCAGGCTGTGGGTTTTCGGCAGAAAATCCCAAACTTCAACATGTTTTCAGGATTCATGCTCAGTTGAATAAACATGAAAGGTGGGTCTAGTGCCAAGAGGTTTGCATTGTGGGATTTAATTGAAGGGTTAGAAGAAGATGGTAGTTAAGAGTTCTGAATATATGTAATAATATACTGCACTTCAAATAAAATAAATAGCAAAAGACTTAAGCATTTAAGCTTTCACAATTATACAAGTTTTCACTATGTTGAAAGAAAGGAAAACTGGCTGCTATTACACACAGCACCACATCAGTCTAAAAGCACTAAATAAGGGGAATGGGTTGATGCTCAGAGATATTTCAGTATCGTTGCTTTCATATTTCTTTCTGAAACATGTTTCAGAGAGTCATCAGTCAACATCAGTAGGCTTAAATCAGCCAGACCACCCAAGCTTTGCTGAAGCATAGAGCTGACTGTGGAAGGCAAGTCTTAGACCAAAAAGAAGCTGATTTAGCCTTTCATAAACAAAGCACTTTGCAACACCTGGTACGTGGCCCTGTTTGCACAACAGGGCCACCTCACTGTACACTCTCTGGCTTACTTGTAGTCATCTCCACGTGCATTTTTTTCTTATGAGCAGAGAATAATTACTAGCACTGCCAGAAAGTGGTTTGTGGTTATCGAAATGATTATTGGAAAATAAACACACAGTGCATGAGCTGGCAAACTGAGTGTTTCCTATGCTTGCAAAGGCAAACCTGCTTTACTGCTTTGCTGGCTTTCCTTGTCCCACCAATTTATTCTTCTCAGTTGGTGTCTGTGTGACAGAAATCGATAAATGCCATTGATGCCCAGTTAGATTCTTCAGATGGTTTAGCTAAAGAAAAGTATTTCAGCATGTTTTTTTTTTTTAAATATCTACCCATAAAAGAGAAGCTGAGTAAGCTCCTTTTACTCAATTCAACCCCATAAGCTCAGTTAAGCAAAGTTTGAATTATTCAGTTTTATAGGATATGGGGAGCTAAACAAGAAAACCTAGCACTTGCTTTTAAAGGGCAAAATTTATGTATGGAGAGAATCACTAGTGGACAGCACAGAAGCTACAACATCTACGAGGTCCAAAGGTGATATGGGGGAAGGGGTTAAACTTTGGAGATGAGACCGTTAATGATGCCAAGAACCTGAAACTGGATAGGCCATGAGCTCCAGGGGAAAACCTATTATTATTATTATTCTGCTCACCGACAACAAAGACTTCCATGACGTGCCTCGTTCACACCTCCTCAGAGATCCACAGCATGACAGCATGCAGAGAACGAGAGGCTGCAGGGTGCTCACTCTGAACCGGATGGCTTTATCACACTCTATGTTTCAGGGCTCAGGGATCTGCGAGGAGGAAGGGACAGAAAGATCCTTAAGAGCAGAGGTAGTGAGTGGGTGACTTTAAGGAAACAGCGTTTTTTCCAGACACAATGGGGCAGCCGCACATGTGGACTTGAAGACTGACCTGTAGGAGCTGAGGTCAGACAAAATCCGAGCACAGAGGAAGGCACATGGGCACAAAGTCCCACTCCTAGCCAAGAAGCTATTCACAAACATTATTAGCTGGTAGAAAATCAGTTCTCTCCAATGAAGTGACACTAGGGAAACAACCACATTGCTCACAGAGGCCCATGCTCGGGAGCGGTATCCAATGCAAATCAGACTCCATGTTTTCAGTGCCCACCCCCCTTTCATGAGAAAGAAAGAACATGAAATTGGGTGGAAATGGACAGGAGGACCTAGGAGGAGTTGAGGAGTGGGAAAGAGCATGATAAAACATACTGCATAAACTTCTCAACAAAAAAAAAAAAAAAAAAAAAAAACAAAGCAAGCAAACAAGCAAACAACCCTCCCCCAACAAACCTGACAATAAGGTATTGCAGTGGTGTTCTTATGTGAGAAAAGAAACTTGCTAGGTTATCATGAAGAAAAGGTAATCAAGAAGGAAAGGGGGAGAGAAGACACGGCTCAGCAGATGAGAGGGCTAGTCCCTCAGGCATGAGGGCCTGAGTTTGAATCCCCAGCACCTACATAAAAAGATACACATGACCACATGCCCCTGTGAGCCCCTTATGGAAGTGTGGAGGAGACAGGGTCGCCAGGGGTTCACTGGCCAACAACCTAGCCAATGGTGCTTCTGCTTGAATGAAATGGTCGACAAGATGAGGGTGCTAGTTTGACTCTCCCACAGTCTCGATTTTATTACACAACTTGCAGGTTAAAAAGAAGATGTTTTCATGAAAGTGTTGTTAAAGTGTCGTCTATATATGTATCCATCAATCATAAAGTATCTGGCCAAATAAATGCACTTAAATATGGACAAGCCTTTGCACCTACCAGGTCAGAGGAAATGTGGGTATAGACATAAACACATGAAATGACACCATTGGGATGCACTCAGCAACATCCAGAATACAGAAAATGTTATTATACATACTACCTGCTTTCTTCAGTAAAATAGCAGGAAAAAATAAAGTAGAAGGAAGGGAGTACTACAGGTCAAAAATTACTTTGAGGGTCTGGAAAGGTGGCTCAAGAGTTAAGAACACTTACTGCTCTTGCAGAAGCCTGGGGCTCAGTTTCCAGCATCTACCATGTGGTTTACAACTGCCTGTAACTCCAGTTGCAGGGGATCTGATGCTGTCTTTTAACCTTTGAGCTCACTGCACTCAAGTAGTGTACATACATACATTCAGGTGTACACACACATACACACACACAGACAGAGAGAGAGAAAAATAAAACAATTTTTAAGACTTCAGCACTAGGTACATGGCCCCATGAATGTTTGAGCAGATCAGTTGCTGTGCCAGCATGAGGCCCCGAGTTCAGATCCCCAGCGACCATGTCTGTAACCTCAATGCTCTAACAGTGAGACAAGAGGTAGAGACAAGAGAATCCCAGGAGGCTTGCAGGATGGGTAGAGTGGTATACTCATGGTGAACACAAGACACTGTCGCCTCAAAGAAGATGGGAAGTAAAGAACAACCCCCAAGGTTGTTCCTTGGCCACCACACATGGACCGTGGAACACACGCACACACACACACACACACACACATCACATGCACACACACACACACACACACACATCACATACACACACACACACATACAATTTTTTTTATTAAAAATAGATTTTTTTCATACATTATATTCTGACTACAGTTTCCACTCCCTCAACCTCTCTGAGCTTCTCTCCACTTCCTCTCCCATCTGTATTCACACCCTTTCTGTATCTCCTTAGAAAACAGACATCTAAAGAATAAAATAAAATCAGATATAATGAAAACAAACAAACCGGAATAGGGCAAAACAAACAAAGAGAAGGAAAAGAGCCAAAGAAAAAGCACAAGAAACATACATAGGTGCAGGGACACACGTGTTTGTATATACAAGAATCCCATAAAAACACAAAACTGAAAGTCATAATATATAAGACGAAGAAATCCAAAAATGTATTTGAGTTCATGTTGTATTGGCTGTTTACTGCTGGGCATGGGGCTGTCCTGTGAGAGTGGCTTGAATCACCAGTGAGATTGTAGAAGAAAACTAATTTTTCATTTGTGAGTGATTATAAATTGGTGAAAGTTCCTAGCGTAGGGAAGGGGGCATGTCCACTTCTCCTGTCAGCACTTCAAGTCCATCTGGCACAAAGCTTGCCTATATCCCATAATCCTGAAACGACCAACTCCAAGCTTATACCCAAAAAAAATCTTGTGAAAGAGTGGGGGGAAGGATTGAGGGATCTGGAGGGGTCAAGAACACTACAAGAAGACCCCCAGAGTCAACTAATCTGGGCCCACTGGGGCTCACAGAGACTGAAGAACCAACCAAAGCACGCATAGGCTGGACCTAGGCCCCCTACACACATGTAGTCAATGGACAGCTTGTTCTTCATGTGGGTCTCCCTAACAATTGGAACGGGGGCTGTCTCTGACTCTGTTGTCTGCCTTTGGATCCCTTTCCCCTAGCTGGGCTGCCTTGTCTAGCCTCAGTGGGAGTGGATGTGCTTAGTCCTGCTGTGACTTGATATACCAGGGTGGGTTGGTACCCATGGTGGGGGTCCTCCCCTTCTCTGGAGGGGATGAGGGTGGGACTGGAGGAGAGGAGGAAGGAGGGGTATGATCAGGCTGTAAAGTGAATAAATACATCTATTAATTTTTTTAAAAAGACCACTGTGCTCTCACAACACTGCATCCTTGTGTTGTAGTGGTGGCCGACCTATACCTCCCTGCCATCTGTTTCTTATTGTTATGTTTTGGAGGTCAAGGGCTGCCTCCTATTTCAGTTGCTTTATGTGGAGACTGGGAAACCACATCTATGGTTATTTACACAAGTCTGGAAGCTCTCATAAAATTCAACATCAGTTGAACATTAGTGGGACACATCAACGGATTCTATTCTTATAAAAGGAGGGGGAAAGACTTGGGGGTTAACACACAATCCTGTTTGTGGATTACAGACCCAAGGGCAGAGTGCTTGTAGATCCTTCTTCTTGATGCAGTTCCTGTCTCAAAAGGTAAACTCCTGAATTTTTCTCTGTCCTTCCAAATTGTCATTATTCAAAATTATGCAGGAATGACCAGTGCTGACTTCTGTCTGATCTATTTACATCTTCCCTGGGTACCTGTATCCCCTGCAGAGCCATCAATTCCTCTCTATTGGCTGTTTTTCATTGCCATTTAAATTTGAAGACTCTTTCATGAAGAAACACAACCCTCTCCCCATATACATCCCTACATATACATATATATGCATATACAATCTATATATACATAGAAATGTACATCCCTACCTAGCTCGTCCTATACACCTCTCCAAGTTTCCTGAGAGTTACCAACATCTGCTATGGTGGTTTGAGTAAGAATTTTCCCTGTGGACTTGGGCATCTGAACACTTGATTCCTAGTTGGTGGTACTGTTTACGGAGGTTTAGGAGGTGTGGCCTTCCTCGAGGAAGTATGCCACTGGGGTGGGCTCGAATGTTATGGAGTGCCGTTCTATCTCTAGTTTGCTCTCTGTGCTTCTTCCTTGCACTTGAGGATGGGAGGTCTCAGCTTCCTGCCCTGGCCACGAGCTCCCTGTCACGGTGCTTGTTTGCCTCCATAATACGGACTCTTCTTCCTCTGGAATCGGCGATCAAAATAAACTCGTTCTTCCATAAATTGCCTTTGGTTTTGGTGCTTTATCACAACAAGAGAAAAGTGCCTAAGGCAGCTGCCGATTCAGTCTCTCTCCCCTGTGCTCACCTTTCAACCCGCGTGGCAGCCTTCGCCTCCCCAGCTCTGGGACCATGGTTGCACAACGGCCACTCATGATGACTTTTTAACTGGTGTGTTTTCCCTGTGCACTGGAATGAACAGTTTTCTGCAGCATTCTTATGTGGTTTCTATGGTAACTGAGGCCACCATTTCTCCTCTTTCCAAACTCATGGCACTGAGCTCAGGTTCTCTCCACCCCTTCCGCTCACCATTGCTAAGCCTCTCCTCTCTGCTACACTGTGTTTCTCTGTCATTTATATTTGTGTACTTTGGGGGGATTCTGGGTCCACCTTATCTTTTTTTTTCTGCAGTCTCTCAGACTATCCATGACCTTGGTTCCACATCTTTTATGTAACGCCGACACTTCTCCTTGCTTCAATCCATCCTTCTAGCCCACTGTGGCTAAGCTACCTGAAAGATTCAACTGCCTTTTCCGCTGCATTCTTTTACCCTGCTCCTCAAGAAATAAATCCATACTGCCTCCTTATCGTCACCTGAATCCATTCCTCCCACATCAGTGTTGGGCCTACCCCTCTGTCAGCTACAAAGCTCCTTGTTGTCCCCCCCCCCCCCCGCCCATCTCACTTGAGATATTATTTGAGAAATTATTGTCTCATCTCGGTTGATACAGGACTTCTTCATTCTTTTCCTTGCAATTTGCTTTTCACACTGTAGTCTAAGTGAAGTTTCTAAAACATGAAGGTGTTTATCGTCTCTGCATGAAATATCCCACTACTCCAATGCTGTCAAGATAAAATTTTGACATTTCAGAGTCGTGTAGAAGGCTGGTAGTCACCTGGCTCTGATTCACAATTCACTCAAATCTCTCCATTCACAGCCCCCGCCCTTAAGCTACTCAGGCATACTCGCTGCTTCCGTCCATTGCCGGGACTGGGAGTCTTTTCCTCAAGACTCTGCACATGCTGTCTTTGTCTAACTTCCGCGTCATTCCGAACCCAGTTCTGAAGTCCCACCCTGCAGGGAACCTGCCTTGAGGTTCCTCTGTGTATCTCCAGGCAGCCCTATGATTCTAATGTGATTGTTTGCTTATGGCATTCGCTCTATGGAGAACATGAGTTGGTGAGAGTAAGGATGGAATTGTATCATTCTGCCTTCATCCCGACAGAGGGCGCACATTCAATAAACCCTGAAATATGCCTAACAGTGAATAAATGAAAAACTACCTCGGTGTTTTCAATCACTTTCAGTATTGTTTTGCTACAGACCAAAACTTAACTTAATTTAAAGTTTCCCCAAGGAGAGGAGGTAAACACCAAGAAACCAGATTGTTTGGGAGAGGGCTGCACTTGAGAGTCTCGACCTTTATAATATCTAAGATGTTTTTGTGCCTCTAAGAGGAACACATACTCCCTGATGGAGAAAAGTTTCTCTCTTTGAGGTCATAAGGTCTGTTGATATTGCTTTTGTTGTAAGAGATTGAACAAGGAGTTCAGAGCTTATCTGTTAACAATAGTTCCATGTCACTATCCAAAGTTGCTTTTCATAGTTTCAGTTACAGTCAGAGTATGAAGACACTAAGTGGAAATTCTAGAAATACATACTCCATAAGTTTTCTGGGGCGCACCATTCTGGGCCACACAATGAAATCTCACACTGCCTCTTTCCTTAGAGATATGGATAATCACTTTACCTCATTATTTATGTTGATGGCTGTTAGTCCCTTAGAATTAACTGAAAGGGGAAACTGTAGGGGGAAATAAGATATACCTTAAACTTAAAAGAAAAAAAAAGGGAAGAGGATGGGGGTTGAGGGTGGGAGGGTGGGACTGGAGGGGGAATAGGGAGGGGAATGCGATTGAGATGTAACTTGAAGAAATAAAAAATAAAGGAAAATAAATTAAAAAAAAGAATTATCTCTACAGTGAGATTCACTTTTCTACCACTCCAGGGCTGGTGTTCAACAAACTAAAATGCAGAAGCCCAATGGCATGTTACAATGCCTCTGTCATGAAATGCCATCATTTACTGTGAAGCTAAAGAAATTGTGCTTTAGAGTTGGATAATCTCCGGCCTTAATTCTCATTCATTTATTATAGTCCAGCGTGTATTGTTCTTTCTAGCGTACATTATTTGTCCTGAACTCTGGGAATAGTAGTGAAGAACTCTCCTCTGTAGACTTTAGTCGGGGAATCGATGACAAATGCAAAACATAAGTGAATATGTCACTTTAGTGCGTGATGAGTAACAAGGAAAATAAAAAAGGGAAAGTACATACAATGACTAAGGAGGGGTTGAAGAGTCCTCTTTAGACCTTTTAATGAATCTAAATTTCAATAAGCTCATAAGTGATTTCTTGAGTGTTTGACTATCCTCCCTCAGAGTAGTTTATGTCATTAAGAGCATTATTAATCTCCTAGCTAGCTTCAACAGTCACCTTGACACAGCCCAGAGTCACCTGAGAAGGGGCTCTCCTTTGAGGAATTTCCCAGACCAGATTGGCCTGTGACATGTCTGTAAAAGATTGTCTTGATTGGTAAACTATTTTAAACAATTAAACAATTGTTAAATGAAGGGCAGCCCAGTGCACTGTGATCAGAACCATTCCCTAGGCAGGTGGTATTAGGCTACCTAAGAAAATTAACTAAGTATGAACCTGAGTGAGCAAGCCAGCATCGATCTCCCGCGGTTTCTGCTTCAACTTCCTGGTTGAGTTCCCGCCCTCAATTCCCTAAAGTCCTCTCACCCCTTAAATTGATTTGGGATCAGTGTTTCATCATAGGAACAGGAAGGAGAGTAGGAGAATATATTCTTAAATTGTTGTTGTTTTATGGCTGAATAGAATTCTATTGTGTATATGTACCACATTTTCACTATGTACTTATCAGTTGATGACATTTAGGCTCATCCTATTTCCTAGTTATTATGAATAGAGCTATGATCACCATGAATATGCAGGCATCTCTCTTGTAGGATACAGTTATTTCAGAATAAGCCCAGGAGTGGTATAACTGAGTCTTGTGGAAGTTCTATTTCAACCTTTTGAGAAGCCTCAATTCTGGTTTCCACAATGACCATGCCAGTCTACACCCCACCAACAGTGACAGTGATGGGGGAGGGGGTCCCTTTTGCCCATAATCTCACTAGCAATTCTACCACTGGATGTTTTGGTGGTTGCCATTCTGATCATGCTGAGAGGGAATCTCAAAGCAGTTTTTATTTGCATTTCCCTAATGGCTAATGATATTGAAGAGTTTTAAGTGTTTATTAACCATTAATATATCTTTTGAAAAAAATCTACTCAGTTTCAAGACCAATTTTTTATATATTACAGTTGCCAAGAAATGTGTATCACAACTTTCTTGTTTAGACAACACATTGTCATTTACTGTGAGACACAGGCCAAGTAACATGCAGTGCATTTGGTGGCACATTCAGACAAGCTAGCCTTCCTGGAAACTATGAATCCTTTACCTGTACCACCAGCTAAGGACTTTTTAAAATCCCCTTTCTGAAGTATAATACTGGTCTACTCTTTATGGGATAATTTCCTTTGACTCTCTGTATTCTCGGTAACAAACAAATGGTTACTTATCTAAGAAAAAGCTTCTGACCATTGCTTGATTATTTTGTGATTGCCTTGAATGTTTCATGAATGTTCATTTGGTTTTGTTAAAAGACCTAATGTCCTTTTATTGGGTCAGCACATTCTTTGGTGAATAAGAAATCTGTTCTCAGAAATCCTCTCAGGGATTCCACAGTCAACAAATAGAGTCTTTAGTTACTAGTGGGGTTGTATTTTTGGGGTTTCCTAAGATTCCCACTGCCTGGACCTTCTGCAACAACCTGCAATAATAACAGTCTCTGACTCCATAACAAGTAAGTCGTGGCCCAGCCTTTACTTATGGTGTTGTTGAAATCCTGTGTGATGGGGCTCATTCAGTTGCATTGATGATAAAGGTTTCAATGTTCTCGGAACATCTGCAGCCAACTGGCCACGCAGCCAAAGGTTATTGGGGACTAGACTGGAATTTCCTACTTGAACCTGCAAAATACAATTGTCAGGGATACCCCTGACTTAGTGCATTCTAAGCAAACTCCTTAAGAGAACACATCCTCTCCACATGGCTCATATTTCTGTCATGATTCTTTTGTGATTTGGGCTTTCATACAGATCTCCTGTGCAAAATTTTTGCTTCATGGATTTTATGTCTTTTGGCATTTTCTAATTTTCTCACAGTTCTGCACACACACACACACACACACACACACACACACACACACACTTTAATGTTTGGTGGCTAACTGAATGACTACTATCTTGTACTAGTATCTATCCCAACTCCTATACATGAGATCTTCTTTTTTTTTTTTAAGATTTATTTATTATGTATACAGTGTTCTGTCTGCAGGTATATCTGCAGGCCAGAAGAGGGCACCAGATTTCATTATGGATGGTTGTGAGCCACCATGTGGTTGCTGGGAATTGGACTCATGACCTCTGGAAGAGCAGCCAGTGCTCTTAACCGCTGAGCCATCTCTCCAGCCTGAGATCTTCTTATTAAGCCAGTATATGAGCTAATAAGATAGGTCTATCTATGCCCTGCACCAGAGATGAAAATATCAGTTATTTAGATTGAAACTTAAATACCTAAAAATATGTTTCTTGGAAAAATTTTAAAGTCACAATCACTATCTATACCTTTGTACTGTAGGCACAGCCACATTCAAGGACAAAGGGCAAGATGGCATGTCTCTGCTCAGTGGTCAATAGTTCGTTATAAATAGTTTGTAATCATTGAATAAAGTAATGATGACTTAAACCATAAGTCAACATCAGAAATGAATCAGACTGAATGAGAAATCTAACAGCTCTGGAAACTGTGAGCCTTTGTCATTGGCAACATCATCATTATCAAATGTGCTAAGAAGCCTGCTTTGGCCTGGCATCTGGCAAGGTCTCTGTTTTGGGAGAATAAGTATCTCTACACTTGAAATATGTATATTTAAGTATGATATTGAAATATCTGAAAATGTCACTATAGTAATTCTTTAATAGAAGATTTAAAAATTTGTACTAATCGAAACAGGTCAAATTCAGTATTCCATAGTGTAAGAGTGATAATCCAAGGATGGTGTGCTACACTAAACAACCCATTAAAATGTTGAGATACTTGACCTAATTCTACAAAGTCATAAAACATTTATAATTCACAGACTTCTTATGTTTCTTTCAATCTGATGAGTTGGCATTGGGAGAGGATGCTCTCCCTTGGTCTTGTGGCTTTACATCAAGGGTGGGGGGTCAAAGGATCTGCCTACAATTGCAGGCTGATTCAAAACCAGAGCCAAGTGCTCCTTGTAATTATGTGTTCCTGTAATAGCTCAAACTCTGCTCCGTGTTCATGTTCCTGCTTTCCTAAGGTAAGTGGGGAGAGTCTTGGCTTCTGTTGGCACTGCTGTATCAAACAGTGAGAAGCCGCAGGCAGGGAGAAGGCAGAATTAGTCTTTGTGGTAAAAGGAGTGTTGACCATCATGAGAGAGAAGTTTCCTATGGATTTGCATGTTTTAAATTGGAAGCAAATTCTATGCAACATCCAAGTGGGGTCTTACAAAGGACTAGATTTTCTCATCTGAGAAAAATCAAACCTGAAGGACCCCCCAAAAGCCAGAGAAGCACGTCAGAGACACTGGATCACAATTGGATCAGTCCCAGCGCAGCGCCCATGGGGGAGGGGGTTACAAGCGCAATGCCAGACAAAGCTGGTACCTGTGGGAAGCAAGATGAGTCCACTGGGGAAGCTAACCATATCTGTATCCAACCATGTAGAAAGGTGCAGCAGATCCAAAGCTTGAGAAAACACTAGCAAAAGGGGGAAACGCTTTGGATATTATCTAAAATCACTTCTTAAGAGGGAACTGTAATTTCGAGAAGAGGGTGGGGAACACACTGGGGCCCATTTGTTTCACAATCCAGAGGTGGGAAAAAAATCTCAGTTTTCTGAAACACAGTTTTGCTAGAGTATCCCACGTTGTGTCTTCAGTTTCTTCAACTTCCCTTTACTTTCAACTAATGCTACTGCTTTATTTAATATAGAACTGGATTTACTGTTGGCTAGTTTTTCTTTCTTCCTTCCTTCCTTCTTTCCTTTCTTTTTCCGAGACAGGGTTTCTCTGTGTTTCCTGGACTCACGTTGTAGACCAAGCTAGCCTTGAATTCACAGAGATCCACTTATCTCTGCCTCCTGAGTGCTGGGATTAAAGGCGTATGCCACCACGCCTGGCTATTGGCTAGTTTTTCAGTTAGCATTCACTTTGCAATAAATGAAATAGATATTTTAAGTACTTGCGTAGTAATCTAGTTAGGTCAGAAGTATTATCTTACCTTTGGTGAATATCATGTCACAAGTAATATAATAACTACCTCATCCATCGTGACAGAAAGACTTACAGGCAGGCATGCTGGGAATCCTTCCTCCCAGCCGTTTACTCAGCACTGAGATAGTAGCTCCAAGGTAAGGTAATTCATCAGAGCTCACAGGACTTAATTACTCTTAGCAGAATAATGAAACCTACTGATAGTCTTGTAAATTGTTTTTGTAGATGTTAGAATAACATGGATTTTAGTGATGTCTTGGTAAAAGCAAGTGATGCCATTGCCAGAAGCAGAGTGGACAATGGTGTTATGATTAAAGCTGGTTGAAGAGTTAGTTACATTTTCTAGCTAAGACTCTGTATTTGTGAAACCTCATTTTCCCAAATTCTAAAGTAGGTCTAATATAAGAAGTGTGGTGGGAATGAGTATTGGATGAAATTCCTGACTTAGACGTTTGAAGAGTTAATACTAAATGACATTAATGCATCTTGATTGGTTCCTCTACAGATGCAGCTAGTAAGTGGGCCCTCTAAGAATGTAACAAGGCATTTAAATATATATGTTTCTCAGTTTACACAAAGTTCTTACACTGGTTTGAAACACAGCATTTTTTTCTGGAGGAATAAAAGCAATGAAGTTTGCTCCTTTAACCACTGAACTGATCTGCAAGGCACCTGGGGATGAAGTCAAATAATGAAAAGTAAATCTTACATAATATGGCAGTTTTAATTGGTCATTGTCAAATTTTTCATATTGATATAAAGAAAGCTGAAGTCAGAATGGGAGGAGAGAGTAGCCTCTGTGTATTATAGCATGGTTGTCTTTTCCACTTGAAAATATCTATGGCCTATATACTATGGGCATTATTCAGAACTTTTGGGCACCTAATAAAACACCACTTTCTTCCCTGGTCCATGTAATAGCTGCAGACTAGAGATTTGCTTCTGCACCTACAGGCTGGACAAGCCATTAGAAGGTGTAGACTGAAGAAGATGTAAATGTTGAGTTAAAAAAATAGATCCAATTGATATTTCTGTAAGTCAGTAATAATTTAAAATTGTTCTTTTTACCTGTGTGATGTCATAGGTGATGGATAATCAGAAGCCGTCTTCCTGTGCTCACTGGTCTAGGTTGGCAGCTATGGTCCTCTAGAACTTGGAATGAACTGCTCTAGGCTCTTCTGGCTTTCAATGTCCACAGGAAAATCAGGTGTTGCTCTGATGGCTTTTCTTTAATATGTGACTTTTTTTCTTTTGAAGTTTTCAATTTTTTGTTGTTGTTGTTTTGTATATTGTTTTCACAATAATGTGCTGTGGGGATTTTCTTTTCTGCTCTTGTTTATTTAGTGTTCTGTGTGCTTCTTGTGTGTGTGTGTGTGTGTCTGTGTGTGTGTGTGTGTGTGTGT
>CAJQZJ010000384.1:390388-406643 GCA_907164525.1 Lophiomys imhausi | reverse complement strand
ATGAAAGCTGAGTTAGATATAGAACTTTAAACTCATGGAGATGGTTAGATAGTAGAATGTTAAAGTCAGGTGCCAAATACATATGGACTGGACATTGAGAATGTATGCTAAGCCATATAACTCTCATAATCGTGGCCTATTTATTTCTGTTGTTTTGTATTGTATTTATTGTTATAAGAGAAAGAACCATTTGTTGGACTGAAAGGGGGAGCTATTGGGGGGAAAAGATATACCTTAAACTAAAAAAAAAGGGTAGAGGATGGGGGGTTGAGGGGGAAGAGGGTGGAAAGGTGGGACTGGAGGGGGGAATAGGGAGGGGATTGTGATTGAGATGTACTTGAAGAAATAAAAAATAAATTATATATATATATATATATATATATATATATATATATATATATATAAAAGATCCAAACAAATATAAGATTTCTTCTCAGGAATGTCATCATACAACCTGAGGGACCGACTGATTCCTCTGGGGATACAGACTCTCCTGGCCAGAATAAGCAGAGCCCTGAATAGTTATGAAAAACATTTGTTTTCTGTCTTTGAATTTGGTATTCAACAGCAACTAAAACAAGCATGTTGTCTATGTTTAGGTGAATACAATACAGACAGTCATAACTAAAACTCCATGAAACTAAATCCATTAACTTTAAGAGAAGATACTTAAAAGATAGGATAATTATTCATATGTAGATTGTTTTACATCAATCCATATTTCAAGCTAGATCATCAGAAATGCATTGTCTCCACAGAATTTTTATATAACCAAGACAATACCATGCCACTTATGAATCTAGTTCCAGTCTCTAATTTTTCTTTTAATCTTGTTTCTTTGTGTGACTGATAAATTTCTTTAGATATTAGAAGTTGTTTAGAAAAAAAACTCTGTTGTCACTATATTCTCCCAAGAGGAGTGTCTTAAGTAGTTTCTATTGATGTAATAAAACACCATGACCCAAAGCAACCTGGCAAGAAAAGGGTTTATTTCATCTTACAAGTTTGAGGGTTACACTCTATCATTGAAGGAAGTCAGGGCAGTAACTTGAGGCAGGAACCTGGAGGCAAGAACTGAAGCAGAGACAATGGAGGAGTGTTCCTCATGGATTGTTCAGCTGCTTTCTTTCTTTTGTTTGTTTGTTTTGTTTTGTTTTTGAGACAGGGTTTCTCTGTGTATCCCTGACTGTACTGGACTCTCTTTGTAGACCAGACTGGCCTTGAACTCACAGAGATCCACCTGCCTCTGCCTCCTGAGTGCTGGGATTAAAGGTGTGCACCCAGCTCAACCTACTTTCTTATACAACTCAGGACCACCTGCTCAGGAGTGCTGCCTCCCCCAGTGGGTTGGGCCTTCCAACATTATCATTAATCAAGAAAATACTCAACAGATTTGCCAATAGGCCAATCTTATGAAGATATCCTCTCAATTAGGGGGCCCTCTACCCAGACGATCCTAGCTTGTGTCAAACTGACCTAACCAGGACAAGGAAGAGACAAATAAAACAGCCAATTTTGACTAAATGAAGGAATTTTAATGAGGACATAGACACTTGGATGCTTTTCCTTCCTAGGCTTGATTTTTTGAGAAGCCATTTCATGGTGACTGCCTTCAAAGTTGAAGTCACATAACTTTCCTGACTGTCTTCTTTTTTTCAGTACACATACCAGCACTCTTCTCCAAACAGGTCACCCAAGCAAAGTGAACTTCTAGATCCTACCTCCAGGACTTAGGCTTGCTCCCTCCACTATTGGGAGTGTGGCTGACATCAGAGTCCCTTGTAAAGTATTGTGGAGAGAATTGCTTCACCCCAAGTCATATTGGACCTCACCAGTGGCCACTCACATGCACAGACCTGTGAACAAAGAACGGGGCACAAAGCCTTAGACCCCTTGCCTAATTGAGGGAGTAAGCTTAAGGGTCAAGGCTGCTTTAGAGTTCCCACTGAATCTGCTTCAAACGGAGGCACAGCTCATCTTTTCTGACTTCCTTCTTCTGTTTGCAGGTGCTGCCCTCCAAAGCACTCCCCACATGTCTCCCAAACAATAGGCAGAAGGACTATAGGAAATGGACAAAAATGCTTTGCATATATGTAGTTGAACTCTTGGAGAGAAAATGAACCAGAAGTGATATGGAACAACAAAATAGATGACATATTTCCTAAAAAAGACTAAATCCTACACCTTTAATAAATTTACAGGAAATTAAATTGGGATGTCTGTACCTTAACATTCACACTCTCACAGTTTCCCAAATAGCCAAGGAATGGAGTCAGTCAATACATCCATCACCTGATGACTGAGGACAGACAATGTGCTACATATATACAAAAGGATTGTTGTCTTAGTTACTGCTCTCTTGCTGTGAAGAGGCACAATAACCAAGGTAACTTATAGAAGAAAGAGTATATTGGGGATAACAGTTCTAGAGGCTTAGAGTCTATGACATCAGAGCAGGGACTACATTAGTAGGCAGGCATGGTGCTGGAGCAGTAGCTGAGAGGTCACATTTTTATCCATAAGAGGGAGGCAGAGAAAGAGCTAACTGTGAATGACATGGTGTTTTGAAACCTCAAAACCTACCCCCAGCAGCACACCTCCTCCAACAAACTACATCTCCTAATCCTTCCCAAATAGTTCCACCAAATGGGGATGAAGTGTTCAAAAATATATAAAAATATGAAGGCCATTCTCACTTAAACCACTACAGTAGTATTCATCCATTAAAAAAAAATGAAATGTTATCATCTGTAACATGTATTGAACTAGAAGACACTGTGTCAAGTGAACTAAACTCTGAATCATCCAGGCACATAAAGACAAATTCCACATGATCTCACTCAGGTACAGACGATCAAAAGTTTCAACTCATAGAAGTTGAAAACAAGGTAGTGATTAGCAGAGGCTGACGAGAATAAAAGGAGAAAGATGAAGAGAGGCTGGTCAGCAGCATCACATGGAGACTGGAGGAAGAACTTGTGGTGCCATATCCCCCAGCAGGATGACTACAAATCCCAGCATCCTAATTTGTAGATCATGATGAAAAATTAGGGAACACACTCCATAGAGTCAACAAGCGCTGTCTGAAACATATAAGCTCAGAGTCAAGACTTGCATACTATGGATTGCAGTGCTACTGTAAGTACATTTTCTGTTTTTATAGAATTAATAAATTAATGGTTTAATTATGGAAAAAAACAAGATTTTGAATATTTTTCTGCTCATCATCAGCATGTAAATATAAAATTAGTACATTTTTGTGTTGTATTGTCTTAGGATATGCTGACTTTTTAAAATTGCTGTTTGACCCTGATAAGCTGGTCTAGCTACATATATATATATGTATATATGTGCATATATGCATTTACGTATATGTGAGTATAAGCGTAGTTATATTTCATGAGACGAGAAAGGGTACCACAAGAGGGGAAAAGGAGATTGTAGGAAGGAGGGAGAGAGAGGAGTACAGCATATGTAAAATGCATTTGAAAGAAAGCCATTGGGGATAGAAGGGTACAAAGGAGTGTTGGGGGAATGGGAAGATGGGAGGGAATGATCAAAAAAAGGAAATTATGTTTGGAAATATCATAATGAAACCTAATGCTTTGTATACTAATTTAAAACAAGTAATAATAATTATTTCAGAAACTACTGTTAGATTTGCTTACTTGAGTATAACAGAAAATTTTCAATCCATCTGGGCTTGAGAGATGGACAGAATCTCCAATGATTTATGACACGGTACTATGTATACTTCTGCCATTTTGTACTATATTTACGCAAAGGTGTCTCAGCTTTGACAATTATAAAATTAAAATATCAATCAGCTTGGGAAAACGTTTGTTGTGTAAATTTTTCCTAGGGAGACATGAGCAAATGTTTAAGTACCTCAGACAAGGCACCAATAGGCCAAAGTAATGATTCCACTCAAATCTACTTGGTGAACCAATGAGTTCGCTGAGCTTACTTACAGGAGCATAAGCAAGGGGTTATTTAGTGGAGTATAGGAGACCCCAAAAGAGCTGAATAAATGAAGAGTCTCACCCCAGTGAGGATGACATATTCCACCAAACTACACAGGTCTCTATTGCCGTTACACATCAAAGCACCCCAACCACATGGAGCCAGGACAATTACATTCAGCAAAATATGAAGTAGAACCTTGAGTGAGCCAAAAGAAAATTACTAGGATTTGCATGCTCTATTTGGAATGAAAATATCTGTCAATTTTTTAAATTAAATAAACATATTTCAGGTGATAAACAAATGTATTTCTCACCCTCAAACCTACGCAAATAAAATAAAAAGCCATGGAAAGGATAAAGCATGCTAGCAAAGAAAATTTAATGATAATATAAACACCAGTGATAACATAATATTGTTCATATATGTATATATATTAGATAAAAATATGAGGCAATAAAGAGAAAGATAAGAAGTAAATTGTTCCATATTGTTCTACAGACCTAATTTTATTTGGGAAGGTAAAAAAATATCAAGTTTTATTAAGTCAGGAACATGAATTTTAATTTTTGATCATCTAAAATTATTAGATATGAATCCAGGAATGGATCTCAAACAGAAGTGTTTGGCATGATACACAAAAAATAAATATATGAATATTTATATATACCCATACATATATGCCTGGCTACTAATTTTCATTATATTGCTACCTTTAAGTTATGCTAACAGAGCAAAACAAAGTTAGAGGCTATTAGCACAACTCTTATACCTTGTGTTGCAATTAAAACTCACTTTAGCTTCTCCAAGTCTTAGTTTGCTTATGTGGAAAATAATGGTAATAATATCTACTTCAATGTCCTAATGAGAAATAAAATAGTATGGACAGATGACAGATAGATGGACAGACAGACAGGCAGGCAGGCAAATCTGGTATGGTATGGTACAGTAGGGTAGGGTAGGGTATGGTATGGTTTTGGCTCTGAAACCTTCATTTCAATTCTTAGATTTTAAATTCCTTAATGTAACATTGAACATGCTTTGACATTTTGTAACATACATCGATTCTGGGACATCTCCAAGAATTTGATGCTCTCATGTCAGTTATTTTCATCGTACCCTAAAAAAAAAAAAAAAAAATACAACTATTTGGTTTTTCTGCATCACAAGTCTGCACATTTAAAGTACTCTCTAAATATATGTATGAATGTATATTTATGTATATATATAATATATATACCTAAGTATAAATACAAGTCATGTATATATTTAAAGCATTTCTCCTCTGCTGTTTTATTATATCTATAAATATGTTGCCTTTTCACTAATTAAACATTTTGGTGAGAAAATTAGGGGAGGACTATGAAAAAAAGTATCAGGCAGTGTTCCTTGAGGGGTGTCATTGAGAGACCAGAGGAAAAAAAAAACCAAAACAATTTGTGGAACACAGTAGCCTGAACCCAGCCATTAGCAAGCCAGAAGGTCACTCAGAAGGTTGGGGCGATAGGGATCTCTTGTGTCCAAGAATCTTAAGAGGACACCCTAGGGACAGTGTTTTCTTTGTGACACTGTGTTAACCCATGAACCACAGTTTGTACTTAAAATGTGGTTGAAATTTTAAGTAGAAACCTGTAATGAGTAGCCTAGTGTTTTACAGCCATATATTTGGCCAAATGAAGGTGTGGCTGCATAGTTTTTCTCTTTAGGTGCCCAAATTTTTCAGGGCAAAGGGTTGGACCCTCTTAGCCATTTCTTGCAAGTGTGTTGTTTCCTTTCCTCTCAATTATTATTTTCCTGGCTTGGTGAAGTAGATGTCACCTTTTATGTTTGCTACCTCTGAACCTGAGGACTGTGGTGGCTGTTTAAATAGCTCAGGAGTATTCAAATCTTTCCACCCTGGAGCTACTTAAGTATGACCACAGATCCAGAAATAAGAAAAAAAAAACACGAAATACATGAATATGATGCCTTTTAGATTGCAGTAGTAGAGTTACTGGTAAAATAATCTCTGACTCTACAAATATGCTTCCCTGTCTTTAGCATGCAAATATAATTAGGCGTTTTTGTTTGGTTTTATTTTGGTACCCTATGAGTGTCAGTGAGAGGTCAGAAGTGGAAACCCAGGAGGAATCTGAAGTGCTGGAAGACCACTCTGGCTAGCCTAGAGTCCTGACCTGAGGAGTGGTTCATTCCATTGGCCCATTCCTTCCGCTTCCTTAAAGAGGAAACACCACCGGTGTCTCTCTCACGTAAGCGTCTGATGACCTTAGTCTAGCCATGTAAAGGCCCCCAAAATTCTTACCCCTGTCATGATTGCTCTAAAGATTAATAATCAGTTATTTGCTTCTTTATTTATTCAGTAATATCTAGAGGCCGTTCACTATGAATATGGTCACAGTTCTCGGTCTGTGTGATGGGGGAAACAGTCTGGAAGTTGCCAACAAGTCAGCCAATGCACACGTGAGACACACTTTCAAACACTCAAGCAGTGAGACCATATCATCACAATTCAAATGCAGAAGCTCTTCAAGAACATGCTGTCCAGGGGAAGCCATCTTGTTCAGCAATGGGACCTTGAGCTTGGCTAGTTTTCCCTGCCAGGTATGGAAACCAAACTGTCTTCAAGAGCAAGCCAGATTTAGTGACTAATCCTGGGTTGTGCTTTGTTTTCTAAGGCAGGGTCATGCTGTGTACCCCTGACTGTCTTGGAATCTCCCCATCTCTTGCCACAGCCTCCTAAGTGCTGTGGTTGCAGTTATGTGCTACCATGCCCAGTTAGAACCATTGGATTCCAAAGGGAAACCCTCTAAGGAAGCTCAGGTAGAACACTCAGTACAAGAAAATGGGCACGTTAGAGGTGGCTTCTCTGTCTCCTCATGAAATGTCTCTCATCTTGCTTCTTCTCAGTAAATTAGCTTTCTCTACAAGGTTCTTTGTTTCTCAGCTTTAGTCTCAGTTGGGATGCCCTGGCTTTGGACAAGATTCTAAGTTCAACTCCAACAGGGTAAGTAAACTTGAGTTGTTTTTTGTTTTTTGTTTTTGTTTTTCACATAATCCAGAAAGCATCTAGAGACCCAGCAGCAGGAAAAGAGAAGTAAAAAATAAAATTGGTTGCAGGACTAATACCATGGAGGATGAATGTGGCAAAAACAAATGGATGTCAAGTCCTTGGGTATATAGAAAGAAACACTCAAAATAATGGAACCAAAACTACACTAAGAAGCCAAGTATATTGGTGTATGCCTATAATCTCAGGACTCAGTAGAACAAATTCTGCCCAACTCAAGGTAAGCCTAAACTACACAGTAAACTGGAGACATAGACTACATAATGAGAACTCATCTCAACAAAAGACAGGAGGAGAAAGGAAAAATGAGAAACTCCAGGAACCAATTGGACACATTAGGCCAATGAACAGTATTTGACTGATTTTCATTATTTGCGTTAGATTTCCCATGACACCATTTACACTAGTTATGGATTTTTCTTTCTGAGTAACTGCACTAAGTTGATGCATAACAAGACATTTTCCAGGGAAATCGCCAGTTATGGAGACAAAGGTGAAGAAAGGGACAAAACGGAAACACCATAATGCCAACCATGTTGCCTGTGTGGGAGCAGATGGATTTATCTTATGTAAGTTAAGTGATGGGAAGAAACAATATCCAGTTAGCTTATCCAGGAGATGACCCATGCAGAGAGGACAATTCTGGGAGCAATTACACACTCTTGCTCACTATTGGTTTAAGGATGATCAACTAAGGGCACTGAAACTCAATCTAGCTGGTAAAGAGAGTTTTTAGATAGAAGCATCATGTATGATATGAAAGAAGATAGCTGGGGAGTCTATAGATAGAAAAATGTCAGAGCATAAAGCTTCTGGGGGATTTAGTCTTTAGTGTTACAGAAACCTAGTCCATTTTGAAGAAATATTTGTGACCCTGGTTGCTTGCTTTTTCTATTTTACACACACACACATGCACACACATGAACACACATTCACACACAGAGAGAGAGAGATGGGGGTGGTCTGTACTTACTTTTCTCAGTAGCAGGTAACCACCTGTGCTAGCGCAGAATCCTTGAATGAGAAGAATCACCTGTCCCAGGAGCTGGTATACTGCAACCCCTGGTGTCTAACCATCAGAAGGAGGAGGGTGGTCTAAGGAGAAGTCTGTAAATGACCTCCATGCCTCCAAATCTGGTGATGAAGCAAAACGAAGCCCAAGGCCAGGATCTTAATGCAAAAACCCAGAGAAAAACTGGTGGGGAAGAAGGCTCAGCTTCGGATTACAGACGTCTTCAAGATTAATTTCTTAATCTACCAATATATTTTAGAAACTAATCAGCCACATTGTTTTCAGTGCAGGCCAGGCATAGAGTTGTGGGGTGAAGGTATTACTGCTTGTGCGATTTGATGCATTGCCACTTTGGTTTCCTTCTTCTTGACTGACAGTGTCTCCCAGTACTTATAGTTGTAATATAGTCTTATTAATACTATTTCCCTTAATAGTATAGTTTTAGAACATGATGAATTAAATGCATGAAAGTTTGGGACATGTTATCCCAGAGCACAAATAGGTGAGTGTTCAGCCAGCGGGACATATCTCTGCATGGACAGATGCACTCTGAACTTTGAAGATGGCCAAGAATTGAAATAGGCCAGTGTTCAGGACCTGTGGACACTGAATCAGAGCCAATGAGTTGGGGACAATTGTGCTAAGGGATGAAACGGTTTTCAGGAAGAGATTAGCGAGAAATACATATTCCCAGAGAAAGTTAGCAAGAAATTTTAGCCCCACCCCAAAAAAGGACAAAATATTCTAGAATATTGAAAATTCTACCAAGTAAATACATTAGCATTGCAAAGCTCACTGTGTGAACTTTAGTGATGAAGCATTAGTGCCCATGAATGTCAGCTAATTCTTTTGGAGTTCAGGTGAGGACTGTTCTCAGAGGTTAATTTCACAGTGCTGTGGAGATGACCTCACAGTGCTATAGCGAGATGACCTCATAATGCCATATATGACCTCACAGTGCTATAGAGAGATGACCTCACATTGCCATATATGACCTCACAGTGCCATATATGACCTCACAATGCCATATATGACCTCACAGTGCTATAGAGAGATGACCTCAAAGTGCCATATATGACCTCACAGTGCCATATATGACTTCACAGTGCTATAGAGAGATGACCTCATAGTGCTGTGGAGATGACCTCACAGTGCTATAGAGAGATGACCTCATAGTGCCATATATGACCTCACAGTGCTATAGAGAGATGACCTCACAGTGCCATATATGACCTCACAGAGCTGAGGAGAGAACATTACAACATAAGAACATGTTACTCAGACTATATTTGTTTATAACATTCTTCGTACCTTTTTTTGTTTTTTGAATTGTTTTTGTTCTGGGGGGTTGTTTGCTTGTTTTTTGTTTGTTTTTGTTTTTTGAAACAGGTTTTCTCTCTATAGCTTTAGCTGTCCTGGAAGCTCTGTAGATCAGGTTGGCCTCAAACTCTCAGAGATTCACCTGCTTCTGCATCTCAAGTACTGGATTTAATGGCAGGTGCTACCAATGCCTGAACGTGCCCTTTTTTCCCGAGGTAAATTTTGTATTATGTAAGATAATCTTTTAACACATACAATCCACTGCAGCCAGTCACTCCAGCTCCATGACTTCTGACACCCTCTTCTGGCCTCCATGGGCACCTGGACTTACATATACACACCCATATACATAATTTTAAAATAAACAAGTAAAAATAAAATCCTAAATTAAAAGTTGGTAAAAATTAAATGAGAGAAAAACAAAACTGAGACTGGTCTGTGGGGCTGGAACTGTTGTTCCCCAGACTTAATGCCTCATCCTCCCTCCAGTGGAATTTCTCTTGGAATGGCTGCATGTAGACAGTGGGTGTGATCTCTATTTTTTTCTTCAACTTTTGCTGTGCAGAAGGAAAGCTTTGTGTTCGTACACAATGTAGACAGCAATTTAAAGAACCCTTTTCCTCTCCCTTTCCCTCCCTTTCCACTCCTAACCAGCTCTGTGCATTCCACTTCTACTCTCATTCATAAGCACTTTCTGTGCCTCTTCCCATTTCACTTCACACACTCACAGAATCATGTACAGGCATGTATTTGCCATAGGTACATTTTGCTCATTTCCTTTATGAAATGTATTACAAAACCCATGCATGTGCAATGTCTTACATTCTTCTCCACAACAAATGTTTCATAGCACTTCTATGCTTTGCTTTAATTTCCTTTATAAAATACATGTCAGTCTGGGTATGACACTTTTATTACTTTACTTACGTGTATGTTAGGGGTCGGGTATGTGCATATGAATGCAAATGCCCACTGAGGTCAGAGGTGTGAGATCCCCCGAGGCTACAGGCAGTTGAAGCCACCTGATGTGGGCACTGAGAATCAAACTCGAGTCCTCAGGAGGAGCAGTATGTGCTCTTAACCATTGAGCCATCTCTCCAGGTGGTATGGTATTTATACCCTGACTCTCAAGTTGATGAGCATTCCTTATTAATTAGTTTAATTACTTGTTCATTTTGATTACTCATCAGCTCATCTGACTCCCTTTGACATATCTCCTTTTTCACTATGTGCTATATCTTTGACCTGTGTGATGCACCCCCAAGAGTGGTAGGAAACCATATACTAGAGAAACTTTTTAATGTTTCTCAGGTAATTGGCAATCTTAGGTGTCACACTTACTCTTGAGTAAGTTTGGGTGATTTGATAGTAAACATTTTATATATGTTCTACTTTGGGGGATGGTAGCATAGCTCAGTGGTCAAGCGCACTCACTGCTCTTGCAGAGGACTCAGATTTGCATCCTGGAATCCATGTCAGTTGGCTGACAACAACCTCACTTCAGTGCCAGGAGGTCCAGAGCTCTCTGCTGCTCTCCAAGGCTATCTGTGTACATATGTACATAAATCCTGTACTCTGTCTTAGTTAGGGTTCCTATTGCTGTGACGAAACCCAATAACCAAGCAACGTGGAGAGGAAAGGGTTTATCTGCCCTTACGCTTCATCACAGTTCATCATCAAGGAAGTCAGGACAGGAACTCAAGCAGGGAAGGGACCTGGAGGCAGGAGCTGATGCAGAGGCCAAGGAGGGGAACAGGTTACTGGCTTGTTCCCCATGGCCTGTTCAGCCTGCTTTGATTTTTTGTTGTTGTTGTTGTTGTTTGGTTGGTTGGTTGGTTGTTTTGTTTTTTCGAGACAAGGTTTCTCTGTGTATCTCTGGCTGTCCTGGACTCACTTTGTAGACCAGGCTGGCCTCGAACTCACAGAGATCCACCTGCCTCTGCCTCCCAAGTGCTGGTATTAAAGGTGTGCGCCACCACGCCCGGCTTCAGCGTGCTTTCTTATAGAACCCAGGACCACCAGCCCAGGATGGTATCCCTCACTATGACTGAGTCCTCCCACACCAATCAGTAACTATGAAAACATTCTACATGTTTGCCTACAGCTAAACCTTAAGGAGGCATTTCTCAATTGAGGTTCTCTCCTCTCAGATGAGTCTAGCTTTTATCAAGTTGACATAAAACTAACCAGCTTGACAAACAAACATATCACTGTTAAGTCATAATATTTCCTTTCTTGATCATCCCCAAGATCACACACAAATATCAACATTACAACAGAAACATTCCAAATGTTAAAAGTCTCACTGTCATTAAAATTCAAACACTTAAAAATTCACTCTCTTTGAAATATTCAGTCTCTTTAAAAATCCAAAGTCTATAAAATTCCAAAATCTTTTTAAAAGTTCAAAACCTCTCAACTACGGGCTCTGGTAAAATCAAAAATACGTTAGATACTTTCTTACTTCAAGTGGAAAGAACCAAGGCACAGGCACAATCTGAACAAAGCAAAACCAAACTCCAACTGTGTAAATAACTCAGTGTCCCATATCTGAGATTCACTCATATCTTCTGGGCTCCTCAAAAGGGTCTGGAGTCACTCCTCTAGCCCCGCCCTCTGCAGCACACACAGCTTGTCTTGTAGGCTCTGGCTGGCTCCACCCCACAGCGCTGTTGTCTTGGTCGTCTGCCCATGGTACTGGCATCTCCAAACTGCTGGGATCTTCTGATGCAACTGGGCTACACTTTCACCAATAGTCCCCTTATGTCTCTTCATGGTGCAAAGCCTCAACTTCCTCCATGACCCCTTCAGTCCTCGGGATTCCACTGATACTTTGGCTGCACCTTCTCCAATAGCTTCTCCTGGCCTCTCACAGTACCAAGCCTCAGCTGCTGTTCATACCCCTCCAAGCCTTCAAACCAGTACCATCTGGGAGACTCTTAAACATGCCAGGTTTGTCTGCCAGAGGGGGTACAACCTTAGCCACTTCTAGAACACAGCTTCTGTGTGCTGACCCTGAGGAAACCCTCTCCAGATTTCAGCTCAGTGATGCTGGTCCCTTCTTAATCACCACTAACTTCTTAGCTACAGATAACTGAAATCAATTGTCCCAGTAAAGCAAAAGCTTCACATCCATGTTTCTGGTTTCCTGTAGTGGTCTCTGTCTGTTGCAAAATGAAGTTTCCTGGATGAGGGGTGAAAGCTGTTACTCTATCAGGGCCTTTTGCTATTTTGAGTTAAGAATCTGTGGTTCTGGTTAGCTGGGGCTGAAGAGCCAGATGTGATTAACAGGAAACCATAACCAATTAAAATGCAGAGTTGGGGAGCCCAGTCCCAGTGAATACATCTATAAAACACCCCTCCACACCTAAGGCTTCAGGGAACATTGCAGAAGAGGGGTCAGAAAGATTGTTAAGAGCCAGAGGACTAGGAAATTTGCTGGGAGACTGTGTCTTCTAGTAACATCAGAAACCATACTCATAAAATCCCACCAATATGACTACCGAAACATGAGCTGACCAAGGACGACACCAACTAACTGAAGAAAGCTGGAGTAGGAGGAAGAATCCTCCCCAGGGAAGACACACCAATTGGTTTTCCAGTATCAAAGAGCAAACCCTGAACACATATATACAAGTAACATTATACAGATTGAGAAGGTTATATTTAGGAATATATATGTGTAAACATATATGCATGCAATAACAATTAATGAAAAAGAGGCCACGAATTTGAAGGAAAGCAGGAATGGCCATATGGGAGGGTTTGGAGGGGAAAAAAGGGAAGGGAGACATGTTGTAATTTTATTATAAACTCAAAAAAAACCCGTTAAGTTTTAATTTTGTTGCTATAGTTTTAATATGCCTATCTGTAACTGGTTCTCACTGATAACATAGCTGAATTTTTTCTTATCGCCTGTCACTAACACTCAGAACAGATTAGCTAAACCATTGATTTTTTTTTTTTTCAAGACAGGGTTCTCTGTGCAGCCCTGGCTGTCTTGAACTCGCATTGTAGACCAGGCTGGCCTCAAATTCAGAGATCTGCCTGCCTCTGCCTCCCAAGTGCTGGGATTAAAGGTGTGCGTTACCACGTCCGGCTTCTTTTTCCTCTTTTTATTTTTATAAATTACAGCTGAGTAGTAACTAGATTATTTTGTGCTTCCCTGATTTCTTGTTTCATGAATATTTTAATTTGGGTTTGATTTTGCATATTTGTTGTTTGTTTACATTTATGTCTTTGTTCTTTTCATTTTAAAAATAAAATCAGGGGCTGGAGAGATGGCTCAGCGGTTAAGAGCACTGCCTAGTGCTCTTCCAAAGGTCCTGAGTTCAATTCCCAGCAACCACATGGTGGCTCACAACCATCCACAATGTGATCTGGTGCCCTCTTCTGGAATGCAGGTGTACATGCAGATAGAGCACACATATGCATAAAATAAACAAAATAAATCTTTAAAAAAAAAAAAATAAAAATAAAATCAGTCACAACAACGTTTTCATATAATTTCCTTTTTTTTTTCTTCAAAATTAGGGAGGCCATTTTTATTATATCCTTGATGTAATTTATAAGTTGATTTCCTCTAGGGCTGTAGAATCTTCTGAAAACAGGCATTAGTATATTTGTGCACCTAAGATGTCAGGAGGAATCTCTTTCATTATTTCTAATTTTATTACATTGCTGATTAAAAATTCATACATTTACATAATATGCCCTGGTCATTTTCACCCCCACCACCCCCTTCTACTCCTGCAGAACATCTTCACTTCCCAAGTCTTCCTCCTACTTTCATTTTTGTTGTTCGTTTGTTTGTTTTCTGATCCACTGAGTCTTGTTAAAATTGTTTGCATGACTGGGAGATTATTTACTGGAACAAGGGCAATTTACCACTAAAGAAAATGACTCCTTCTGCAGCCACTTTACCTGATGAAAGCTAACTCTACAGGAAGGAATGGGGGCTCAAAAAGTCCCTCTAGGGATGCATTTAAATATATTGTTGGAAAAGGCATCTGCACTAAAGATGTTCTAAGCCAAATTATAGGTGGTGAAGAACAGAAAGATCCAATTTTATTTAAAGTCTATCAAGTCATAGAAATGCTGGGAATATTCTCCAGCTCATTCTTGAAGGCTGAAGACACCCTAACACCAAACCTTAAAAGAAAAGCTAGTAATTAAACTATAATTAAACAATAAACTAGCAATTAAACAAGCTAGGGGCAGAGCTCAGTTCTTGGAATGCTCAGTAGCATGCATAGTTTCTGTATTGGATGGTACTAGCCAATTTATGGCATACATATTTTGCAGACATTTCATAAACTGTGCCTTTATTATTAAATAAAATGTAAATTTTCATAGCATACTGATATTTTCAAAGAGCTTTTTAATAAATAGCATCTCTCTTTCTTTCTTATGTACAACAAACTGGGAAGTAAGAGATAAGTGTGCACCATGTTCACACTGGCTGCAGGACTACCTTCAAAACTGGCAAGGCCCTATGTAGAACAAGTATGTGAGTCCTTGTTTGACACCTATCAAGAATTTCAAGGCTCTGACAGCAAAGCACTCAGCCAAGACCAGGCACTTGTACATATGGAGTCTGTGCTGCTGTGGAAATCAGAACCCCCAAGTCTACTCCTCAACACCTATAGATCAGTTTGTTATTAGGGAAGTTGATATCAAAGATTATTTTAATTAAATGAGACTGCTAACTCTTAACTCAGGTACTCCCTGTTTGTGAGTCACCAACTCCATTTCACTAACTTGTGATTCTGATTAGGTGAAGTAACTAAAAAGTTAATCATTATAAACATCATTGCATGTAATACTAAGTCAATAACAACACACTAACTACATTGTTATGTAATTATGTGTAACAAAAGAAAAAATTGACTACTATCGGCGAGTCTCCTCTTATCTGTTTGTGTGTTTCCTAGTTCCTTTTTTTTTTTTTTAAACTTTTGGCCCCTTACCCCAAAACTGGCTACTGCCAAGTGTTGGGTGCTTTATACCCTAGAAGAGCATCTTGCCTTCTCCAGACACTATGAATAGCGCAGATCCTGGCCATGGGCATGCCGGCACCACCCTGAACTGACTTCTGCCTTGCCTACAGAGGCCACCCCCAGTGATGAAAAGGAACTTGTCTCTCACGGTAATTTCATTCTTGGCTTTTCTTCTGAGAAGATGCAAGTGAAGGACACAATTAGTGTCAACAATGCTCGGGTGTGCTTATTCGGTGGGGTGTGTTTATTTCTCGTGGAGTAGACACCCAAGTCCTCAGACCACCGCTGAGGTCAGAGCTAAAGGGACCACACAAAGCTCCCTTTTTTGTTGTTTTTGTAATCTTGGATATCTTAGAAAAGCAAAAACTAAGAATGTTACGGTTGTGAAATACTGGAAATATGGCCTGTTACAAGAGAATAAAGCTAGTTATGGTACACCAAATATCATCCAATCGGGAGTTTAATCCTCCAGCAGAAATAGGAGTTACCAATCATGGGCGTCCTCTCAGGTGAGGCTTCCAGTACCAGCAGAAGTGTAACACCCGGACTGGGGGCTTACAAACATCCAGATGAACTGGCTGGGGAAGTTCAGGCAATCAGACGGAGTTCTTGACTGTGTTTTCCTTCCATGGCCGAGCTTCCGGCTTCTCATTTCCGCTGCAGGTACTTTACTAGCAGGGAGTAAATAACGGCGAACCCTGTTGGGAATGGTTCACTGGCTGGCTCTTCTCAAGAACACAGTATTTTTATACTTGGGCTCCTTTGCAGTCACAGAATCAGAGGAAGGTTGGCGGAGGGCAGCACCCCACCCCACACAGAGATCTTGAAGGCTTTGAGACAGTCATGTCTGGGTGTAAGATGGGGGAGGGGTGCAGCCAGCTTCTCGGTGAGGTC
>CAJQZJ010000384.1:364950-390378 GCA_907164525.1 Lophiomys imhausi | reverse complement strand
TTCATATGTTGTTGCAGGACATTCCCTTTTCTAGTCGTTATTTTATAACATGTAAGGTCAATTAATTTAATACAATCTGGGACAAATGAAACAAAATAATGAGTTAACTATAAAGCCTTTGAGTTTTTTTAATTTTATTTTTACATCTTTTATCTCATTAGTTATTGAGTATAGCTTTATTAGATATATCAATATTAGATATTGAGTATATCTCATTGGCTATCACATCTAACAATAATGCCTTCCATTTTTCTTCTAACTGTAATATTTTTACAAATGTGACTTGCATATTGTTTTTAACTGTAACCCTTTCCCTTCAAGGATTTGGAACAAATTTCTTTGGGTCGCAGAGTATCAACATTTGGGGTTCAAGGTGTCAACATCTCCTGGCTTCTTCAGAACTAAATAGGGATACTAAGGAAAGGGTTCCCACTGAAGAGGTACAGGATGCATGGCGTACATTGGGAGACCCAGATGCCCCTGAGAAGAGGAAGTCTCCAGTATAACTAAGTGTTGGCATTCCTTAGTCGGGATTATTAATGTCTTCCTGTTGGCATCTTGAGGACATCCATCAATCATAAATTAGGAAGTACCAAAAGAGCAAAGCAAATTAGAATAACCATAGAGGGGCTCCCAAAGCCTGCTGAGACGAGCATCAGGTGATTTTGTTGACTGTGAAGTGACTGCTTCATTTGACTAGTATGATTTCTCCTTGGATCCAGTCTGGGAGAGATGTGTCAGTGTCTCTGTTTTATAGCAGCTTGTTGAATTCTGAACAAACCTGGTGAGTCATTTAAGGTGGCACAGAGTGCTTGCAAAAGGATTTGCCTGGTGGGCACAAGAACTTAACTGACCTTTGTATCCTTTGAAGAGAAAGTGTGATGTTGGGGTAGTGTTAAGCATTCTAAATGTTAATTAATTGGTCCTGCTTGCTGTCTGTTACTTTCATTGACTCTGATTGGTTAAATAAAATGCCAAGGCCTGACATTGGGCAAAGACAGAGAAAGGTGGGACTTCCTGGGATTAGAACAGGAAGCCTGCACTTTAGACAGAGAATTAAAGCATTCCAGCCAGCAGCAGGAAGAAGATTCCAGCAGGAGCAGCAGGAAGAAGGAAGCACACACCATGGGTTAGAGAAAAGAACCTCATTCCACATGGCCAGGAACATTGGCATATCATGGAGAATGGCAGTCCAAGGGGACGTATGTATATATGGGATTATATTGGGGTAACAGAATTAAGAGCTAGCTTAGATGGGAGCTAGGATTGTACAATTCAGGCCAAGGCTTGTAAAAATCCATGCGGTCGGTGTCTGTGTGCTCATTTATAATGTCTGGATGAGAATTAACAACCGCCAAACCAATTAAAAATAATATAAATACTAGTAAGTAATTTAATTAATATTTTTTTTACAGTGTGAGCCCTCTATTACTGAGGAAGTAGGTCTCTCGTTTCTCACTTTAGAGCCTTATGGAAAATAGGGCTGAATCGTGAACAAGTGAACCCAGCTAGAAATGTCTTGGAATTCGACAGATTCCCCCCTTGCTAAAGCTAGTTATCTGGATAGCAGCCATTGCTTTGTTTCCACTTTCCTTCTGGGTGTTTAAAACCATGTAGCAAGCCATTGATAAGCTTTAATAAAAATCAGCTGAGACTCCTCTGTGGTTATTCTTCAGAACTTAGGAGAAGCCATGGCACCTTTAGGTCATTCTCTGTCACTTGTGACATTAACAGAGATGGGTTGGTCCTACTGACCATGAGCTTCCTTTGGAACAGAGAGAATATGTTCCTCTTCACCAGCTCTTCTGACTGCAGGATATGAACTGCATAGAATCCACTCTCCAGAGATTTCATGGCCTTTTGGATCAAGAGAACAGGTGACTTACCAGAGGGGTCTTAAGATACTCAGGGTCTTGGCTGAGCTTAGAGGACCAGAACCAACATACCCTGTCCTTTTAGACCCTCTTATCCTCATTGGCATAGACCAATTGGCATAGTTTTGGTTTTTGAAGGAGAGACACACATTTTCTTATGTTATCGTATTGATTTAGGATATTGGTTATGTTTTGATATGAGTTTTTAGCCCACTAGGCTGGAATCACATGGTGGGGTGGGGGGGGTCCATAGTAGCCTGGATGGCTTAGGAGTTTCTTAAGGGGACCCAGCTCAAGTTAAAGGGACCAGTGGATGGTGCAGAGGCAGGATCTCAGAGACAGTGGCCAGGGCAGAGGGACTGTGACATGTGGGAGCAGGATGCTGAGGGGACCAGGCTCCAGGACAGAGTGAGAGTTCTTGAGGAAGAATCATGTAGGGTGGGGGTGGCTGTCACACAAGTAACCAGATATCACACGCTTTTGTATATTAATTCATAAAGACAATCATTTCATTCAATTTGTTTAAATCCATGGCACAAAGTACTTATTAAAATTGCTGCTTGTCCCACAACAACACTTATGATTGTTCATGTTAATGGTTTTGCTTTTCCTCTTTTTAATAAGAACTATATATAGACTGTCCACTAGTCCTTTTGAATTATTCATTGCTAACGCTTTCTAAACAAGCTCTTTGAAGTAAGTTTATGGAAAAGCTAGATGCTGAGGACTTTTGTAAGATTCTTGAGATTTTCCTTATAATCTAAGAATTAGATCATTTACTCCTGCCCAGGCAACATTCAATGGCTGTGTCAAAGCACTTAAGAATATTTACATTTGTTGATAGTTTTCAAACGTGGGTGTGTGTCAGGAAGAGGTAGTAGGAGAGCTCATGGAAGAAGACTGTTCACCTCATGGCAGCCAGGAAGCAAAGAGAAAGAAATTCTTCCCAAGGCATGTGCCCAATGACCTAACTTCTCCTACTAGGTCCTAATGACTTTACCACTTCCCAACAGTGCAACAGGTTGGTGACAATGCCATTAGCCCTGGAGAGACATTTATG
Organism: Lophiomys imhausi; assembly: GCA_907164525.1. Classification (NCBI taxonomy): domain Eukaryota; kingdom Metazoa; phylum Chordata; class Mammalia; order Rodentia; family Muridae; genus Lophiomys; species Lophiomys imhausi. The sequence goes on along the minus strand of CAJQZJ010000384.1, from coordinate 387,444 downwards.
ATCCAAACCATAGCATCCCCGTCTCATTTCCCCACAAAATACAAATACTGTGTTCATCTCTGCTGCTTCCTAGAAACATGACTGGTCTATACACATGGCACTCCACTTATGTATATTGATTCTGGTTCTGCTATCAAGCTGACAATTATAGCCCACCCCTTCCTCCAGCATCCTTGCAAACTAAAAAGGTACTACTTCTGTCTTTGAATGAATTCACTACAGTGTTTAAAAAGATAAGATTTTCTTCTTGTCTGAAGTAATTGGATCTTATTGCCAACTGGTTTCCTCACTGTGTCTTCATCCCTCATTATTCATTATAGTGCCGTTTTCCATTTAACTTATTGGGGCTTGGGGTACAAAAGAGGGAAATGCTTATTTTGATGTTAATATAAGCAAAATTAAATTCTTCAGGCCATAGCTCCTTGAAGCACTCTGAATCACCTGCAGTCCAATCCAATGAGGAGGAGAGCAGTCTTGTCGGTAGGCTGCCATGTGCTGCCATTACTAGAGGGTTAAAAAAGCATTGATCTACACAATGTCTTATGTATCTTGCCTGCTGGCTATAAAGACACAATAATAATCAAAATATTTAATAATCAGAAGAGTCAAATAAAATAGTTGGAAGTTCTGCTAAACACACTGAACAAAAGAATATGCCAATCATAGCTTTGAATCTGCTGGCCTTTGCTTTTACTTTAGAAATGCAGTTGCAAGTGATTTTAAAACTTCAGGCAACATCTGTCTTTACTTGGCAAACTAAGACACATATGTTCTATTCGCTTACCATGCCTGGCTTTGTGGCTGGCCAGAAATTTAAAAGAAGGTTTGAGTAACCCACAGTTTCTTTTCCACAGGACACCACAAGGTTAATGTTATCTTTTCCTTTGTGGTAAGCTTCCTTCTGGCTTAAATGTAATTAAAACACAGTGTTTTGCATCAGAATAAAAAACAGAAGCTTTGAAATGAAGATTTGGACATGTCTCTGACCTTAGTCAACATTAAACTTCTTTTCTAGGTTGGGCACTAGGTTTTCTAGCTGGAAATAACTGTCCGGAAGTCATCATGACCCTAGTGATCAAGAATGCAGCAAAGCCTACATTGACCTCCAAGTTAGAACAGGAGCCACACTGAAGGGATTCAGTAATAGGAAGAACTTTCAGAAAAATCAGTCAAAGGTATTTGAAAAAATGTAAACATATGCACATTTATACATTCAAATTAATAAGAGCCAAGGGGTTTTCTTCTATTCAATTAACTGTAAGAAGAGCGATTTTGTAAATTTACATGTCCTGGCATTAAGTTCTTTCACAAAGTTATATAATTAGGGCTTCTCACTCAGATTTCCTTACCAGCTCTATGAAAGAATTTAGGGATCAGAACCTCTGTTCCCATCTGCTTCTGTTAGATTTCATTTATCTTAGGAGAAAAGATAATACACACAAGAATAATTTTTTTCTTACATGCCTTATGTGCCCTGTTTTATCAAAGCAAATTCATTTTCACTGTACTAGCATTTGGTAACATTGGAAAACCAGGCTAGTCATACATGGAATAATGGGTAATGTGGTCGATTTTCAAAAAATTAAAAAGAAACCAGGCTAGCTCCTAATAGCTACTTCAAAATGTATATTAGGCCTTTATTGCTCTCTGGACCCTCTTTTCTGAAGATTCTATGTTTATGTTGTACTGACATAATCAACTGAAACATCCCCCCCCCCGCCTTGCTCTGTCATACGAGAGTTCTAAACCACAATCCCCGAAGGAATCCATCCTAACAGAAGCCATAGCTGTCTATCCTCCCATGGCCTTGGAAGTGTTGGTTTAATGTTTTCTTATGTACTCGTGTAAGTGTAGACTATATCTTTAAATACAAAACCTTATCCTGTTTTTCATTAGAATAGAGTAAGGATTAAAAAAAAACCCATTTCTTAATTAAACAAAAATCCAATAGGCATTTTCTCCTCCCATCCCCCAGGAATATTTATTGTTTGTCCAGTAATGGGACAATTATGTGCCAGTGTGGTTAATTTTATTCTGCTGTGTTGCATTCAAACCTCACTTTTCAAGCTAATGTTGAAAAGCAGTACATAACCTCGATGTGTCTTGGAACTAAAAGACCATGTATTATGAAGTATGACTGTAACAGTTTTATTTTATCAACCTTACAGAGAAAGGAACAATGATTTCATTCATCATCACATAAACTCAGTTAAGAAGGACCTAGGAGGAAAATAATACATACAATGAACTGGGTGGACTTCCATCTCAATTAAGATGCTGTCGTGGATGTGGAGAAAGGGGAACACTCCTCCACTGCTGATGGGCATGCAAACTTGTACAACCACTTTGGAAATTAGTCTGGCCATACCTTAGAAAATTGGAAATAGTTTTACCTCAAGACCCAGCCATTCTAATCCTGGGCATATATCCAAAAGATTCTACACCAAACCACAAGGACATTGGCTCAAGTATGTTCATAGCAGCTTTATTTATAATAGCCAGAAACTGGAAACAATTCAGATGTCCCTCAACTGAAGAATGGATTAAAAAAGAAAACCTGTGGTACATTTACACAATGGAATACTACTCAGCTATCAGAAATAAGGAAATCATGCAATTTTCAATCAAATTGATGGAACTAGAAAAGCTCATCCTGAGTAAGCTAACCCAGACCCAGAAAGATACACAGGATATGTACTCCCTTTTAAGTGGATATTAACCTTATAGCACATGACAACCATCCTACAACCCACAGATCCAAACAGACAGGAACCTAGAATAACTATCCAATGAAAAACCCCACCCAGCAGTGGGTCATGGACCCTGTTGCCTGTTAGTGGAACAACTTACCCTAGCTGGGCTGCCATATCAGGCCCCAGTCAAGAGGAAGCTCTTAGCCTTCATGTGGCTGATGAACGGAGGAGGGTTGATATTTTGGGGCTCCCCTCATCTGAGGAGAAGGAGAGAATGGAGATGGAGAAAAGGGAGGGAGGGTGGGACTAGCAGGGGAGGAAGAAGGGGGCTGTGATTGAAATGTAACTTGAAAAAAAATAAATTAAAAAAAGATTTATAGACTATGATATACTGATATAACCTGCACAAGGTATACACAGTATCTCCTTCTGGCCACACAATTAATTGCACATCTGTGCAATTGAGTTGACTAGAAGAACATCTAGAATCTAGATTCTTAATCTATGGGTCACACCCTACGTGGTTTTATGTAACACAATGTAAGGATCCCCCAGAATTTGGTGAGAGTAAAAGATTTCTGAAGAAATTAATTTAAAATCAAATGTGTGACAAACCCTAGGTGTTTCCAGTGGAGCGGCCCATGTCACACTCTATCACCGTACATACAACTGAGTTCTGAACATAGCACCAGCACTTAGCACTGCCTGACATCGTGCTGTGCAGCCCCGGCTGATGCTGCCTGGAACACTGGCTCAATTCTGGAGTGCACAGTGCATGAATCTCAATGCTTTTATGGTACAGGCCAGGCTTTATGCTTTTATGGTACAGGCCAGGCTTTCTGCTCTCAACGAACACAGTGACTTGGTGACTAAAACAGAGATGTTTAGTATTTTCTTACTGCCATTTCTCAGCATGCAAATATCAAATCGATGTATTTTTGGATTACACATCATTAGGATGTTTGATTTCAAAAATCACTGTTGAATTGTTGATTTAAACTTCATTTAAAAAATTATTTAATGGAACCAGGCTTGGTGGCACACAACTTTAGCACCCAGGATCTCTGTGAGTTTGAGGCCAACCTGGCCTGTGTACGAGGTTCCAGGACAGCCAGGGCTTCACAGAGAGACCCTGCCTCAAAACATCAATTATTAGGGGAATTTTGGCTTGGGATTTAATATAGAATTTATAACAATTTCTGAAATGGTCCTAAACATACTTGTACCATTTTGTTCTACATATTTATGCAAAGGAGTGTTCTTAGCTTTGAAGATTTTAAAGTAAAGATATCAATCAGTTCTGAGTATCATTAAAGATGCTACATCCTGCACTATCAAGTATTTAGCCAAGATTTAATTCTGCTTCCAAAATAAATAGGCACATTCACATTAGTACACGCATTCACTTTTGTCTTTAGTGCATGTTATAATTACATACATATCAAAGGGTTCCTTTAAAATGAATTTCTTTATGACTTCTTATTAGTTGATGTTTGATTTGTATACCTATTTTACATGCTTGTATTATCTATAGTTAGGCTTAAAAAAAACTTTAGGGACAAGGGGTTATGAGTGGAAAAACTTTAAGTCTTGATCTGGAAGAGTTGTCCCTGACAATACTCCTCCCTTGGCTGTAACCTGGGGGTAGTTTTGAAACATCAATCTTCTCTTTCATGTTATTTCTTATTATGTCTGAGGAGTGAGGTGGCTCTTTGGAAATTGTTTCTTTGGAAAAAAGATCAGATGAAATAGAAAATGGAGGATGGTTCTTACTGCTTCTGAAGTTTTCAAAAGCCAAGGCCCTGGGGAAAACAGGAGTGACCCTGGTGGAAACAAAGGCAAATTAGACCATTCCTCATGCTTCCTGTCACTGGGAATTGTGGGTGAGAATCAGACCTGAGCCTTGTTACACACCTTGCATGGTTGAAGCCCCTGGGACATGACAGGATCCTCCAGAGGCTTTGGGCAGACCAAAGGAGAAACCTTATTTCTCTGGGGTAAGAAGACTTGAGAGATCCCAAGTGCTGAGAGCAGAGGGCATGAGCCACCCATTTCCCACAGTAGAGTCCTGGTGAGGTGGCTGAGACCACAGAGCCAGATAAGCAGAAGAATCTCTCCCCAGTGTGAGGAGTTAGCAAAAGAAGTATGACACCTCGGGGTCTCGAAAACAGGACATGGACGTCTCACTGTAGCCTATAGGACTGGACAACTGTAGAAACAAACAACAGGAAACCTTATGTCTCCCTGCCAAGAACCCAGGCCCCTTCACTCCTCCAACTAAGACATGTGCAGGAGACATCTCTAAGTCTCTGACTGTGGTGAGGTTTGACCCATGAAGTGGATTGTGGACTCAAAATAGAAATGGCTTAACCCAAAGAAATAATGACACATTAAGCCAGTTGATCCACCTCTTTCCCAAGGGCTGGCTCTGCATTCTGTAACAGGGGTGGAGAGAGTATCAGACCACAAAATGCTCTCTTCCTCACATCTTTCCCTCAGACAATGGAAGCCTTGGTGCCTCGTGTTTATATGACTCATTCCTGCACCATGAACCCTTATTCCCAACTGACTGTTACACATGTCACTTGGATGTCTCAAAGCACACAGTATATCACAGATGATCACTTCATAGCATCGTGTATCAAGAGACAGACAGAGAGAGAGAGAGAGAGAGAGAGAGAGAGAGAGAGAGAGACTCTTCTTAACCATGACGTAAGCCAGCTGGCTAGTCCTGGTCCTTGGTAGACCCTTAGTCCATCAATTCTCTCCATTTCTACCATGACTACTTGAGCCCAAGTTACTACCATTCTTCCCTCTCATGAGGTCCACCTGCATCATTTTAACTTTTCAATCTGAGAGATGTTCATAATGAAACTCTAAGTATGTTAAACACCACTCACCTAGAACAACTCATACAAGGTCCATTGCGCCAAATGATAAACAGAGTGACAACACCCTGTGTTAGCCAGCTGCTGCATTTGAACTCAGTTCCACGTTGAGCCTGGCTGCTATCGTCAGCTTCACCCAAGGCAAACTGTCGTCTTTCTCCCTCCTTAACAAGACCCTGTCACCTCTTGATGTTGAGGCGACTGCTCTTCTTACCTGTTATGTTCTCCTTCACATCCTCAGGAGCCAATCATTTCTCACATCTAAAATTTCATGTCCTTGTCCCTGACCTTATAAACCAGTGACATTCCCTACCTGTGATCTCAAAATACCAGAATGTACCCTTTGTAGCAATGATCATAGCTGCTGTTGTTTATTTTGTGATTGATTTGCCTTCTTTCCCATGAGAATGTTGACTCAATGAGTACTGAAAAAACCCAGAGCCTCCATTTTACCCGGTGACCAGGTACATAGTAGACATCCAGCAAATCTCTGAATGACTCCAAAGCGCCATCAATGAACAGCAGTGAAGTGATTAACACCTTTGAGGGTTCACCCAGTGCCAGGCACCATTTGTTACATGTGTTAGCCATTTAAACTTTTAAAAAATGAGACATGGGAGGTGGGTGCAATAGTGTTCTTTCTGGTTGTCAGAATCAGGCACAATCCTCACACAAAGTGAGGTTTTCCTGCTGTTCCCCCATAGACTCAAAAAGTCATGCTTCCCAGTGAGCTGCTTCCCAGTGGATTATATCTTCAATTTACATATTCCTTATAGACACACAAAGTGTATATGTCAAATTCTTAATGAATTGTGTGCAGTATCTGTTCATTTATGTATTAAGCATATTTTGAGGCTTTGTGGTAGAAATTGAGACATAGGAATCAAGATTATATGGTCCTTTTGAAATGATCATGATCTGGAGGGTAGATGATAATAGAAATAAATCACTCAATAAAATCCACATGAGCTACTATTGCATATATGAAGGACTGAGATGAAGGATATCAGCTTTTCCCAGCAGGTGGCAGGAATGGTCACACTTCTTGGTCTCCCTATGAAGTGACTGAGACAAACCAGGCTCCCTGTAGAGTCTTGGCAACCCCTGCTCTCTTTCTATTGTTTTTTCATAGCCTGAAATTTGCTTTCTAGGGCTGCAGTAGAGAAAAAAGGATAAAGCCAGTAACTTCACCAACAGAAATGAATCATTTTACATTTCTAGATGAACATGGTTGGTTCTCTCTGCAAAGAACAGGGAACTTCATCCATGGCCCTTTCTTAGCTTCTAGCGATTGTGATAGCCTCGAGTATTCTTTGGTTTGTGGGCACATCACTGTGATCTTTGCCTTGTTCTCTTAGTCTTCTCTCTGTGGGAATATCTGTCTCTGTGTTAAAGTTCCTCCTTCTCATAAGAATACAAATCATATTATCCCAGTTGAATGAGGTCATCTTAGGTAATTACATCAAAATGCCCTCATTTCGAACATAGTATCCTGAGGGCCTGGAGGATTGGACTTGTAACATATGAATTTTGGAAGAACAGAATCAACACATAGTAGTTCCTTTCATCATCCAAAATGTTCTTCCATAAGCTTAGTCATTCATTTGTTGATTTATTCATTGCTTATTGTGATTGTTCTGGTTTAGGTCCTAGACTAGGGTATACTCTGAGCATGAAAACAGCACGTGGCTTGTTGGAGGTGATTAATAAGTAGATTATAGATTATTGAATGAGTGCATGATGAGAGGGGAAGTCAAGCAGAACATCAAGAGTGTCTCCTGTCATCCTTGTGTTTCTGGGTTGCAGAGAAGCGCAAGTCACTAGATTTAGATTTGCAAATAGACGAGAAACAGAAACATATAAAGTAATTGGGGTGGAGTAGACATCTGTATTGGAAAAGATGAGAAGGATAAAAAGATAGCAACTCCCAGACTCGATTCCTTTTCTTCTCTTTTCCCATTCTCATCGACACATTAAGCATTACAAGTCATTTCTCAGCCTCTGGTCTTTGACTGGATCCTGTTTGCCATTGACCCTATTCATCCCCCAAGAGCAGTGCAACCCTTCCATTTTACATCTTAACTGTCCGGTGCCAGTTTCTTTCTCTCCTGGTCATTGGCTGCTACCTAAGTAAGTGGCTCACCCATAAGTCCCAGCTTACCCCATAGGGAGCTTTTGAAAAAGCCAAGTTCATTAAGATGTGATTACAGCGTATTTTAGTTTGTTTCGACAAATATATTTAGTTTGACAATCATTGCTAGACTGTAGATTAGAAAGTTCCATTGGCCCTTTTCCAGCTTACTCTTCTTCCCCATCCACAGGCACGCAACAGCTAATGAATCTCTACGGGCAAAATGTTAGTTGCCTAATGGACACAGTGAACTGCATCATACAGTGGGTAGAACTCAGTCCAGAGACCACAATGACAAAGAAACACGTCAATAATCTACTAGCCACAAAAGTCACTAGGGAAAGAACAACAGAAAGCAAAGGAAAGCAAATGTTCTCATGAAATGAGACCTTTTGTGGACACATCAACTTGTAGGGCTTCTGAGCAAGCCTGAGTTCCTTCACAGTACCCACAGAAAAGCCTCCCTAGGTCTGCACACTATTTGCAATTATGACCATATTTTTGAGCAGCTATATATTTTTTTAAAGATAAAAATGCATGCTCATCATTATTAGGTATCAATGTCTCGGGTCTTCCATGAGTGGTGGTTCCAGTCTATGTTGTGAGAATGCTGACAGCACCCCTGTCACTCTCCGGAGCACTGTTCTCAGGGCTTGTACTTAATAAGGATATTATTCTTCCTTTAAAAAAAAAAATCTCAGTTGTAAGGAATGTTCCTCCCTCTCAGTGGGCATTTTTCAGAACTAGAACATTTGTAGAAATGCATACTATGTATTGCACAATATTCTAAAGAGGATTCTAAATACTTGTCAGCTGCCTATTTTTCCAATTCTGGAAATGAGAAGCTAAGCAGTGCAGAATCAAGGTTAAGACACAATCAATTTGAAAGATGAAATGGAACTTGTCTTTGATTAGACTATAGAGATGGCCTCTGTGGAAGAGTAAGATAATGACTTTTATGTCAGGTTTGGGTAGTTAAGTATGTGGCGTCACTATTGGATGAGAGAGAGAAAAAAAACAATAAGGGAGGCGCTGGGGAGAGGACATGGCAGGTTGTGTCTGATGTGTCGATGGGATATAGATGTAGAAATCCAACTGGAATTGACTAAAGAAATCTGACTTTCAGAGAGACGTCTGAAAGTTTTATTAAGGACAGCAATTGAGCAATGGAATTTAGTGAGGCTTCCTGAAGAGAATATTGACGAAAAAGGGAACATCACAATTCTGAGGAATGCAGCACATGGTCAGTTAACAGAGAACCAGAGGCAGAGAAAAGAAATAATTAGAGATACTTTTGAATATTGCATTCTTTTCAAAGGGAAACCATTTTAAATGCTCAAATCTGATTTAGCTGTCATACACCCTGCATCTCTTGGAGATCATGGAACAAAGATGGTAAGCTTTCCCATGTCTCCTCAGCATCACAACAGGTCAGTCTGCCAACCTGCCAGCCATCGTGCGCCATGGGACTTGTTGAAGACAGGGATTCCAGCTTGTCCTGCAGTCTTACTCTGGAGGGCAGGGCTACAGAGTTTTTGAAGCTTCCAAATCTAACGTTCTAACCATGAAAACTTAGTAACATTCCCTTCTCACAGCCTCAGCCCGCACACAACACTGCTCTTACAGAACAAAACAGGGCTATGTTTAGTGCTTGGACTAAGACACAAAGGACCTTCCATTTCCAAAGTAGTCATAAACCTTGGTGACTAAGAGGAATATATAATAGCTTAGATAAGCAACACCTGTAAATAAGAGAGGTGGTTATTGTAATAGGTACCTGTAGGCTATGTTTATTTTATTGGAAAAATAATGGCTTAGAGGGGGAACATAAGGTATAATAAAATTAATTATTGTTCCATAAGACATGCCAAAGGAGGATTTCCATCACAGGAAGCCATCGTCACCATTCGGCTATGCGCTGGGTTGCCAGTGGGCCACCTGCTGTACCTGTTCTTTGACCCTTCTCATGTGACAGCTAAGACATATCTACCTACTTAGTTCTTACTCAGTATCCACACAACACTAGTGTTCCTAGGGGTGCTAAGTGCTCCTCGAAGCAAGTACTTACTTACCATGTCATTTTCAAAGCTGTTAATTACTCTATCTTCTTTAGACTTCCATAGTGACTTTGGCACATCACCACAGGCCCTAAAGTCTTAAAATCATGAGCCAGTTAAGTTTGTTTATTCAGTTGTCTCCCATGTTTCTTACTTTTGACCACAGTTTCCTTTCTATATGAAACATATAAATGAAACACTCCCCAGACAATGCCACAATCTTAAATTCCATGAGATCAATGATGATCATGTGTTAAATATGTTATGAATAGATACTTCTGGTAACATGGAACAGTGCTATTTGATCATTAGTCTCTGGGCTGAAATAAAGTACCGGAGCACAGACATAATAAAATTCACAGCTCAAGAGGAATGTTTCAGAAATTTAGAAATCTAAAAACAAAACAAAACAAAAAACCACTGCCTACTCATTGGAGTAATTCCTGCGGTGTTATTTTTAATGAATGCTGGTAATATGCTTTCTTAAAAATGTGGCAGTCCATTCTATTCAGTATTTAACTTTCTAGATGCACCCTCCAACCCAGATAACCATTCCCATACCAGGGTCCTCAACTCTCAAACACACGGGAATTTTCAAAACCCTGGTGGCCCTGCTCGCCCTGTCACCTTGGCCTGCAATGTCACCGCAGCCTCCCAGTGCTGACTCATCTCCCTGTGACCCCCTTCACAGTAAGTACACTGATGTCCCTCATCTCACTGTACTAAGTCTGTATGAATCCATCTGTCCTAGGAAACTGAATTCCAGAAGGACAAGAAGTAAGTCATATTTACCTGAGTGACACACAATAATAGGAGTTTAATGAATCTCACACTGAAATTATAGTATTATAGAATTAATTTCCTTTCCTAATTAAAATTGGCATCCTCCAGTAGTTGGAATGAATGAGACTTAGTCAGAGGCAGAACGCAAAAGTTTAACTTCCAAAACATCCTTCCCCTGAAGTTTTCAGTTCATTTGGAGACCAAATTTATAAGTTTGTTGGAAGTTAATGGTAAAATATTGAGAACATTCAGCCAGTAGACCTCTTACACATGATACTTGCTGGTAGCTTTGGCCCAGACATAAAATGCTCACTCCTGAGAGAAGAACATAGATTTTGCCATCAATATAAATAATATCAGAGTCCCACCAGCAAAGCACCAGATTCCCCTAAATAACCATCATGGGAACTCTGGAATCAGGGTATCTGGGTTGATAGTCTAATTTCTTTAGTTGTTTTAATGTCTGCTTTCTGTCTGTGTTCACATCATTAAAGTAAGTTTTTTTTTTTTTTTGGAGAGTCATTGTGGCTGCCTTGGGCATTCCTCTATTAGAAGGAATCCTTAGTATTTAGTGTTGTTCCTGAGAATAGTGTTCTGTGTGAGAGGCATGTTGCTTTCATGGTACATGTACTATTGGTGACTAGGGGGTGAAAAATCCCAGTGACCTCTATACAAGGGTTTCAGGTATTTGCAATATCTCATTTAGACTGTAATGGGGTGGAGGGATAGCCCACTCCTTAAAAAGCTAAGGCTCAGGACCAAAACACCAAGATTTGTGTGTTCTCATAATCCACATCAAAAGTCTCCAGCTTCCCTTTAAAATTCTGGGTGTGGGGACACATGACTTTAATCCTAGTACTCAAGAGACAGAGGCACATAGATTTCTTTCAGTTTGAGGTCACTCTGATCCACATATGGAGTCCCAGCCCAGCCAGGGATAGAGAGTAAGACCCTGTCTCAAAAACAAGCAAACACAGACTGTGGTATGGTTCCAGTTTCCTTGTTCTTAGGATACACAGCAATCGGAATGTTGAGCTAGCTCAGTTCTACCCTGTGGTCTCAGCTTCCTTGCAATGAATGCTGCCATTTCTGCTGATGTTGAGATCTGTAGCATCAGCTTCTGAGTTCTGCAGGAGCTGATGATAATGAGTGTGGAAGGGAAGCTATTCCCATCTCGAATGTGTATTGCACTGACCTGCATGCTAGCCAATAAGAAGCGCAGAGTCTTTTGATTGGCAGAGTTTGTTTCCTTGCTTGTTTGTTTGCTTACTGTGTGTGAGAGAAAGTGTGTGTGAGTGTGTGTGTGAGTGTGTGAGTGTGTGATTGTGTGACTGTATGTGAGTGTGTGTATGAGTATGTGATTATGTGAGTGTGTGTGAGTGTGTCTGCTTGTCTGTATGTGTGTCATGAACATGCAGTACCTATGAGTCCAGGAAAGGCTCCTGGAGGGTTTTTTTTTTTTTAAGGATAACCAATTCTTCATAATCCTTCTAGCTCCCCTCAAATATCTACAATTAAAACATCCTGATTTCTTAGACATTATGCACATGTAAATAGTTGCAGTTGCCACACAGCCAGGCTTAGGTTAGCATGTACTTCATAGCCCTCAATTTCTTCCTTAGATAGAAAAAAAAAATGGCTTTTATTCTCAAATAGAAACACTTCTCCTTAAGACACTTTAGGAGAACACCTAAAGTGGACACCTCTGAAGAGAACTGGAGTCGTTATTGGAACTAATATTTCCTACAGCTTTTCCATACACAAGCACATCCCACAATGCTGTCCTGAAGCCTCATCAAACAAGCTACCTTGGACACAAGGTCTAAGCCAGATGGAGTGCAGAGGATGCCTGAGCTGAGTGACCTATGGGAGGAGAGGACAGCATTTTCAGTTCTCCCATCAACCCGTCAAACTTCTTGTATCTGTCTTTTGGAACACCCCTCCTTTCATAGCAGTTTCTAATTGCTGCTTTTGGTTGCAGGTCAACAAACCAAATCTAACTGGGTTGAGCCTACAGTGAGAAACCCACTGGGAGGACACTAAGACAACTCATAAACTACAAACACAGGAATCAGCTTTGGGAACTGACTGAAAGAGAAAATCTCCAAGCCAAAAAATAAATAAAAAGCCTTCTATGTCTCTTCTTGTTCAGGTTCAGTTCAATTCAGTTCAGCCTTTTCCCCCGCCTTGCAAGCTTTCTGTTTCCCAACTGGAAAAGGGGGGAGGGGCGGGGAGAAGGAAGGACTGAGGGAAGAAAGGAATGAAGGGAGTGGAGCTAGAGGGAGGGAGGAAAGGAGGGAGGAAGGGTAGAGGAAAGGAAGGAAAGAGAGAGGGCTTTGGATTTTATGAGTTAATGGTCTAAACACCTTAATTTTACTCTTGAAGCTGCTGATGGAAAAACAGCTGAGGTCACAGACTCAGTAAACTGATTGCCTAAGGCTGAGCTCCCATTACACGCACAGAGCGGCAATCATGTGATTAGAAAAAGGCATATAACAGATGGTTCTTAGAAAAGAGATGTGGACTGGACAAAGAAATATCTCTCTAGCTAGAGCTGTGGCATCATGGTTGATGTTATAAGACAGGGAGAAGAAACAGACATTTACCTCTGTCCCAGTCACTGGTAGTAGGTTTCTTGTAATATGTTTGAAATTATAGTAGCAGGCAAAGAATTAAAAATAAATGAACAGATGTTTCAATCAAATAAACATGTGAAATTAATTTTAAAGTACTCCAATTAAGGATACTCAAAACCCCTCTTAGAAATAAAAATATGGGCACTTCAGAGAGCTCTCACAGCAGTTAAGAGTGCTTGCTGTTCTTACAGGAGACTCAGGTCTAGAACACACAGCCAGCAGCTTGCAACAACTTGCATCTCAAGATCCAGTGGATCAAATACCCTCTTCTGGCTTCCACGCACCCTGACACACATAACACACAAACACATAAAAGTAAAGCAAACCTTTTCAAAAGAGAGATGAGATCTAAAAGTCCTTCCAAGCTTCTTCAGAATCTCACTCTCTTCATGGATGACAAATCTAAGTCCACAGTCCAGCATCGGAAAGAACATAAGAGTGTATAGCTGTGCACTCGAGATACAGTGAGCCCTGTGCAAACCTCATTCATACTTTAATGCTCTCTGCATGACGCAGCAGCGGCAATTTACTCAGAGCAGGTGTTACAAATTTTCTTGTTCCTGTAATGCATCAATTTACCCTGATGCCCCTCACCACCCTGCCCTTCTTCCAACTTCCTTTAATAGCCACAAGTCTGGGTGCAGTAATGAATTCCTATAGTACCAACTACGTAGGAGACTGGGGTAGGAGGATTATTTGAGCCCAGCTGTTTCAGAGCAGCTTGGATAACACAGTAAAACTCCAGCGTTGGTTCCTTCTCGCACTGACTGAAACCTGAAGTAGCTTGAGAAGAAGGGAGTACTTTGGTTTAGTTTGGAGTTATACATGCTGAGGAAGGTGGGGTGCAGGAATGTGAGGTTACTGGTCATATACACCTACAGTCAGGAAGGAGAGGAGGGACAGGAAATGGGGCTGGCTGTCAAGGCTCCACTAGCAGGCTCCACTTCCTAAGGGCTCCATGACCTTCTGAAGCAGAACCAGCTGGTGACCAACTGTTTGAAACATGAGCCTCTGAGGAACATTTCACATTTAAACCACATCTCTGTCTGTACCAATTCTTTTAAAGAAAGAAACAGAAGAAAAAGAAGCTATGAATGTTCTCACTTGCTGTAGACAGACTCTTTGGGGCATTCATTGTGACCATCAGCACTGGTTCCTTTGCAACCATTCAAACTCAACATGTATTTAATCAGAGATGAGCTGAAGCCCTGGAGCTTGTCTGGTTGGCTGTGCTATTATCTAAGATGGAATGATCTGGGTGTGAGGACACCCACCACTAAGAAAGACTATAACAGGAAAGGGCATGGGCCAGCTTTACATAATCCTTTCCATCTTGATTCAGTTTAAAACAATCCCCGGCTTTTTTTTTTTTTTTTTGCAATGGGTTTGCCATCAGAACACAGGTGTTGTGAAAACCACCACTAATTCAAAGCTAAAATGGGAAAAGAAAAGACTCACATCAATATCGTCATCATTGGACACATAGATTTGGGCAAGTCCACCACAACCGGCCACCTCATCTACAAATGTGGTGGAATCGACAACAGAACCATTGGGAAGTTCAAAAAGGAGGCTGCGGAGATGGGAAAAGACTCTTTCAAGTATGCCTGGGTCTTGGACAAACTGAAAGCTGAGGATGAACGTGGTATCACTATTGACCTCTCCCTGTGGAAATTTGAGACCAGCAAATACTATGTGACTGTCATCGATGCTCCAGGACATGGAGACTTCATCAAAAACATGATTACAGGTGAATACCAGGCCAATTGTACTGTCCTGATTGTTGCTGTTGGTGTTGGTGAATTTGAAGCTGGTATCTCCAAGACTGGACAGACCACTGAGCATGCCCTTCTGGCTTATCCCCTGGGTGTGATACAGCTAATTGTTGGTGTCAACAAAATGGATTCCACCAAGCCATCCTACAGAAGAGATACAAGGAAACTGTTAAGGAAGTCAGTATCTACATTAAGAAAATTGGCTACAACTCTGACACCATAGCATTTCTGCCAGTTTCTGGTTGGAATGGTGACAACATGCTGGAGCCAAGTGCTAATATGCCTTGGTTCAAAGACGGAAAGTCACCCACAAAGATAGCAGTGCCAGTGACACCACACTGCTGGAAGCTTTGGATTGTATCCTGCCACCAACTCGTCCAACTGACCAATCTCTACGGCTGCCCCTCCAGGGTGTCTATAAATTGGTGGTATTGGTGCTGTTCCTGTGACCCAAGTGGAAACTGGTCTTCCCAAACCTGGCATGGTGGCTTCCTGTGCTCCAGTCAATGTCACAACACAGTCTGTCAAAATGCACCATGAAGCCTTGAGTGAAATTCTTCCTGGGGACATGGTGGGCTTCAATGTAAAGAACATGTCCATCAAAGACTTCAGGTGTGGCAACATTGCTGTGGCAACAAAAATGACCCAGCAGTGGAAGCGGTTGGCTTCACTTCTCAGATGATTATCCTCAACCATCCAGGCCAAATCAGTGCTGGCTAGACTCCTGTCCTGGATTGCCACACAGCTCACATAGTATGCAGGTTTGCTGAGCTTAAAGAAAAGATTGCTCGTCATTCTGGTAAGAAGCTGGAAGATGGCCCTAAATTCTTGACATCTAATGATGCAGCCATATGGTCCCTGGCAAACCCATGTGTGTTGAGAGCTTCTCTGACTATTCTCCACTGAGTCATTTTGCTGTTGGTGACATGAGGCAGACAGTTGCTGTGGGTGTCAACAAAGCTGGGGATGAGAAGGCTGCTGGAGCTGGCAAAGTCACCAAGTCTGCCCTGAAAGCTCAGAAGGCTAAATCAATATTATCCCTAACACCTGCCAACTCAGTCTTCATCAGCTGTGGAAGAATGGTCTCAGAACTGTTTGTCTCAATTGGCCATTCAAGTTTAATAGTAAAAGAATGGTTAATGATAACAATGCATCATAAAACCTCCAGAAGGAAAGGAGACTGTCTTGTGGGACCATTGTGTGTGTGTGTGTGTGTGTGTGTGTGTGTGTGTGTGTGTGTGTGTGTGTGTGTGTGTGTGTGAGAGAGAGAGAGAGAGAGAGAGAGAGAGAGAGAGAGAGATTTACATTATTAGTTTTCAAAATTGGTACTTTTTAATGGAAACAACTTGACCAAAAATCTGTCACAGAATTTTGAGACCCATTAAAACAAGTTTAATGAGAAAAAAATTAAAAGTAAAAAATAAAATAATCCCAGCATTTCTGGAGAGTCATGTGAATGACTGTGTCCCCTGAACCATCTGAGAGTAAGTAGATAAAATGCCCCATCACCCTTAAATACCTCAGTACATAAATCCTACTCATAAGAACATCATCCAGTTCCCACATGTGGTATCAAAATTAGGAAGCTACGTTGACACATCATTGCAACTGTTTTCTGGACTCTAAGTCATCACAAGAATGTCCTTGAGAGGACAAGAAGGTGGTGACATTGAGGTTTCACGTCTCTTTAGATGTCTGTGATCTGAAGCCATACCCAGTCTTTTCTTGACCTTCATGCTGTGCCATAATATGAAATGTGGATGTGGTGCCCTATACCTACTCTCTGCCCAGAGCTTCTAAAACTTGTGGAACTTCTTACATGATGTAATAAGAAGAGACATCTTTCTTATTCTTAATAATTCCCTTTCAAACACACCTGAGTTCCTGAAATTGAGCTGAGCTGATGCTTTGGGGGCAGTGGTTTCTAACACTTTGTTAGAAGTACCAGTCGTGTGATGATGTAGGGGTTAGGCATTTCAACCACATACCCAAAACTCTAGGAAGAAGAGAAGGCCTGTGCTGAGCCAAGTGGCCAATAGCAGTGGTTTAATCAACTGTACCTACCTCATGGAACCTCCATTAAAGTCCTTGGTGATGTGCTGTAGAGAACTTTGAGACTGATGAGCAAGAAGGTATCAACATCCCCGGAGGGTGGAAATGACAGTTCATGCTAATCCTCAACTTGACATGGTCCATAATCACCTAAGAAAGAAGCCACTGAACACACCTCTGAAGAATTACCAAGGTTAGGTTAGCCTCTCTGTGCCTGCCTGGAGGGATTATCTTTATTGGGTGAAATGAGGTAGGAAGACCCACCTACTCTTGGTCACACACTTTCCTACTTGCTGGGATCCTAGACTGCATAAACCAGAGATGGTTAGCTCAAACAAATGTCTATTGCTCTCTTCTCTCCAACTGTGGACACATTGTGACCAGCTGACCCAAGCTCCTGCTGTCTTGAGTTCCGTGCCATAATGGATTGTATCTCTAAATTGACGTGCCAGTGAGAAGGCTCATTAGGAAGATGTTTTCCATCTGAATTTGCTCTCATAGACTCACACAGTGGGAGAAGAGGGCCAATACCTGTAAGTTGTCCTTTGACCTCCAGGAGCCTGGCATAGTATGTGTCAACCCCCTGCCCAAATAACCAATAAGTAAAACAAAATAAAAATTTAAATTCCCAAACTATAAGCCAAAACAAACTCTTTCTTTTAAGGGTTTCTGTCAGGTATTTTTATTACACCCAAGAAAAGTAATGGAGACAGTGGCACACCTCAGATTCTATGGGAACACAAGTAAAGTTTATGGTCGCGGGAGCATTCGGGTCCTCACTAGGGTATCTGGCTATGTGTTTCTAACCTTTAGGAAATTCTTGAGAATAAATTAGAAATAGTGAATGTGATGATTTGAATGAGATATCCTCCATATCCTTAGGCATTTGAATACTTGCTCCCCATTTGGTGAGCCTGTTTGGGGTATCTTAGGAAGTGTGGCCTTGTTGGTGGAATGAGTTTTGATAACTTAAAGACCTGGTTCATTTTAAGTTCACTCTCTTTGCTTCCCATTTGCAGTTTGAAATGTGATTTCTCAGCTCTTTCTGCCACCCTGCCTGGTGCTTGCTGTCATGCTTCCACTCCATGGTGGTGACGGACTGTGTTCCCTGTAGACCCTTCCCTCTGTAAGTTGCCTTGGTCATGGTGTATTTTCACAGAAATAGAAAAGTAACTAAAACAGCAAGTAAGGTTAATAGTGTTTTTGATGATCTGAGAGGTGTTCTAGTAATTCTCCATAGTCTAAGGAGGGGATTATGGGTACCACAATTTGTACCCCAATCAGGCAGAAGTTGGGAGGAATGTGGGATCTCACTGTTTTATGATTGGCATCTCAGATGGCATACGTATTCTGTGAGATTGTCCTTTAATATATGGGGTCAGCTTTCACACTTGAAAATGTCAAAATGCAGTTAAATTGTAGAATGGGCAGTTATATCCAGGATTAGTAGTAGAGGAATTGATGGATATGCAGAAAAATTTTACTCATTTTGTTTCAGAAGTATGAGAGCAAACAAGAACCAAGTCCCACAGAAGAACACAGTTATTTACAGTAATAACACTGCTGAACGTGGGGCTGTTGATTGTGAGCCAGAAGCTAGCCTGTTGTCTCCATTCTTCCGCTACTCACCACTCTGGGCTATATTCCTAATTAGAATGAAAATGAGGTGTATTTAGCCAAGAAAAAAATATTTCATTCTTGAAATGCCACAGAAGGTAAAATATATTTTTTAATCTATAAGAAGGCCATACATTTCCAACTTTACCTTTTTTAACATATATGAGTGTTTTGCCTGCTTCAATGTATGTCTACCACATGTATTCAGTCCCCTTGGGGGCCAAAAGAGGTCACTGATCCCCTGGAACTGAAGTTACAGGTGGTTGTGAGCCACTTAATGTGAGCTTACTGAGAGCTCAACCTGGTTCCTTGGCATGTGTTCCTACACACCAAGCTCCAGGCCCTCAACCTTACCTCTGAGATAACGCTGAAGCACAGCCTTTACGATTTCAGATTTAAAACATGGTTTAAACTGCTTTGGGCCCTTTAATGCATTAACTCAAATTGGTGCTTAGTTTTGCTCAGACCACTGCTTTTGTATGGCTGGGAACTGAACACAGGGTTTTTGGTACACTTGGCAAAGTCTCTTCTCTGAACCATGTCCCAATGTCATGCTTCTTTGATAGTGATACTGTAAGTCATTCTTTTCCTGTAGTGTTTCTTAAGTGGAAAAGGATTTTGATTTATCTCACAACTGGTTATGTTGACTTTGACACTTGCATAACGGGGTTTGCAACATCTCTACAATGCCAAATTACTTTATCCTCATGTTTAATTAATAAGTATTCCATAAGAAGATAAGTTGAAATTATTCAATATTTCAACAAAATTTCAAGTGATTTATTGGTCATTTAAGTCAGTGTATCATTTGCTTTTAAAGGAAATCTTTGGATGAAAGAGTCAGCATTCTCTGCAGATACTCTCTGCTCTTACCAGCAATATTCTGACTTACACAACCTGAGGGCAATGCAGCTCTCTCTGTAGTGTTGGAAGAAGATGCTTTGTCCCTGCTCAATGCAAGCTGAAAGTCCTGGAATGTTAATGTCTCCAAGGGCAGTTCTGAGCCCATGAAGATAATGCTCAGCTATCTCCTTACCAGGGTAGATATCTGCAGTCTGCTCTACAGTTAAAAGACTTACTAAGAAAGAGTGAGCTCCAGCGCTCTGACCGCTGCCTTGATTAATAGCATTCTTCTTTTTTTTTTTTTTTTTTTTTGGTTTTTCGAGACAGGGTTTCTCTGTGTTGTTTTGGCTGTCCTGGACTCACTTTGTAGACCAGGCTGGCCTCGAACTCACAAAGATCCGCCTCCCTCTGCCTCCCAAGTGCTGGGATTAAAGGCGTGCGCCACCACCGCCCGGCAATAGCATTCTTCTTATTACCCATCCCCTTCTGGAACCTTCCTTAACATGTAGGATAACCTCTCAGTAAGATACTAGCTTTTCTCAAGATCTGCTTTGCAGAGATTATCCTTGAACTCATGCCACAGGGGCTAGAGAGATGGCTCAGCAGTTAAGAGCATTTGCTGCTCTTGCAGAGGACCCTGATTCAGCTCCCAGTATCCACTGGGCAGATTACAACCATCTGTAACTCCACTTCCAGGGGTCTAGTTTTCTCTTCTGGCCTCTGCAAGTGTATACACACACACACACACACACACACACACACACACACACACACACACCCTATACTTAATACAATGCATGGAAAGTATTCATATGCATAAAATAAATATATCTTAAAATTAAAGAAAAACTCATGCCATACTACTATGAAAACTTTGAAGAGATTCCTCTGTGGCTGTGATAAATTCATTATCTGGCAATTCAATCAGCCTTCCAATTTTTTTGCTTTTCTCTAAGTGAAACTGCATGGAATCAAAACAGGTGTACAGGATTGTCCAACTGCCTTAGAGCATTCCTCAGCTCCTTATGGTGACAGGAAATCAGGAGTGCCATCTAGATAAGAGCTCATGACAGGCAGTGTGCTATACAACTGCTTTCTTATTCTTTTCTGTTGCCATGGTGTGTTTGTGTCAGTCCCCAAGCCTAAGCATGGCATCTGCTTCTCATCCTCCAGGTGTCACTTTACCGGGAATTACCATTTTTCACTTCATGCAGGCAAATGCATACCATACATGGCAGTTTTTGAAAGCAAGCTGAAAATAATAATAATGTTCTGGGCCTTGCTATTCTTAAATTTCCCCCCGCCCCCCGAAAACCACTCAGCACAAACAACTTCTAGACCAATTAGGTCTGGGAAGAGCAGATTTAGAAAGAAGGGAGACACTATAGACAGTACCACATACAAGAAAGAAAATAGTGTCTCAGCCCGGTCCATTGTGGGATGCAACAGGATGTTGACTCATCTCCCAGCTATGGTCCTTCCTGAGCTCAGGGAAAATTAAACAGCTTTTCATGCAATGGGGACATCTCAAACAAACCTTTCCCGGCCATGCACTGCCATGTAACTTGCTGCCGCCAATGCTAATACCTGCACTGTTCACTGTGTAACTATTTTCCAAAAAGAGCAGACCAAACAAGTTGTCAAGTATAGAAAGCGGCACACACAGTGCTCTTCTGGACAAGCAATAGAAATAGTTGGACAAATCAAAGGAAATAAGAAATACTGATGATGTTTCAAAAACAAATATGTCATTCCCTCTTTTGAACAAAAAAGAGTGTGTTGGCGGAGAGCATAGTCTGGCGAATCTTGCCGGCAAATAAAGCAGAGTCCAGCACTCTTGCCGGTCTCTCCTGAGAAGATGGTGAAGTCTTTAATGTGGAAGTGTCCCCAGTTATAAATAATTGTCCCAAGCCTCTAATTACTTGTCACTCCTGAAGTATTCTCTGAGCAGAAGTCTGAGTACATTTCACATCTGACCAGTAATAGGAATTTAGTCCAGGAAGGGACAGTCAAGCTGTAAACATGCCAGCTCCATCTACACTGTGGTGAGTGAGCATTTTGGCCAGAATTTGACCTGCCAATCAAAGATCAGTAGCTAAGACCTTTATGCTGACTCCAGTCTTGGACACAGTGAACCAGCGACCACAGACCAATGAAATGTCATTGATACCAGTCACTTCTGACCAGAATCTACAATTAAAGGATCCTTCCCACTTAAACATCAGTGCCCTCTAGAAGCAGACTGGTTCATGGGGACTGTTAATCAAATCTCTCTATCTTTCAGATCTTCAGTCTTGGCCTTGGGTAGATTACACAGCTGCAGCGAGGGAATCCTCAGAGGAAACATCAGTGACTTTTGAACATTTGTTTGTTTTCTTGCCTTTAAATAGCCTACATGGTGTCCAGCCATTCCTGCCCTGGGTTCAGAATGTGAACTGGTGGTTTTTCTGAGCCTTTCAGTCCTTTTCCAAACCACTAGCTTTATGCCTTTGGCTTTGTGAAGATATCCTTTCTAACCAATAACTCTTTTCACAACATTAAAAACATGTGCACAGGAGGACTGCATCGTACCCTTTAAAGAAGTGAAAAGCCTTTTTAAGAAGGAATTTTTACATGTGTTTGATAAGACAAGGATTTTTTCTGAAAATATTACTGTTTAAAGTGCATAATATAAAATTAAAAGTATAGGGCTGGTGAGATAGCTTAGAGGGGAAGGTTCTTATCACCAATCATATAATAAACCTTGATCAGTCACCTCCACTCCTCCCCACAAGTCCTCCTAGATCCATTCCCTCTAAACTTTGTGTCCTCTCATTTTCTCTTTTTATAACTTGCTCAGTCCAGTCTGTGCTGGTGTGGGGTCTCTCAGTGGGGTGAGGCCAACCTATCAGAGAGTACACCATTGGAGAAAACTCCTTCTCTTAGAACTAACAGTTACCAATAGCTCCTCAGTTAAGAGCGGGGTTTCCTGTCCTGCTGCCGACCACCGTGGGCGGGGGTCGTAGCTTTCCGATCCAAG
>CAJQZJ010000384.1:334882-349582 GCA_907164525.1 Lophiomys imhausi | reverse complement strand
AGAGAGAGAGAGAGAGAGAGAGAGAGAGAGAGAGAGAGAGAGAGAGAATAGAAACTGCCATAGTTAGTTAATCTAGTTTACTCATGGAGCATAATTCCCAGGTCAAGGAACCTAAACAGAAAGAGGCAGAGTTTCCACTCTATGATGCAGACATTGGAGTTTTGGACTATTGAAGCAGCAGGAATTTGTATCTCATGTTGCCAGATCTAAGGCAATTTACCAGAGAAGGAGCCCAAGGAATCTGAATATGTGTCCCCTTGAGTCTCTGCCTGTGCATGCTTATACAAAACCTCAAGAGGAACAGTGAACAGCAGCTGCATCAGAACCAAGCCTAAGCAGACGCATCAGAGGACCTAACACTCCAATAGAGTAAAAAAAGCCCAGAATTGGGGCCCCCAGAATTTGGTTATAGGGCAATTGTAGCGCTGGTGTAAAGGATGCTGCAGACTTATCCTCACAAAACCAGAAACCAAATCTCAGTTGAGTCATCAATAAATTAATCTTCTGTCAGAAAGAAAAAAAAATCATCTTGACAGAAAACAAGCCCAGAATCTCAGCAACTTAGCATCCACTTGTCACACTTAAAAATGAAAGTCGTCCATGGATATGAGTGTGTGTGTGTGTGTGTGTGTGTGTGTGTGTGTGTGTGTGTGTCTTCCATCTGTTCCTTCTGTCTATACAAGCCAATGATAAAATAAGCCATAGAAACAGAGGATGCATGTGGTAATTACTAGGGTAAAGTCCATGGCCAGAGATTTAAAGCCAGAGGTGAATGGGAAGACAGGGGACTTTAGCAAATAAATGGAAAGTAAAAGAGGAAGGAACAAATAAAATATTGCACATATGCAAATATGTAAATTGTAAATAAATATAAATAATATGTATATAAAAATGTAAATAAATAAACATATGCCATCTGGAATTAAAAGGTGCTAAACTAGGCTTAGTAGCATTTTGGATGCTAAAAAAAATATTGAACAAACCAAATAAAAACTGTCCAAACACATTTAAATTCCTGAGCACAAAAACACTGAACATCGGGGCCAAGATGGCGGAGACCTACACTGACGCATTTTGAACGCGGGAAAAAAAGAGCCATAAATAACACAGAGTTATTGGGCACTGTGCAAAAACCAGAGGGGCTAGACCCCCCGGGAACATTCACAGCTCCCAAGGGACTGCTAAAAGTCCCAGGGTAAGGCTGTCCCCCCATCTCTCGCAGACACGGAAGCCACTAAACCCGGGATTTGGGAACTCCCATTGGGAGAGGCGCCTGGTAAGATCGACCCCAACTCACAGCAGGCAGAATCAGAGGCCACTTGGTGATCGATCACTAGCCTACTGGGCTCCCCACACCTCAGGAAGAACTTATAGCCACTTAAGAAACTTTGCGGGATAGTGGAAGTCTTAGCAAGGAAGAAACAGGATGCTCGGTGGGTGGTCGGAAGCCGCTCGAGACGCGGAGGCTCCGAGAGAGCGGGAAGCCGCCGGCGGGCAAAGTAATCAGGGTGGGAAGTAGGCTCAGGCGGGTGGGAGGGGCCGAAACCCCGCACACTTACGGAAGCGCAGCTGGGGAGGGAGCCCAGCGCGGGCAGGGCCAAATCCCCATGAACCCACAGCAGGACAACTGGGGAGGGAGCCCGGCGTGGGCGAGGCCAGGGATCCGCGCACCCACGGCAGGACAACTGGGGAGGGAGCCAGGCGCGGGCGGGGCCAGGGATCCGCACATCCATGGCTGAGCTGCTGGGGCGAGAGGCCCACTCAGGCGGCCGGAGGATCCGGGGCTCGGTGCACCCATGGCTGAGCAGCTAGGGAGGGAGACCCGCAGATGGGCACACAGGGAGGGAACCAGGCACAGGGGTCAGGCCTGTGGCGAGAAGCCTAGTGAGAAACCAGAAATCAGGGGACCATAGCTGTATTCTGGAAAATCCAGACATATTAGGTGTGGAGCCAGACCCTGTCAGCCTCTGTGACGACAAACAAAGCCCACAGAATCTGTGCCTGGGCAAACAGGTCCATACCATCAGAACCATTACAGGCTGATAACTCAGAGTGCAACATAGAGAAGTCTGAATTGAGAGCAGTGAAACAATCCCAGTCCATTACTCACAACCTGGGAATAGGCTGCACGAGCTCACAGTGCTTCAGGCGATTAAAACCACAGTGACCCTGAAATCCCCCTGTAAGCAACGACAGATAGCCAAGTAAATCATCCCCTGCACCAAAGCATCCACTGTGAATCCAAGCACAGAAAACGACAAGAACAGACAGCTAAACACATCCAATGGCCAAAGGTCCAAGAAAAAATAGAAATCAAGGAAATATGACTCCAACAAAGCAGAATTATCCTAGCTCATCCAATTCGGATGACCTCACACCAACAGAAACACATGAAAACGTTGACAATTCTGCATTATGGAAAGTGATAGAGTCCCTTCAAGAAGAACTTAAATCTATGAAGGAATTCAAAGAAGCCACAATTTTACAAGTCAAAACAACGAACATCACCATTAAAGAGCTCCAAGCCAAGGTGACAGAGCTTGAACAGGAAAAGGACAAAGCAATGAAAGATTTTCATACAAAAACAAGCAAGCTGGAGAAGGAAATGTACAAAACGAACAAAACCATACAAGATATGAAAATAGAAAGAGAAACAATAAAGAAAACACAGTCAGAGTTAAAAGAGGAAGTGGAGAAGCAAGGGATGAGAACAGGAACTACGGATGTGAGTATCAAAAATAGGATGCAAGAGATGGAAGACAGGATCTCAGGCATGGAAGATTCGATGGAAGAAATCAGTACAACATCCAAAGAAAATGAGAAGGCTAAAAAATCTCTTACCCACAACATCCAAGAAATCAAGGACTCAATGAAAAGACAGAACCTAAGAATTATAGGTATAGAGGAAAGAGAGGACTCCCGACTCCAAGGTCCAGGAAATATCTTCAACAAAATTATAGAGGAAAACTTCCCAAACCTGAAAAAAGAGATGCCAATAAAAATCCAAGAGGCTTGCAAAACACCAAACAGATTAGATCAGAAAAGAAACTCCTCTCGCCACATAATAATTGAAACACCAAATGTACAGAACAAAGAAAGAATATTAAAAGCTGTAAGAGAAGAAGGTCAAGTCACATACAATGGCAGACCCATCAGAATTACACCTGACTTCTCCTCAGAAACTTTAAAAGCTAGAAGGGCCTAGACAGATATACTACAAGTCCTGAGAGATCATAGGTGCCCAGCCAGACTACTTTACCCAGCAAAACTCTCTATCAACATAGATGGAGAAAACAAGATATTCCATGACAAAATCAAATTTAAACAATATCTACCCACAAACCCAGCCCTACAGAAAATCCTAGAAGGAAAATCCCAACCCAGAGAAGAAAACTCCACCCAAGAAAACAAAGGGAATAGAAAACCCCTCAGCAACTAAACCAAAAGAGGCAAAGGACCACCACCTATACAAAACTAATGGGAAATAACAACCCCAGGTCACTAATATCCATCAACATCAATGGACTCAACTCCCCAATAAAAAGACATAGGTTTACAGAGTGGATCCACAAGCAAGACCCTTCCTTATGCTGTATACAAGAGACACATCTAACTACAAAAGATAGACACTGCCTCAGAGTAAAGGGCTGGGAAAAGGTTTTCCAAGCAAATGGACCCAGGAAGCAAGCTGGAGTAGCCATCCTAATATCAAACAAAACAGACTTCTAACTGAAGTTAATGAAGAAAGACAAAGAAGGGCACTATATACTCATTAAAGGGAATATTCATCAAGAGGAAATCTCAATATTTGGGGCATAGATGTTCATCTATGCCCCAAATACAAAGGCACCTACTTTCGTAAAAGAAACACTTCTAAAACTTAAAGCGCACGTCGATCACAACACATTAGTAGTGGGAGACTTCAACACCCCACTCACAACAATGGACAGATCATCAAGACAGAAGACAAACAGAGAAATATTGAGTCTAACAGAGATCATGAAACAAATGGACCTAACAGATATCTACAGAACGTTTCACCCAAACACAAAGGAATACACCTTTTTCTCAGCACCCCACGGAACCTTCTCCAAAATCGAACACATAGTTTGTCACAAGGATAGTCTCAATAGATACAAGAAAATTGAAATAACACCTTGTATCTTATCAGACCACCACGGAATAAAGCTGGTCTTCAACAGCAAAAGAATCAACAAAAAGCCTACACACACATGGAAAATGAACAGCTCCTTACTGGATGACCACTGGGTCAGGGAAGAAATAAAGAAGGAAATCAAAGACTTCTTAAAATGCAACGACAATGAAGACACAACATACCCAAACCTATGGGATACATTGAAAGCTGTGCTATGAGGAAAGTTCATAGCACTAAGTGCTTTCAAAAAGAAAATTGTGACAGCTCATATTAGTGAACTAACAGCTAAGCTGGGTGAATTGGAAAAAAAAGAAACAAACACTCCCAAGAAGAGCAGAAGGCAGGAAATCATCAAACTTACAGCTGAAATCAACAACTTAGAAACAAAAGAACTATACAAAGTATCAATGAAACCAAGAGTTGGTTCTTTGAGAAAATCAACAAAATAGACAGACCCCTAGCCAAATTAACTAAAAGGCAAAGAGAAAGAACCCAAATCAACAAAATCAGAAATGAAAAGGGAGAAATAACAACAGACATTGAGGAGATCCAGAAAATATTCAGGCATTATTTTAAAAATCTATATTCCACTAAATTTGAAAACCTAAGCGAAATGGACAATTTCCTCGATAAATTCCACCTACCAAAACTAAATCAAAATTAGATTAACAGCTTAAACAGCCCAATAACACCCAAGGAAATAGAAACAGTCATTAATAATCTCCCAACCAAAAAAAGCCCATGGCCAGATGGCTTTAGCATGGAATTCTACTGAACCTTCAAAAGGGATTAACACCATTACTTTTCAAACTCTTCCACCACATAGAAACAGAAAGAACACTGCCAAACTCATTCTATGAGGCCACTGTCATTCTGATTCCTAAACCACACAAAGACCCAACAACTTCAGACCAATCTCCCTCATGAACATAGATGCAAAAATACTTAATAAAATACTAGCAAACCGAATTCAAGAACACATCAAAAGTATCATACACCATGATCAAGTAGGCTTCATCCCTGGAATGCAGAGATGGTTCAATATACGAAAGTCTATCAATGTAATTCACCACATAAACAAGATGAAAGAAAAAACATGATAATCTCGCTAGATGCAGAAAAAGCATTTGACAAAATCCAACACCCCTTCATGCTAAGAGTTCTGGAGAGAACGGGCATACAAGGACCATACCTAGAAATAATAAAGGCAATATACTGCAAGCCAGTAGCCAACATCAAATTAAATGGAGAGAAGCTTAAAGCATTTCCTCTAAACTCAGGGACAAGACAAGGATGTCCACTTTCACCATATCTCTTCAATATAGTACTTGAAGTCCTTGCTAGAGGAATAAGACAACTAAAGGAGATCAAAGGGATAAAAATTGGAAATGAAGAAGTCAAATTATCCCTATTCACAGATGATATGTTAGTATACATAAGCGACCCCAAAAACTCCACCAAAGAACTCTTACAGCTGATAAACAACTTCAGCAAGGTGGCTGGATACAAAATTAACTCAAAAAAATCAGAAGCCTTTCTTTATACAACAAACAAATATACCGAGAAAGAAATAAGGGAAACAACCCCCTTCACAATAGCCACAAACAACATAAAATACCTGGGGGTAACTCTAACCAAGCATGTAAAGGAACTATACAACAAGAACTTCAAGCCCCTGAAGAAAGAAATGGAAGAGGCCTTTAGAAGATGGAAAGATCTCCCATGCTCATGGATAGGTAAGATCAACATAATAAAAATGGCTATCCTACCAAAAGCAATATATAGATTTAATGCAATTCCTATCAAAATACCAACACAATTCTTTATAGACCCGGAAAAAGCTAGTCTCAACTTCATATGGAACAACAAAAAGCCCAGAATAGCTAAATCAATCCTGTATAATGAAAAAACATCTGGAGGTATCACCATCCCAGATTTCAAGCTGTACTACAGAGCAACAGTAATAAAAACAGCATGGTACTGGTATAGAAATAGACCAGTGGATCAATGGAATCGAATTGAAGACTCAAACATGGACCCACACACCTATGGCCAACTAATCTTTGACAAAGAAGCCAAAACCACACAATGGAAGAAGGACAGCATCTTCAACAAATGGTGCTGGTCCAACTGGATGTCCACTTGCAAAAGAATGAAATTAGACCCGTACCTATCACCTTGTACCAAACTTAAATCCAAGTGGATCAAAGACCTTAACATAAAACCGGCCACACTAAATATACTAGTAGGAAAATAGGAGAAACCCTCGAACTCATTGGCACAGGTGACAACTTCCTGAACAGAACACCAACAGCTCAGGACCTGAGATCAACAATCAATAAATGGGACCTCATGAAACTGAAAAGCTTCTGTACGGCAAAGGACACTGTCATTTGAACAAAACGGCAACCAACAGACTGGGAGAAAATCTTCACCAACCCCACATCTGATAGAGGGCTATTATCTAAAATCTACAAAGAACTCAAGAAACTAAATGCCAAGAAACCAAATAATCCAATCAAAAAATGGGAGATGGAGCTAAATAGAGAATTCACAAAGGAGGAATCCCTAAGGGCTGAGAGACACCTGAAGAAATGTTCAACATCCTTAATCATCAGAGAAATACAACTCAAGACGACCCTGAGATTCCACCTAACACCTGTTAGAATGGCTAAGATAAAGAGCTCAAATGATAGCGCATGCTGGCGAGGGTGTGGAGAAAGGGGAACCCTACTCCATTGCTGGTGGGAGTACAGGCTTGTGCAACCACTATGGAGGTCTGTCTGGTGATATCTTAGAAATCTAGGAATAACCTTGCCTCAGGACCCAGCCATACCACTTCTGGGTATACACCCAAAGGACCTCTCACGGAGACATAGGGAAGTCTCCTCATCTATGTTCATAGCAGCCTTATTTGTAATAGCTAGAAACTGGAAACAACCCAGTTGTCCCTCAACTGAAGAATGGATTAAAAAACTGTGGTACATCTATACAATGGAATATTACTCAGCTATCAGAAACAATGAAATCATGCAATTTGCAACCAAATGGATGGATCTAGAGAAGCTCATCCTGAGTGAGCTAACCCAGTCTCAGAAGGATGCACATGGCATCTATTCACTTATAGTAGGATTTTAGCTATATCGTACAGGATATCTGTACTACAACCAACACACCAAAAGGAACATGGACATAAACTTTTTTTTTAATCTTTTTCTTTTTCCTTCTCCCTTTTTTCTTTTTTCTTTTTCCTTTTCCCTTCTCTTTTTCCTCTCTTTTTTTGTTGATATTCTTTCTTTTTGTGGGTTTGTGTGTTTGTTGGTCTTTTTTTAGTATTCCCCCAGTAGCAAGGAGACACCTTTCACTGGCAGTACTGCCTCTTAGGCCCCCAGTGATTGAAGAGGCTCTTGGCCCTCATATGACTCCTGATCTGTGGTGAGAGACTGTTAGGCAGGGACACTCCACCCCAGAGGAACAAGACGGAAGGGTCAGGGGGTAGAGCATGGGAGGGTGGGGCTGGGAAGCGGGAAAAGAGGACAATATGATAAGAATGTAACCTGAAACAACAAACAAATACATTTATTAACTAAAAAAAAAAAAAAAAAAAAAGGGGCAGGTGGCAGAGCTGAAACACTGTGAATGGAATAGAGGATACAGCCGTTCGGCCTGGTTTTGCAGACCTCCAGGTGTCGAGAAGACGTGGAGCTAAGGTAAAATACAAGAGAATTGTGGTGTTGGCCCATGCCTTTGACTTCAGCGGAGACGGGGGGGGGGGGGAGCACCGTAGAGTTGGTGGTCTTATGTATTCTGGAGTCATACGGAGCGGGGTGGTCAGGGTGTAGAAGAGTACACCCTTGGTCCCAGCACACTGGAGACAGAAACGGGCAGATCTCGGAGCTCAGGGTCAGCCTGATGCAGGGCAAACTCTAAATAGAGAAAGACTTCAATCCAGGAGTGGTGGAACTCATCTTTGATCCATTCAGATGGGAACCACAGGTCTCTGATCCCAATAATTAGAGTTCACAGACATACACATGGGATTTGGAGGGACCTAGGTTTGGAGGCTACTCACAAAAGGCCTTCTAGATGCAGGCAGATTGTCCTTTGGGATCTCAAAATATATACACTGGAGCTGGTTTAGTTCCAAGGTGACAGAATGATTTCTTCTTTAACCCGGATTGAAAGATAACGCTTTGTATGTTGTCAGAAGGCCAAATTTGCTTCAGGAGAAGTATTACCTAGCCCCCCCCCCAAAAAAAAAGAGGGTAATTGTCCCAGGGTTGGGATTGGGGCAGGGCTCTGTTCTTATCGTTCCAGGAGAATCGAAGCGTCCATTCGGGGAGCCCAGGGACAGCTGGACAGCGGAAACCTCATCAGAGAGCAGAATCAGGCACCAAGGAGGACGAGTGACCCAGTTGATTCAGCCTGGCAGACTTCCTCAATAGCTGTCTCCATCGGGGGCCTGCAACCATGTCAATCCATTGTTGCTGGGACCGTTCAGCTCTACACATTGCCCCGGCCGGAACCTCAGTGAAGCCCGCAAGATCAGCTTCTGCCTACAAGCTCCTTAGGTCATCTAAACAGCTGAGAACAGAAGGACTGAACATAAAAGGATTGTACCAACATTTTTAACCATTTTTTCCATTTGGGTTCGGACCCCAAACAGGTTTACTATGACCCAAATCAGCAGGAAGTCACTTTAAGAGAGCGACATCTCATGCCCAGAGGGTGGGGAGGGTGTCTCTCTGCCCTTCTTTTTGGTTATTTGAAGGATAACTGAAAACTCTGATATTTAGGGGAAGAGGTTACAAGCTGATAAATGGTCCTATTTAATGGGTTTTGTTGGTTAGCCCCAGGGACTTCCTACTTTTCCTTTTCTGTATCCTTCTTCCTCTCCTATGTAGGAGTGCATAGGCTTGAGAAAAATGAGACATAGACATAGCACAGGAAGGTCCAAGAAGAAGGGGCAGATTATTGAATATGTCCTTATACCTTTGTATATTGATACAAAATTAGTAGTATATTCGGCTAAAGTGGTATTGACCATTGTTTATTGGGGCAAAAATAAGATTGTATTGGATTACATCGGTATTGATCTTTGTATATTGATACAAAATTAAGATTATAGTTGGCCACAATGGTATTGACCCTTGTATATGGACGTAATATTAAGATTGTATTGGGCTACATAGGCATTGATCTTGGTATATTGATACATAATTAAGAGTATATTTAACCACAATTGAATAGATCTTTGTATATTGATACAAAATTAAAGGTAACGCTTCCTAATGGTATCATACCTAGAGATACTTAAAAATAAAATGTGAAGCTCTGGCCTCTTGATACCAACCGTCTCAATAGGTCTAGGATAGTTAAAACAAACTCCTAGTCATGCAAACATGTCACTTTGTTAGCTACTATGACAGTCTATCACAGATATTCTCTAAACTACCCAGTAATCAAGTTGTTAAGAGACAAGCAACATTTGCTTATCTAAATACAAGAGATGGATAGGGCATCTTCAAAAACCCCAAGAGATCTGCAGAATATGGCATTCAAAGATGTTATCTTAAATTAAGATTTTCTTTTTTTTTTTATATCGAGACATATCAGCTCCTGACAGCACCCCCTATTCTACTCCAAGTAGAAGATAAGCATCGAAGAATCTCCAGTGTGAGATGGTTGAATTAGTGGCAAGCCTATCTCTTGGCATGAAAAAACCCCTTGCTCCAACTGCAGACAGACTGCTCTCCAAAAAGGACAAAACTTGGTAGCAGGGAAGTCAACAGCCTAACTCTGCCAAGACAGGGTAGGTAAGTCCTTCATAATCCCTGCTCTACAACAAATGTCTGTCAGAGAAACAGGACCCAAAGGCTGAAGACTGATGCAGGAATGTATGGAGAGAAAATGGGAACTGTCCAGGCAGTCACTGGTATGTCATTTCTTAGTTTTGGAAGCTGCAGGCCCTGCACTTCCTATATAAGCAGATATATTTATCCCTCTCAGGTCTCTGATGTGGTTGAAGAATAGACAGCTAGAGTCTCATAGTTAAATTTTGAGTTGTTTAGGAATCAAGAGGGTGTTATAAATCTAAGAAGATACTCTTAAAAGTGTGTTGCAAGTTAGTATGAATGTTGAGTCAGATATAGACCTTTAAACTCATGGAGATGGTTAGATAGTAGAATGTTAAAGTCAGGGGCCAAATATGTATAAACTGGACATTGGGAAGGTATACTGGGCCATTTAACTCTCATAAATGTGGCATATTTATATCTGTTGTTTTGTGTAGTATTTACTGTTATAAGAGAAGGAACCATCTGTTGGACTGAAAGGGGAAACTTCTGGGGAGAAGAGGGTGGAAGGGCGGGTTAGGAAGGGGGAATAAGGAAGGGTTTGTGACTGAGATGTAACTTGAAGAAAAAAAAATAAAGTATTTAAAAAAAAAAACACTGAACATCAAAGGCTACTATTAACTTGCTTAACCATTTTTCCATTCTTATTTGGGCCCCCAAACAGATTTCCTATATCCCAAATCAACAGGAAGCAATTTTAAGAGAGTGACATCCCATTCACAGAAGGTGGGGTGGGTGATTTTTTTTTTCTTTTTTTCTTTGGTCATTTGAAGGATTACAGATGTTTGTTGTTATTTAAGGGGATTGGTTACAAGTTGTTAAATGGTCTTGTTAAACAAGGTTTTGGAGGTTAGACCCAGGGATTTCTTTCTTTTTCTTTTCTCTATTCTTCTTTCTCTCCTATGTAAGGAAGGAAAGACTTGAGAAAATGGAATATAGACATAATACAGAAATGATAAAGAAAAGGGGATAGATTATTGAATATGTTCTTATATTTTTGTATATTGATACAAAATTAAGATTATATTTGGCTCCATCAGTGTTGATCTTTGTATATTGATACAAAATTAAGGTTAAGTCTTTTTAAGGTATTGTACTTATGCAATACTTTAAAAAAATGCAATGTGAAGCAGGGGGATGCAATGTAAAGTTTTGGCCTTTTGATATCAACTTTCACAAACTGTTTAGGATAATTAATAGTCATTCAAGCATGTCATTTTGTTAGGTACTAGGGCAGTCTAGTACAGTTATTTTCTAAGTTAATCAGAAATCAAGTTTCTAAGAGACAAGCAACATTTGCTTATCCAAATATACAGAAATAGACAGGTGGTATTCAAAAACCTCAAGATATCTGAAGAATATGGCATTCAAAGATGTTTTCTTGAGGGATCCAAGATGGCGGCGGCCAATGTGGATGCATTTAAATCTTGGGGAAAACAGCCACAAAGACACAAAAGTTATAAGACGCTGTACAAAAAATATCTGAGTGACTCGAGTCACCTGGGTTTCACCCAGCTACACAGGGACCATTAAAAGTCCCTGGACAGGACTCTCCCTCCCACTCTCACACAAGCAGGGAAGCCACTAAATCGGGAATCGGGAACCCCCCACCAGGAGAGATGCCGGGTAAGATCCACTCTAATATCGAGCAGGCAGATTCGAACCCCACACAGGATTACTCACCAGCCTATTGGACCCCCCAGATCCCACATAGGTGTTATGGCTATTTAACGAAAGGTTGCAGACCCATGGGAGTGCCACACACTTTTAGCGGAGCGTGGCTTGGCAGGCGCGCAGGGGATGAGGGCTCCACAGGCATCAGCCCAGTAGCCAGGTGTCCACAGCTGCATTTGGAAATCCCAGACATATCTGTGCACCCCTAGAGGGCTGCTGGACAGGATCCCTTATTGGATTTACAGTCATTGGGAAAAAAAATCCTGCAGCTGAGTTGAGCTGCAGAATACCCTTCCAGCTGCAGATTACGTTTCACTGCGGTGTACAGGAACTTGGACGATAGTGACACCATTTGTCAGTATCCAAAGCCAGCTCCATATACACATAGGCTGGGCTGTGAGAGTGGCAAGACTACAGGGGGTGAAGGCGGATTTACCCACTACAGGGTCCAACCCTGGGCAAACTGTGAGGTCTTTATTATTATTATCAGACTTTTTGGCTAGTACGGGCCCTTCCTGTGGGGAACCAGAGCTTAAGTATATATAGCTCCACCCATGGATCAGTGAGGTTTCCACCTAGGAGGCAGAGCTGAATGACTAACCTTACAGGAGTGGAGTCAGGCAATTCGACTGCTACACCAAAGCGCCCCCTTTGGATCCAAGCCCAGAAGACAACAGAAGCAGACAGCTAAGAACATCCAAATGGCCAAAGGTCCCAGAAAAAACAGAAATCAGGGAAACCTGACTCCAACAAAACACAACTATGCTAGCCCATCCAATCCTGACCACCTCACCACAGCTGAAACACATGAAAACAATGACAATTCTACATTATGGAAAGTGATAGAGTCCCTTCAAGAAGAACTTAAATCTATGAAGGAATTCAAAGAAGCCACAATTTCACAAGCGAAAGCAATGGATAATACCATTAGAGAGCTCCAAAACAAGGTGGCTCAACTTGAACAGGAAAAAGACAGGGCAATGGAAGACTTCCAGGCAAAGACAAGCAAATTGGAGCAGGAAATGTACAAAACGAATAAAATCATTCAAGACATGAAAATGGAAATGGAAACAAAGATGTTTTCTTAACTTAAGATTTTTTGATATTGAGACATGTCAGCTCCTGACAGCACCCCCATTCTACTCCAAGTAGATAATGAGCACCAAAGAATCTCCATTTGGAGATGGCTGCATTAGTGGCAAGCTGGTCACTTGGCAAGAGAAACTCCTTGCTTCAACTGTACACAGAATGATGTCTGAAAAGGACAAAACTTGGAAGCACGTAAGTCAACAGCCTAGTCCTGCGAGGACAGGGTAGGCAAGTCCTTCATAATTCCTGCTTTACAATTAATGTCTGTCAGAGATACTGGGCCAAGAGAATGAAGATAGATGCTTCAGTGTATTGAGAGAAATAGGAGATGGTCTAAAAATTGCATAGGAATTAAAAGGATGTTCTAGATCTAAGAAGATGTTTTTAAATTGTAATGAAACTTAGGATGGAAACTGAGTTAGGTATAGAACTTTAAACTCATTGAAATGATAGATAATAGAATATGAATATCAGTTGCCAAATATGTATGGACTGGACATTGGGAATGTATGTTATACCTTATAATTTTCATAATTGTGGCCTAATTGTTCTTACTGTTTTGTATTATATTAACTGTTATAAGACAAGAGCCTTTTATTGAACTAAAAGGGGGAGCACTTGGAGGGGGAAGATAACACCTTAAGTTTAAAAAAAAAAGCAGATAGG
The DNA here is from genome assembly GCA_907164525.1 of Lophiomys imhausi. Lineage (NCBI taxonomy): Eukaryota > Metazoa > Chordata > Mammalia > Rodentia > Muridae > Lophiomys > Lophiomys imhausi. The sequence continues at coordinate 336,142 of CAJQZJ010000384.1, read as the reverse complement.
AGAGTGAGGGGGAAGAGGGTAGGAGTGTGGGGCCAGGAGGGAGAGAAAGGAAGGGACTGTGATTATGATGTAACTTGATGAAATAAATAAATGTTAAATTTTTTTTTTAAAAACTGTCCAAACAGAACAAAATCAGGCAAAGACCAAGAAAACAATGGAACAGAGCTTCAACATCCTGTGGAACATCTCAAAATCTCCCAACATGTATAGAACAGAACTCCCAGATGGAGAAGAGACACCCTGGTAGTAAAATAAATGAGCTGAAAGAAATCATATTCTTAAAAAAATATCCCCAAGTATAATGAAAAACAACAACACAGAGAGAACATTGTCCAACAACAGATAAACTAAGTTCCCTTAGTACACTCACACATTTCCTCATGAGGAGAAAAAAAGACATTTAAAAACTTGGTTTTGAAAATCCAAACATCTGATTTGTACCGTGATGAAGAAATGAGCCACAAACAACACAATGAAAACCACATCTAGGCGGATCCCAGTAAAACTGCTCTACTCCAAATTAAAAATGAAATCTTCAAAGCACCCAGAAGAAAAAGACAAATTACATACATCAAAGTAGCAGGAGAAAAACCACTGATTCTCTTCAGAAACAATACATGCCAGAAAACAATAGAACAGTAGTTTTAAAATGCCAAGAAATGAGCTTTTTGTGGGGGTAGAGGAAATCATAAAAATTGAACCCAGGTTTTTGCCCATGCTGTCAAGCTTCCAAATGAAACCATAGTCCCAGACCCTTTGTATTTCTTAGTTCAGGCAGGGTCTCATTTTCTTACCTTGGACTTGAATTCCTGATGTGTCAACCTCTCACGTAGCTGGAATAATAGGCCTATGCCACTAGGCCTTAATGCCTATTAAATTAGAATTATAACAAATAAAATTTTTCTTTGTAAGTAAAAACATTTTGACATGAGATGACCAGCACACCAAGAAGTATTAAATAAATTTACTCATGTTTGATGGGGTAATGTTATGCATTCTAAATGTTAATTAACCTGCTCCCAGAAGCCTACTTGCTGTACACAAGTGAAGCTATTCTAACTTTCTTGTTAACTATTGTCTCTGATTGGTTAAATAAATGCTGAGGACAGAGACTGGGCAAAGACAGAGGTAGGCGAGACTAAGGCACTGAGGCTTCTGAAACAGAGAGGTTCATGGGAAGAAGAAGCCTCCATTGGTAGAAGAAGTAAGAAAAAAGAAGAAGAAGAAGAAGAAGAAGAAGAAGAAGAAGAAGAAGAAGAA
>CAJQZJ010000384.1:289511-331930 GCA_907164525.1 Lophiomys imhausi | reverse complement strand
ACCCAACCCCCCCCCCCCAAAAAAAAAGGTAATTGTCCCAGAGTTAGGATTAGGACAGGGCTCTGTTCTTATCTTTCCAGGAGATTTAAAGCATCCATTCAAGGAATCCAGGGACAACTGGACAATAGAAACCTCAGCAGAAAACAGATCAGACACCAAAGAAGACGAGTGGCCCAGACGATCCAGCATTGCAGACCTCAATAGCTGTTTCCTCAAAAGTCTACAACCACAACAACTCAAAATTGCTAAGATTGTTCAGCTCCACAGACTGCTCCAGCCAGAACTCCAGTAAAGCCCTGAAGATCAGCTTCTGTCTACGAACTTCTTAGGACATCTAAATAGCTGAGCACAAAAGGACTGAACATCAAATGATTCTATTAACATTTTAACCGTTTTTCCATTCTTACTTGAACCCCAAACAGGTTTACTATGTCCCAAATCAGCAGGAAGTCATTTTAAGAGAGAGACGTCCCATCCCCAGAAGGTGGGGAGGGTGTTCCCCCCCTTTGGTCATTTGATGGATAATAGAAAATTTTGTTATTTAGGAGAAGAGACTACAAGCTGTTAAATGGGCTTGTTAAATGGGTTTTGGAGGTTAGACCCAGGGACCTCTCTCTTTTTCTTTTCTGTATCCTTCTTTCTCTCCTATATAGGAGTGAACAGATTTGAGAAAAAATGAGATATAGACATAGTATAGGAAAGATCAAGAAAAAAGGACAGATTATTGAAAATGCCCTTATACCTTTGAATATTGATACAAAATTAATATTATATTTGACTAAATTGGTATTGACCATTGTGTATTAATGCAAAATTAAGATTGTATTGGACAACATCGGTATTGATCTTTGTATATTGATACAAAATTAAGATTATATTTGGCCACAGTGGTATTGATCTTTGTATATTGATACAAAATTAAGGGTAATGCTTCTTAAAGGTATTGTACCTTATAATGCTTAAAAATGAAATGTGAAGTCTTGGCATTTTGCTACCAACCATCATAAACGTTTAGGATAATTAATAAATGCAAACTCATAGTCATGCAAGCATGTCATTTTGTTAGTTACTATGACAGTCTATCACAGTCATTTTCTAAGCTAATCAGAAATGAAGTTGCTAAGAGACAAGCAACAGTTGCTTACCTAAATATAAGAGATAGATAGGGTGTCTTCAAAAACCTCAAGAGATCTGCAGAATATGGCATTCAAAGATGATTTCTTAATTTAAGATTTTTTGATATCAAGACATGTCAGTGCCTGACAGCATCCCCATTCTACTCCAAGCAGAAGATGAGCATTGAAGAATCTCCAGTGTTAGATGGTTGAATTAGTGGCAAGCCTATCTCTTGGCAAGAAAAACCCCTTGCTTCAATTGTAGACAGAATGCTGTCCAAAAAGGACAAAACCTGGAAGCAGGTAAGTCGACAGCCTAGCTCTGCCAAGACAGAGTAGGCAAGCCCTTCATAATTCCTGCTCTAAAATCAATGTCTATCAGAGAAACGGGGCCAAACGGCTGAAGATTGATGCTGTAATGTATGGAGAGAAAATGGGAACTGTCCAGGCAGCCACTGGTATGTCATTTCTTAGTTTTGGAAGCTGCGGGACCTGCATTTCCTATATAATCAGATATATTTATCCCTCTCAGGTCTCTGAGGTGGTTGAAGAATAGATAGCTAGAGTCTCATAGTTAAATTTTGAGTTGTTTAGGAATCAAGAGGGTGTTCTGGATCTAAGAAGATGTTTTTAAAATTGTAATGTAAATTAGTATGAAAGCTGAGTTAGATATAGAACTTTAAACTCATGGAGATGGTTAGATAGTAGAATGTTAAAGTCAGGTGCCAAATACATATGGACTGGACATTGAGAATGTATGCTAAGCCATATAACTCTCATAATTGTGGCCTAATTATTTCTGTTGTTTTGTATTGTATTTATTGTTATAAGAGAAAGAACCGGGGGATCCAAGATGGCGGCGGCCAACGCGGACGTATTTTGATTTAGGGGTCAACAATCACAAGGTGGCAAGTGTTCCAGGACACTGTACAAAGGGCATGACCCCTTCAAAATCACACCCAGCTACACAGGGACCACGGAAGATGCCTGGGCAGGACGCCCCTTCCAAATCTCGGACACACTAGGAAGCCTCTGGACCCAGGAATCAGGATAACCCATCCCCCCAAAAGGAGAGACCCCCGGTAAGTTCCAACCTAATACCCAGCCAGCAGATTCAGAAACCATGCAGAGATAATCCCCACCCTGCTGGGCACTCCCAGGTCTCACACAGACGATCCAATTATCTAGCGAGAGGTTGCTACCCTTGGAAGTGAGCAGGACATCCGCTGCAAAGTGCCTTCAGACCACAGATCACAGTCTGTGACGTCACTGGCCAGTTTGCAAGCCGCGGGAGCAGCAAGGCTACTGCAGCTGAACTTCAGACTTACCCACTACAGGAACCAACCCCGGGCAAACTGAGAGATATTTGAAACGGTCATATATCTGTCTTATGTACTAGTACAGGCCCTTCCAGTAGGAAATCAGAGCTTACTTGTAAACAGCTCCGCCACCTGAATAAATTAGGTCCCCACCTGGGAGGAGGGAGTGAATGACTCACCTTATAGGGGTGGAGTAAGGCAACTCGAATCCTACACCACAGTGCCCCCTTTGGACCCAAGTCCAGAAGACAGCAAAAAAAATTCCACATGGCCAGAGGCCCCAGACAAAAAAAAAAAAAAAAAAAAAAAAAACCAGAGCGAAATGTCTCCAACAAAAGAAAACAACACTATTCCGTCCAGCCCAAATCACCTCACCACAACTGAAACACATGAAAACGATGACAATTCTACAGTATGGAAAGTGATAAAGTCCCTTCAAGAAGAACTTAAAACTATGAAGGAATTCAAAGAAGCCACAATCTTACAAGGCAAAACAACGGATAACATCATTAAAGAGCTCCAAGACAAGGTGACCCAGCTTGAACAGGAAAAGGATAAAGCAATGAAAGATCTCCGGACAAAAACAAGCAAACTGGAGAAGGAAATGTACAAAATGAACACTACCATTCAAGACATGAAAATAGAAATGGAAACAATAAAGAAAACACAGTCAGAGTTAAAAGAGGAAAAGGAGAATCAAGAGAAGAGAACAGGAACTATGGATGTGAGTGTGAAAAATAGAATGCAAAAGATGGAAGACAGGATCTCAGGCATGGAAGATTCGATGGAAGAAATCAGTACAACATCCAAAGAAAATGAGAAAGCTAAAAACTCTCTCACCCACAACATCCAAGAAATCAAGGACTCAATGAAAAGACGGAACCTAAGAATTATAGGCATAGAGGAAAGAGAAGACTCCCGACTCCATGGTCCAGGAAATATCTTCAACAAAATCATAGAAGAAAACTTCCCAAACTTAAAGAAAGAGATGCCAGTAAAAAATCCAAGAGGCTTACAGAACACCAAACAGATTAGATCAGAAAAGAAACTCCTCTCGCCACATAATAATAGAAACTCCAAATGTAGAGAACAAAGAAAGAATATTAAAAGCTGTAAGAGAAAAAGGCCAAGTCACATACAATGGCAGACCCATCAGAATCACACCTGATTTCTCCTCAGAAACTTTAAAAGCTAGAAGGGCCTGGACGGATGTCCTACAAGCCCTGAGAGAACATAGGTGCCCAGCCAGACTACTATATCCAGCAAAACTCTCTATCAACATAGAAGGAGAAAACAAGATATTCCATGTCAAAATCAAATTCAAACAATATCTCCTCACAAACCCAGCCCTACAGAAGATCCTAGAAGGAAAATTCCAACACAGAGAAGATAACTACACCCAAGAAAACAGAGGAAATAGAAACCTCCACAGCAACTAAACAAAAGAGAAACACAAGACAGCCAGCTAAACCAAAATAATGGGAAATAACAACCCCTGGTCACTAATATCCATCAACATCAATGGACTCAACTCGCCAATAAAAAGACCCAGACTTACAGACTGGATCCATAAACAAGACCCATCTTTTTGCTGTATACAAGAAACACATCTCACTATTGAAGATAAACACTATCTCATAGTAAAGGGCTGGGAAAAGGTTTTCCAAGCAAATGGACCCAGAAAACAAGCTGGAGTAGCCACGCTAATATCAAACAAAATAGACTTCTAATTGAAGTTAATAAAAAAAGACAGAGAAGGGCATTACATACTCATTAAAGGAAATATCCACCAAGAGGTCATCTCAATATTGAACATCTTTGCCCCAAATACAAAGGCACCTACATTTATAAAAGAAACACTTCTAAAACTTAAATCACACATTGATCCAAACACTTTAATAGTGGGAGACTTCAACACCCCACTCACAACTATGGACAGATCATCAAGACAGAAGCCAAACAGAGAAATAATGAGTCTAACAGAGATCATGAAACAAATGGACCTAACAGATATCTACAGAACGTTTCACCCAAACACAAAAGAATACACCTTCTTCTCAGCACCTCACGGAACCTTCTCCAAAATCGACCATATAGTTGGACACAAAGATATCCTCAACAGATACAAGAAAATTGAAATAACCCCTTGTATCTTATCAGACCACCATGGAATAAAGCTGGACTTCAATAGCAAAGGAATCAACAGAAAGTCTACACTCACATGGAAATTGAACAACTCTTTACTAGAGGAACACTGGGTCAGGGAAGAAATAAAGAAGGAAATCAAAGACTTCTTAAAATCCAACGAAAATGAAGACACAACATACCCAAACCTTTGGGACACAATGAAAGCTGTGCTATGAGGAAAGTTCATAGCAATAAGTGCCTTCAAAAAGAAAATTGTGACAGCTCATATTAGCAAATTAACAGCTAAACTGGGTGAATTGGAAAAAAAAAGAAGCAAACACTCCCAAGAGGACAGAAGGCAGGAGATCATCAAACTTACAGCTGAAATCAACAACTTAGAAACAAAAAGAACTATACAAAGAATCAATGAAACTACGAGTTGGTTGTTCGAGAAAATCAACAAAATAGACAGACCTTTAGCCAAATTAACTAAAAGACAGAGGGAGAAAACCCAAATCAACAAAATCAGAAATGAAAAGGGAGAAATAACAACAGACATTGAGGAAATCCACAGAATATTTGGATCCTACTTTAAAAATCTATACTCCACCAAATTTGAAAACTTTAGTGAAATGGACAATTTTCTTGATAGATTCCACCTACCGAAGCTAAATCAAGATCAGATAAACAGATTAAACAGCCCTATAACCCATAAGGAAATAGAAACAGTCATTAAAAATCTCCCAACCAAAAAAAGCCCAGGGCCAGATAGCTTTAGCACGGAATTCTACCGGACCTTCAAAGAGGAGCTAACACCAATACTTTTCAAACTCTTTCACAATATAGAATCTGAAAGAACATTGCCAAACTCATTCTATGAGGCCACAATCACCCCAATTCCTAAACCACACAAAGACCCAACAAAGAAAGAGAACTTCAGACCAATCTCCCTCATGAACATAGATGCAAAAATACTTAATAAAATACTAGCAAACCGAATTCAAGAACACATCAAAAGTATCATACACCATGATCAAGTAGGCTTCATCCCAGGGATGCAGGGATGGTTCAACATACAAAAGTCTATCAACGTCATTCACCATATAAACAAGGTGAAAGAAAAAAACCACATGATAATCTCGCTAGATGCAGAAAAAGCATTTGACAAAATCCAACACCCCTTCATGCTAAAAGTTCTGGAGAGAACGGGCATACAAGGGCCGTACCTAGAAATAATAAAGGCAATATACAGCAGGCCAGTGGCCAACATCAAAATAAATGGAGAGAAACTTGAAGCATTTCCTCTAAACTCAGGGACAAGACAAGGATGTCCACTTTCACCATATCTCTTCAATATAGTACTTGAAGTTCTTGCTAGAGCAATAAGACAACTAAAGGAGATCAAAGGGATAAACATCAGAAATGAAGAAGTCAAATTATCCCTATTTACAGATGATATGATAGTACACATAAGCGACCCCAAAAATTCCACCAGAGAACTCTTACAGCTGATAAACACCTTCAGCAAAGTGGCTGGATACAAAATTAATTCAAAAAAATCAGAATCCCTTCTTTATACAACAAACAAATGGGCTGAGGAAGAAATAAGGGGAAAAAACCCCTTCACAATAGCCGCAAACAACATAAAATACCTGGGGGTAACTCTAACCAAGCAAGTAAAGGACCTGTACAACAAGAACTTCAAGACCCTGAAGAAAGAAATGGAAGAGGCCTTTAGAAGATGGAAAGATCTCCCATGCTCATGGATAGGTGGAATCAACATAATAAAAATGGCCATCCTACCAAAAACAATATATAGATTCAATGCAATTCCTATCAAAATACCAACACAATTTTTTATAGACTTGGAAAGAGCTAGCCTCAATTTCATATGGAACAACAAAAAGCCCAGAATAGCTAAATCAATCCTGTACAATAAAAAAAACATCTGGAGGTATCACAATCCCAGATTTCAAGCTGTACTACAGAGCAATAGTTGTAAAAACAGCATGGTATTGGTATAGAAACAGACCAGTAGATCAATGGAATTGAACTGAAAATCCAGAAATAGACCCACACACTTATGGCCACCTAATTTTTGACAAAGAAGCCAAAATGGCACAATGGAAGAAGGACAGCATCTTCAACAAATGGTGCTGGTCCAACTGGATGTCGACATGTAAAAGAATGAAGTTAGACCCATACTTATCACCTTGTACAAAACTTAAGTCTAAGTGGATCAAAGACCTTAACATAAGGCTGGTCACACTAAATCTACTAGAAGAAAAAGTGGGAGAAACCCTCGAACTAATTGGCACAGGTGACAACTTCCTGAACAGAACACCAACAGCTCAGGACCTGAGATCAACAATCAATAAATGGGACCTCATGAAACTGAAAAGCTTCTGTAAGGCAAAGGACACTGTCATTCGAACAAAATGGCAGCCTACAGACTGGGAGACAATCTTCACCAACCCCACATTTGACCGAGGGCTAATATCCAAAATCTACAAAGAACTCAAGAAATTAAATGCCAAGAAACCAAATAATCCAATCAAAAAATGGGGAACAGAGCTAAATAGAGAATTCACAAAGGAGGAATCCCTAATGGCTGAGAGACACTTGAAGAAATGCTCAACATCCTTAATCATCAGAGAAATGCAACTCAAGACGACTCTGAGATTCCATCTCACACCTGTCAGAATGGCTAAGATCAAAAATTCAAATGACAGCACATGCTGGCGAGGGTGTGGAGAAAGGGGTACCCTACTCCATTGCTGGTGGGAATGCAGGCTTGTGCAACCACTATGGAGGTCAGTCTGGCAATATCTTAGAAAACTTGGAATAGCTCTGCCTCAGGACCCAGCCATACCACTTCTGGGTATACACCCAAATGCCTCTTCACGGAATCATAAGGAAGTTTCCTCATCTATGTTTATAGCAGCCTTATTTGTAATAGCTAGAAACTGGAAACAACCCAGATGTCCCTCAACCGAAAAATGGGTCAAAAAACTGTGGTACATCTATACAATGGAATATTATTCAACTATCAGAAACAATGAAATTATGCAATTTTCAGCCAAATGGATGGAACTAGAAAAGGTCATCCTGAGTGAACTAACCCAGACTCAGAAGGACACATACGGCATCTATTCACTTATAGTAGGATTTTAGCGATATAGTAGAAGGTATCAATACTAAAACCAACACACCAAAGGGAACTTAGACATAGACTTCTTATTTTTAATTTTTATTCTTTATTTATTTTTTATATATTAGTTATATTTTTTTCTATATTTTAGTCTTTTTTATCTATTGTATGCTTATTGGTTTGTTTGTTTAGTAGTTCTCTCTCCCGGGCAATGAGACACTTTTCACTGATGGTACTGCTTCATAGATCCCCAATGAATGAAGAGGCTCTTGGCCCTCATACGACCTCTCAACTGAGATGAGGGACTGTTATATAAGGACACCCCACCCCAGAGAAATGGGATGGAAGGGTTAGGAGGTAAAGAAAAAAAATGAAATGTGATGTTTAGACCTTTTACTACTAATTGTCATAAACTGTTTAGGATAATTAAGAAATGCAAACTAAAGGTTATGCAAGCCGGTCATTCTGTTAGGTACTATGACAGCCTGTTATAGTTACTTGCTAAGCTAATCAGAAATAAACCTGCTAAGAGACAAGCAATATCTGCTTACCCTAATGTAAGAGATAGGGCCTCTTCAAAAACCTCAAGAGATCTGCAGAATATGGCATTCAAAGATGTTTTCGTAACTTTAGATTTTTTTATATCAAGACATATCAACTCCTGACAGCACCCCCTATTCTCCTCCAAGTAGAAGATGAGCATCGAAGAATCTCCAGTGGGAGATGACTGAATTAGTGCAAGCCTATCTCTTGGTAGGAAAAGCCCCTTTCTCCAACTGTAGACAGAATTCTGTCCAAAAAGGACGAAACCTGGAAGCAGGTAAGTCGACAGCCTAGCTCTGCCAAGACAGGATAGGTAAGTCCTTCATAACCCCTGCTCTACAACAAATGTCTGTCAGAGAAACAGGACCCAAAGCCTGAAGACTGATGCAGGAATGTATGGAGAGAAAATGGGAACTGTCCAGGCAGCCACAGGTATGTCATTTCTTAGTTTGGGAAGCTGCAGGCCTTGTACTTCCTATAAAATCAGATATATTTATCCCTCTCAGTTCTCTGAGGTGGTTGAAGAACAGATAGCTAGAGTCTCATAATTTAATTTTGAGTTGTTTAGGAGTCAAGAGAGTGTTATAGATCTAAGAAGATACTTTTAAAATTGTGTTGCAAGTTAGTAAGAATGTGAGTCAGATATAGACCTTTAAACTCATGGAGATGTTTAGATAGTAGAATGTTAAAGTCAGGTACCAAATACATATGGACTGGTCATTGGGAATGTACGTTAAGCCATATGACCCTCATAACTGTGGCCTAATTACCTCTGTTGTACTCTATTGTATTTGTTATTATAAGAGAAAGAGCCATTTGTTGGACTGAAAGGGGAAACTGTAGGGGGAAATAAGATATACCTTAAACTTAAAAGAAAAAAAAAGGGAAGAGGATGGGGGGTTGAGGGTGAGAGGGTGGGACTGGAGGGGGAATAGGGAGGGGACTGCGATGTAACTTGAAGAAATAAAAAATAAAGGAAAAAAAAGAGGTTTGCATAACATGAAAGCCAGTTGGTCAGAACACCTAATAAATCGCTTACGAAGTGCTACTGAGAAAAAAAGAGAGAGAGAGAGAAAGAACCATTTGTTGTACTGAAAGGGGGAGCTGTTGGTCAGGGGGGAAGATATACCTTAAACTAAAAAAAAAGGTAGAGGATTGGGGGTTGAGGGGGAAGAGGGTTGAAGGGTGGGTCTGGAGGGGGGAGTAGGGAGGGGATTGTGATTGAGATGTAACTTGAAGAAATAAAAAATAAATTATAAAAAAAGAAAAAAAACAAAAACAAAAAACAGCAGCCTTCTAGACAGAGCTTGGGAGCAGAATTAACCACCTAGATTAAAAATGGAGGAATTAGTCATGTCTCAATACATTCAGATTCCAATTTCTTTTAACATGCAAATGATTTTTACACTGACAATTGTGGTTCTATGTATTGTTTTTGAGAAAGGTCATACTAGGATAGGCTTAGAATAGGAGAGAGCTTATAGGTGGAATGCAAAGTTACCTGTAATGACAATGGGGGAAGGAGGGAGGCCCTTCCTTATAGATAAGAAAATTGATGGCAACTGGCGCTCAGAGCTTTCTGGCTATTAGGTGCTTTGTCAGGGCTGTGTGATATTGGCTCACCAATGAAATGCAGGTGAAACTAGATTCCAAGGAATGATGAACAAAGTTGTAGCATAGGATAGCATGGTTAGACCAAGGCTTTTGGAATGTTCTTGTTTTCTTTGCTTGAGTTTTGTTTAGATATCTTCGATTTTCTCTATATCAGGAGGTAGAAAGGATATTTTTATGGTTTGGCAATGATAAAACATGAAAGATTTTTGAGGATTTTGGACAAATTTGGAATTGTCACTGCATTTCATAGTTGTTCTCTGGTTGCAGAGTTACTATTACCTGGGATTTAAGTGAAATATTTGAGCAGGGTGGTACTGGCACACGCCCTTAATCCCATCATACTGGAGGCAGAAACAGGCAGATCTGTGCATTCTAGACCAGTCTGGTTTAAACAATGAAGTTAGGGTAAGACCACTGCTGATAAGGCTGCTTGCTAAAGACGGTCTAGAATTCAAAATGACACATTTTTTTCCTTGAAGGTACTATGTAAATTTTTGCTTAGTAATAAATAATAATGTCCTTACTGTTCTAATAAATCATACACATAATCTTAAATTTGTATAAAAAGAAAGGTATGAAAAGCCAGTCTTCTTGGGTGTGGGGCTCCCAGAGGAGAACTGGTTTCAAGAGCCATTTTGCCCCTAAAAGAGATATGTTAATAGCCAGATGTGATGATGCATGCCTTTAACCCAAGCACTCAGGAGGCAGAGGCTGGTGGACATCTTTGAGTTCAAGGCCAGCCTGGTGTATGAAGTGAATAAATCCTGTCTTGAAAAACATTTTTTAAAAAGAGAAAGAGATATGTTAGTCAATGTAAGGACCCAGAATTAGGCTGGGGGAGGAACATGCAAGCTGCAAACCTCCCACCACCAACAGTTATATAAAAAAGCATATCATGCCACTCTAAAACAATCTCCTTAAGAACTAGGCTCCGATGGGAGAATTGGAACTCCTACTAATGCAAAATGTTTTAATTAATATTATTGTTTAATAAAGGTAATCAATGATTTAAATTCATACCTTGATCCCAAACTTGGAAGACAAGGAAAAAAACAGGTTCTTTGTGTGTTCTAGGCCACTTTAATCTATAGAGCTCTACAGAACAAATCAAGACAGCCTGAGCTACAAAGAGAAACTCTGTCTCCATAAGAATAGATATATTCACATAGAAATTAAATCTCCAAAGAAAGGAGGAAAGGAAAAAATATATTTAATATATTAATATATAAATAATTATATATTAAGCATAATTAACATATTTAATAATATATATTTATTTAAATTCATACCTTTGATCCCAAAATGTGGGAGACAAAGCCAGAGACAGATATATTCCGTTTGAGTTTGAGATCAATCTTATCTATGAACAGCCAGAACTACACAGCAAAAAAAAGAAAAAAAACCTGTTTCAATCAATTAATAAATTTATGTCAACCATAGAGGAGAATATTTAAACTCCACACAGTCTTATGCTGAATTTTCAACTTAAAATTTATTATATATAGCCATATATATGTAATACTATTTCAGGCCATCCTTTCATATGGCATGAATGGAGACTTACAAATGTCTTTCTTTTGTTCTAAGAACAGAAAATCTTCCTTAATTGATTTGTGCATCCTGCACATCCAAGGCATTTTTGTAATTACAGAACTATATGTTACTTGTGAGAAATTATATATATTCGGAACAAAGGGCCCAGACACCAACAAAGACAAGACAAATAGCCCAGATGATCCAGCCTCACAGACTGCCTCAAAAGCTGTTTCCTCCAATTCTATATCCAGAACAACTTCAAGATGGCTTTCTGAGATGGTCCAGCCTCACAGAATGTTCCAGCCAGGACTTCAATAAAGCCCTGAACTTTCCCACCCAAAGTCCAGCTTCAGACTACAAACTGCTCAGGACATTCAAATTGCTGAGCACATAGAAACTGGACAACAAATGTTACTATTAACTTACTTAACCATTTTTCCATTTAATTTGGGCCCCCAAACAGATTATCTGCATCCCAATTCAGAAGGAAGCAATTTTAAGACAGCAACACCCCATTCCCAAAGGTGGGGTGGGTGATTTTTTTTTTTTTTGGTCATTTGATGGGTTATAGATGTTGTTGTTTAGAGTAAATGGTTACAAATTGTTAAATGTGCTTGTTAAGCAGGATATAGGAGGTTATACTCAGGGACTTCTCTCATTGTTTTTCTTTTCTCTATCCTTTCTTTCTTATTTAGGAGGAGAAGACTTAAAAAGAAAAAAGGGGGAGAATATGGGTATATAATATAGGACTGATAAGATATAAGGGTAGATTATTGAATCTCCTCTGAAACTTAAAGCTATTGTAATTCTCAAAATAAGGTTATTTTTGATACATTGGTAAAGAGTTTGTATATTGATGCAAAAATAAAGTTTTTTGATTCATTGGTACAGAATTTTATATTTTGACACATATATGTTTATTTCAACTCTTATATAAGGTATTGTGTCTATACCATTCATTTAAAAGTATAGGTTTACTTCCAATCCTTTTATGGGTTGATATTACAATCTATTTAAGAGATTGGGTAATACAAGTTGATGGCTGGCCAGGCCAGTCAAGCTTCTGGTCATGTCAAATACTAGTCTTAATTTATCACAAAATAGGCTTATTAGGTTAAACAGATAGTAAATGGTTAAAAATATACAGTTTGCTTGTTCAAACATAGATAGATTTGTAAATAAGTCAATAGCTGTCTTCAAAATCCTCAGCAGCATACAGAAAATGGTATTTAAAGATGTTTTTATTATTTTAAGAATGTTTTGACTTAAGACAGTCAGCTTCTGACAGCTCCCATTCAACTTGGAAGGAGACAATGAACATCAAAAAACCTCCATCAGGACATAATTCCTACTGGGCAAAATGCCCCTGCTCTCTCAACAGACTAGATACAGTCCAAAGATGGGCCAGAACTTAAATGCAGGTAAGTTGATCCTGATTCTGCAGAGAGAGAGTGGGAAAATCCTTCTTATTTCCTGCTGCACAATTATGTCTGTGAGATATGCTTAGCCGGAAGGCTGAAGATGCTCCAATGGTATCAAGAGATATTTGGGACTGTCTAGGCAGAAAAATGTCATTGTTTCTTTTTGTAAGTTGCTCTCCTGTACTTCCTACTCACTTAAATAATAACTTTATCTTTTCTTATGTTTTTGATGGGCTTGAAGACATAATATAAAATTTCAATTGAACTTGAGTTGTTTAGAATTTAAAACAGTATTTTCAAATGTAAATGAAATCTTTAGGTTTATAAATATAGGATATGATAGAAAATATTTAGGTTTAGAACTTCAGACACATCAAGATAGATTTTTTTTCTTCTTCAAGATTGCCTGATTCAAATAGGCTGAACATTATGTGTGTAACTTTTATATATGGTTTTCTTGATTGTTTCATTTGTTCTTACTGTTTTTACTATATGAGTTTTTAAAATTAGCCTTTTTATTAGACAAAAGGAGGGAATTGATGAGGTGATTGTTATGCATTCTAAATGTTAATTAATCTTCCAGAAGCCTGCTTGCTGTATACAAAGTGAAGCTGTGTAACTTTCTTGTTAACCATTGTCTCTGATTGGTTAAATAAATGCTAAGGCCTGAGATTGGGAAAAGGTAAAGGTAGGTGGGACTGAGGTGCTCGGACTTCTGAAGCATAGAATTTCATGAAGCAGCCTTCAGTAGCCAGATGAAGAGTAGAAGAAAAGTAGAAGAAGTCTCCAGAAGAAGAGGAAGAAACAAAGAGCAGGAAGGAGGACACATTCCATGGGTTAGAGAATAAAAAATGTCATTCCACATGGCCTAGAACATTGGCATAGCATGGGGAATAACAGCCCAGGGGATGTATGCATATATGGAGTCATATTTAGGGAATAGAATTAAGAGCTAGCTTAGATGGGCTAATATTGCACAATCCAGGCCAAGGCTTGTTAAATTCCATAAGGTCTCTGTGTGCTCATTTATAATGGTGGGTTAAGGATTGACACCACCATCCAATTAAATATAATTTAAATACTGGTTAAAAATTTAATTCATTCTACACACATTAAAAATAAATTATAGCAAGGGGATATTCAAGTTATCATGAAATAAAGAGCAGAATTCATTTTGCTACTTACAAAATTCCTTCAAATTCAGTTAACTGTTTTATTGAGTGGTGTATCCACTGAATGGTAGCCTTTCTCCACTAATAACCTTCCACATATGCTTACACTAGTAACCCTAATTAAATTCAGTGGGCAGTACATACTCAAAAGATGTGAAAGTAGGAGGAGGCTTAGAGGGGGACAGGGGAGGGCTTCAACAGAAGCAGGAGGGGATAAAAGAAGATGGTAAAGGCCGAAAATGGCCAGAGTCATTATATGAAACTCTCAAAGAGTGTGAGTGTGTGTGTGTGTGTGTGTGTGTGTGTGTGTGTTAAAAAGAAAGAAATCAATTGACTATTTGAGTCATAAACAATAAAGTATGTTGTGGAATTTGTAATGTATGAAAGTAGGTATGTGGCACACAGAGGAGAGAAGAGGGAATATTGAAATAGTCCACATTATGTATGAAGTAGAATGTGATGATGGCTTAAGAATGTATATTGACCAAAGCATGGTGGCGCATGCTTTTAATCCCAGCACTTGGGAGACAGAGGCAGGCGGATCTCTGTGAGTTCAAGGCCAGCCTGGTCTACAGAGTGAGTCCAGGACAGCCAGGGATACACAGAGAAACCCTGTCTCAAAAAAAAACAAAAAATAAAAGAATGTATATTGTATCCTCTATAGAAATTGTTAAATAAATAAAACAGTGATATAAGTCAAAAGAAAAGAATGAACGTTTAAATGAAAATGTGGAAAACTATGGAAAATGGAACGAGGTGGGTGGGTAATTCACAAACAAACTACCTAAGCACATAAAATAAGTGGCTAAAACATAGGAGTCCTGAACGGTCAACCAAATGGCAGACAGCTTATTTTCAAGAAATTGCCTTCAAATATAAAGACAAGGCAGGCTATAACCAAGTGGATGGGAGGGGGCGAGATATTGAAAACCAGTAATCGTACAGGAGCCGTAAGAAGTAGTGGCATTAAGTATTCACTTCAGCAAAAGAAATGTTACCAGAAGTAAAGAGTTTAACTTTGAGAGCAGACCCTGTCTCTCACTAGCTGCAGTACTTGGGAGACCTGGCTCTGCCCCTTATTGGCTGCAATATTCATAGAACAGTCCCTGCCTATACTGTGAGTAGCAAAATAGAGCTGACCTTGTTGGTGAAGGCGTGGGTGAGCCATCCCGGAGGGCACGAGAGAGGGAGGGTTGGCCCTGCCCCTTGCTGGCTTCGGCGTTGGTTGAGGTAGCCAGAGCACTGCTAGAGACCTCGCCCTGGTGGTGTGGGTGCGGGAGAGCTGGCAGGCTGACCAACTCAAATACCACACAGAACCAGGTCCACCCGAACATCTATCCCATATGAAGGGGCCTGTCTTGTAGATCCAATGCAGGATCTCTATGACACAGGGCAACAGCAGGATGTTCGAGAAGAGTCCCAGTGAGGATCCAGCATTGATAGTGGAGCAAAAGCCAGAGACTGAGAAACAGACCAATGACTCACTGCAGTGAACATTTGCAAGTAACGATATGTGGACAAAGGGTTATACCATGGAACACATTGTGATAGACTACAGTTTCCACAAGGTTTTTGTTGTGGTGGTGGTGGTGGTTTATTTTTATTTTTACTATTTTATTTTATTTTAGAGTTAACAAGGGTGGAGGGCAGTTATAACGGGATGAGGAGATGAGTGGGATTGGGGTACATGATGTGAAATTCACAAAGAATCAATAAAAGGTTAAAAAAAAGAATTGTACTTCTAGAGAGTATAGTCATGTTTGAAAGTACACACACTGTAATAGAACTTCAAAATAAATGCAGCAGTAACTGGCAGAAACTTGGAGACATAGGCAGACCTATCATCACTGCAGTTGGATGGGATAACAGTCTTCCCTCTGTGCTGTTGAAACTCCAGAGGAAAAACAAAAGTCGGGGTATAGAATTGGGCACACTACCATCCAGTATAATCTAATTAGTATTTTGGAATACAAACTACATGTGGAGTTATTTTTTTTTAAGTTTCAATTTAAATTTTAAGGATTGAAATACTATAAAGTATGTTGTCAAGAAAATGGAAAATAAGTTAGGAAGAAATAAGAAAATATCAAAAATAAATCTTCACTTCTATAAATTATCAACCTATAATAATCCTAAATCAGAGAATAATCTAAGCAGGAAGTTTAGAAAGTATTTTAAGAAGTGCCAGTGTAGTAATTACAGTGAAACACACAGTTCCGAATTCTTAGTGACATTTTAAATCAATGGCTTGCATTGCTCTTAGCTGTACTCCAGATCTTGATGATAAGACCCTTTTGCTGAAGTCACAACACACTTGAGTCAGGACATGGAACAATCAAGCAAAGTACTCTCACGTGGAAGCTTCATACCTACTGGCTCGTTTTCATAGCGAAAGGAGAAGAAAAGGAATGATCACCCCTACCCAGCTATGAACTCTGTAAGCTGCATCAATGACCAGCCAAGACATGCTCACTGGTATAATAGTGGCATGAATGTCATAGAAGTGACCAACCACCTCCTGATTGGATTTAAGGACAACTCCACAAGTTAAAACCCATACTAGTCACCATTACTGGGGCCAAGAACCTGTCTAGACAGGTCACAGGCCCCAGGGGAGCTCTGCAAACTGACACGATATTAAACAGACTCCTACTGACTTGTCCTTTTACACAGACACTGCTGCATATCAGCCCTCACCAAAGAAGCTGCTTGCGATGAGTGGCCATTAACAGGGACAGATAACTGGCCTCATTCTCTGCACAAAAGGAGCATAGCATAAGAGACTGTGGAGTAAAAATTTAAAAAGGCTTGTACTCTTGCACTAAAAGAGAAGACAGAAACAAACTAAAATGAAGATGAAAACAATAAAGAGTGATGATCAACCTAAAAAATACAAAGAAAAAGGGACACAGAGAAAATAGATGAAAACAGCAGTTAACCCTTTGTTAATCAACTTGACAGGTCTCATACTAGACTGATAAAGAAAAAAATCTAAAAATTACAAATACAAATCTAGGATGCCCACATTAAATCCATAAAATACTTAGGAGTAAACATAAAAATAAAGAAGTTTTATCTAAAAACTACACAGCACTACTCAGAGATATTAAAGAAAGTATTAAAAATACAGGTTCATAGGTTAAAAGGTGAAGATGTCACAGAGATGTGAGATTCCAGAGTCAAAGTTTCCCAAATCTAGATCAATGCCACCCTGAGGAAATTTGTAGCAGATAATAAACTACACATGGACGTACAAACAATCCAGACTTGTAGCAGGAGAATCAGTGGTCTCTCATTAATTAATTTCATGACTGACTGTCATCAAAAATATTGTGACAATACAAAATGAGAAAATGTTTTAAAAAAGGCATAATGCACTGCATATTAAATGCACTGTATACATAAGTTCCTCCAACTCAAAAATATGAGCAGCATAATAAAGTCGGGAGGCAAAAAACTTCCACAGAAAACTGACAAACGCAGGCAGGATAGCAGTCTATAAAGAAAGCAAAATTGTTAGTACAGCCAAGAGGAAGTCTCCAAATCTTTTCAATATTAGTAGCTATTAGGATCTGGTTCAGATTTGTTTTTATCCTCTGGAATTGACTTAACACAAAACATGTGACATACAATAGGGGTATCATGTCTAAAGTTAAGCTAATGAAGAAGCTAAGGTGGCAGATGAGGAAAGCAACCATTCTCACATACAGCACTCTGGGTCACTCTCCACAACCACGATGTCTATTTTTTTCTGGTTTCCACAGTTATTTCTACCCTATGAAATATCTTATTAATGCTTGGAGTGTTTGTGATAACCTATTACCTTTTCATTTTAAGGGGTGATTTTCATTTGACTTCCTAGCAACAGCTCTGCATTCTGCCCAGTGCCTTCACTAAGCTGTGATACTTACAGACCCATCTTCTCTGAAGTAAGATACTCCTCTGAAGTAAGCAACTTCCTTTGTTTTGTGGGTTGCTGTTTGGCCTTCTATCTCAGCTTTCCCCACTGTGTGTGGCAGGCATTACTAAAGAAAGGATAGGTCACTAGAAACCTGTCTCAGCACAGCCATCTATCAAACATGAAAAGAATCTTTATTATTTAAATCACTACCCTGGTGGGCTAGAAGGAATATGTGCCTCTTACCTCCTCTGTCTTTATGATCAAATGCTCATGGAATCTCCAAGGGAAGGGGGACAAGTTCACAGGAAGTGGGAGAGACACCTCGGAAAAGATGCAGGGTTAGATTTTGGAGGAATGACTGGGAAAGACTAGATGCTAGCAAATAAATGTTTTGAGGAAAAAAAAAAAAAAAAAAAACAGGAAAGTGCTCTGATCCACCGCTCTGAGAAACAAAAGGATATCCCACAACCAGCTCAGAATAAACCAACAGATTCTTCCCAAACCAAAGGAGTGATATGGCCTAGGAAGAATTCCCAAGTTACCCACAAAGGTCCCTTGGAACCTGGTGCTCACTCCAATGACTTCTGTGCGAATACTGGATTGTGCTTAGAACTCTATGGTGAGTTCTAGAACTACTGATACAAAACAGAGCTTTTACCTCAAAGGAAATAGAA
Organism: Lophiomys imhausi; assembly: GCA_907164525.1. Classification (NCBI taxonomy): domain Eukaryota; kingdom Metazoa; phylum Chordata; class Mammalia; order Rodentia; family Muridae; genus Lophiomys; species Lophiomys imhausi. The sequence continues at coordinate 313,357 of CAJQZJ010000384.1, read as the reverse complement.
GGCTTTTTTGTTTTGTTTTTGTTTTGTTTTGTTTTCGTGAGCCAAATTTAAGTGATCTTGGCCTATGGACAAGGATTTAGGTTGTCTTGAATAACATGCTCTAATGTGGAAATGATTCCATGAACATTTTATAGTTACAGAACAAAAGAGCTCATCAGGGCATTTACCAAAGAAAACAGTCAGGACCACAGGTGGGCGTTGTTTAGCAAAGCAGGGGCCATTGTTGTAGGTTTTAGACTCTCTGTCAGCATTCTTAGCTTTGGGGTTGGTGGAAGCTGGTGGTCGCCTAAGAATGCATCCAGAGTATGGAATCTTTGTGTAATAATTTTTAAGATCACAGTAGTCCAACTCAAGAACCTGTTGCAATGACACATCTCACATGGTAGTGGTGACTTTAGATATGACATAAACGCTTGCCTGATGTTGTGACCTGCAGGGACTCACCACCAAGATGGTCACCATGCCCAGCAGTCTGACTGGTACTGTGTGTCTTCTGAGAGCTTCTGAGAAACATGGCTCTTTGCTACAAAAGGATGCGAGGCAGCTTGCAAAAACACACAAACTAGGCGAATCTAAACAGATGAGCAAATCGGAGTGAAGGGGAAATAAGGCCAAGAAAACAAAAGAAAGCCAAGGGGACAGCCAGGACATCAACTCCTCTGAGGCACGGCACATCCAAGTTGCTCTTCTCACAAAGCTGGCCACAGGCATGAGTCTAAACCCTGAATTAGGTAAGAAAAAACAGAAGCATTATCTGTAATTCACAGGGTGTGTTGCATAGAATAAATCAGTTGCTTACGCGACACAGCCCTTGCTGGTAATGAGAGCTCAGAACAATTCCTCTGTGAATTGGCACAAGAGAGACAACAAGAGAGCATGTCCCCCACAACATTATCTGTAGTAAATATAATAATGGCTATCGTGTCATATAACTATTGACTGTAACATCCCCAAATATAATCAGTGAAAATATTATTCTTTGCAGCTGGAGAGACAATCCCATGGTTAAGAGCTGTTGTTGCTTTTTCAGAGGCCCAGGATTTGGCTCCAAGCACCCATCTATGAGCTGAAAACTATCCGTAACTCCAGTTTCAGGGATCTAACACCCTCTTCTCACTTTTATGGGCACTAGGCACTCACGTGGTACACATTTAGACAGCAAAGGAGATGAACTGGCACTCCTGACGTTAGATTATGAAGACTCGTATTCCTTCCTGCTTGTCCTCTCTTGGTAGTCCACACAGAAGTCCACCTGTGAGGAAGCTGAAGGTGGTCTGGAATCAACAGCCCTCGTGGAAGCAGATCCTGTCCCACCTGAACTGTGAGGTGACTGTAGTGTCAGCTAATGTGTTGAGGGCAGTCAAAGAAATGTCCTAAACATGAGGACTCTACTAAAGGGAATAAGAGGAGCTTTGAACAAAAAGAGTGGAGACATATAGGAAGCAAGCCTTGCTCAGATTCACAGGTTCTGGTGCTTATTTGGGGATTCAACAAGGAGTTACCATTGCCCCACCCTAGCCAAGACTCCTCTGTGCATATGTTTGATTTTTTAGATTACAGAACAGCAAATTATGGGGTAAAATTGGATCTGAGGTAGTTTACTAAATGCAATAGAATATGGAATTAAGATTTTTTTAACCCCTAGATGTAGAGCTACAAGACATTAAAAACTGTCAAGGTGGATAGAATTAGTCTTCCCCAGACATAAGCATCCTAAATGCTTATCTAACCCCAAGTGGTATGTCCTAAAATAATATACATACAAACAATAGCAAAGAAAAAATACAGTTTAGTGTCTTTGTTCTGCTACGTTACAAGATCCAATTATGTAAGGCAATTTAGTAAGTTTTCAATTGGAGGTTGTAAAAACTAAATTTAAATTTTCTCAAAATATGTTATAATCATCCACAAAAATCTAAGTAGACTGTTAGGGCCAATTTAAAATTATCAACATCACCAAGTCACAAAATTATATACAAAATTTCTTCCCATATTCCCAAATATAACCTTTTCTTGTTTGGTTTGTGGTATCTAAAAGTTATGAAATATTTATTTAAATATTAAAAATTTAGTTAAATATTAAATTTATGTGAATATTAAATAATAAATGTTAAATAAATATTTATTATTTCATCTTTTATCTAATTATCTCCATTCCTGCAAATTATTTCTTTCAAATATGTTATCTATGTATCTTTTTTATTTATTTCCTCTATACTGCCATGACAACATACCACTACGACACCACATCATCATGACACCATGGCACCACATCTCCATGGAAACCTATCATCATGACAGTGTTCTCCATGGTACCACGTCTCCAATCACCTTATCACCCTCATTCCATGGAACAATATCCCATGACTCCAGGCCATCATGACACACGGCGACACTGTGTCACCATTATACCATTCGCCGAGGAACCATACCACCAATGACACCATGTCACAAAGGCATCACACACTATGACTTTTGCATAGGTTCTGATGCGTATTAGACATTCTTGGGCCTATGCACCCCTGGCTCACATCAGGAAACTGCCTGCTTCTGTGTGCGTGCTCGGTTACATCCGCTTTAAAATGACTGGATCTTGATCCGCTGATAACACTGGATCAGTCCAAATTAGGCAAGGCAAAACCTTTCTAGATCTGACCAAAAAAATTTCATCTGTGGTGGTGAAAATGTTGGGTCTGGATTGTTGGCAGTCATTCTTCTCCCGATGTGTCAAACTGGGTAGAGGACACAGGCGTTGAGGAAGAGGAAGGGCAACACAAAAGGGACAGAGATGAGTTCGGAGGCGGAATATGATGTGGGTGATCATCCCCTCCTTGGGCCCCCTGCATTTCAGTCCTGTTTCCTTACAATAATTTCCATTTTTAATTCTTCCCGTCATTTAAATAGTCCTAACTAATACACCATGAGAGTCTTCTTGTGCTTCTTGCTTCCGGTTTCCGTGCTGTTGTAGGCCTCTATGGGAGAAGCAAAACTTCATCTCTGCACTTGGGTTTTCCACCAAGATCTGAGAACCTTAGCCGGGAAGTGAAGGCTCCAGAGACACAGCCTTGGACACAGACACTGAATGGCACAGAGTAGAAAGCGGTGGAAACAGAACAAGGCAAGGGGGCTCGAGGAGGGTGGTTAGCTGCATGGAGAAGTGGCAAAAATAAAAAAGTGAGGTTAATGTCAAATGACGTTCGTTGCTGTTTCCCTCAGTCACTATACCCTGCTTGGTAATAAGAACTATGCTTTCGTTTTGGTGAGCGTCTTCCACATGTGATTTTATCTTCTGGTCTCAAGAAGCAGGTGAGATCGGAGTAACCATAATCTCCAAACAGTTAATGCAGGGTCTGAAGGGCAGGTTTAGGGCTGGAGTGTTCTGTCGCCTTTTCTACTGACAGGCAAGTAAATTGGAATGAGAGGATGAAAACATTTGACGTTTAGTTTAAGATGTGCACGTTTTTTCGATAGCAAAATGGACACTTGTAAAGGAGAGGTAATGTGGGGTGCTTGGTTTTCTTGATCGTTTGTTTAGCTTGTTCTTTATTGATTTTGTTTCATACAGTAGAGGAGGCAGAAAAGTCGTAAGAGCCAGAGGCGATGGATGATTCCAAGGAAACGTGCCTTCCTGGCACGAGGACATACACAGATGAACCCAGAGACTGTGACAGCATGCAAGAGACCTGTGTAGGGGTGGCTGCCTTTAAATTTAAAAAGTAAAGTTAGTTAGCTCCGAATAATATATAATTGTAAAGTTGCTGTAGGCAGATAAGGAACTAGGGCCTTCCGATGTATGAACCTCCTCCACCGCATCTTGTCCAACACACTCCTCCATCCTCCTGGGCTCTGGATCCCAGTCTCTGCCATCGGCTCAGGGGCTACAACAGTAACAATGCTGCCATCTTCTGGAGTTGGTAGAAATTACACCATGGGATCATTTTCATTATGTTAGTTTCAGGAGTTAAAGATTTATTAAAGAATCCGACTTAAATGTACAGATACATAGATTTGGGTATGGTGACACACATGGGCAATCCCACTGCTCAGGCGTCTGAGACTGACCAAGAGGTGGAGACCAGCCTGGGCTACAAAGTGAACTTGAAGCAAGCCTGGGAGAGAAAGGGGTGGGGGGAGGGAGGGAAAGAGATTCCGATTACACGTAATGATAATGTTCATGTTTTAAATGATAATGTATTGTTAAATTGTAACTCTGCATTGACCTCTGGAAAGGCTGCAATTTAGGAACTGCTGTTTTCTTTGAATAAGTTACATTTTTACTCTCAGGCGGTGCCATCAAATTAAGTCAAGAAATCTAGCTTAGTTAAGTGGGCTTTGGAGTAGAGTGGACCCCAGATACTGTGTGACTGCTTCTCCTTTCAGACTGGCTAGAAGAGTAAAGGAAAAGGCATCTTGGCAGACTATGGGTAAAGGCTGCTCTTTTTATTTAGTTAATTCTGAACAAGGTCATCCAAGGATGGTGAGTAGCAAAATGATATTAGCAGAAAGCTCTTCGCTTCTTTGCCACTAATATTAAGACAAACAGAAAGATGTAAAAGGTAATTTGGATAATTTGTGGTGTTGTGAAAACTATAAAACACTAAAAGATATGCATATTCTTGAGCAAATGAAAATCACTCTGACTGCAACTATGGAAACCGCAAATGCTTGCAGAGCATGACCAAGAGGCCAGACTGTGTCTGCCGATGGGTAAATCATGCCAGGGACCTTCTGTGTCTGATGAGTATAGTAGTTCCTCCATGGCGCCCTGGTTATTCCAAATTAAACATACTCTAATCCCACAGAGAAGCTCTCCACAGTGCCCTTAACTGCGCACACACTCATAGTTTCTAGAAAATGGTGGAAATAGTTCTTCATTTTTCTTCTCTAAAGGCAAATTATCAACACAAAAAGAATACTGTTCTCAGGGAACAAGGGCCTCTTGGCCTGAGCTTCTTGTTTGTGTCTTCCCCTGTCTGTCTCTTCTCGTTCTCTGTTGGTCTAGAATTTTCTCATCCTCCCAGGTCATTTGTTTCCATCACTCCTTCCACTTGGTAAGGCCAGAGCAAAGATTCACACCCCTTCGGACTCGCGTGGAATGAGATCAGAAAATAGTCCTTTGAGGACCAGAGTGGCGCATCCGAAGACAAGCTGTATTTCCCCTTGTTTGCACTGTTGCCTTTTCAAAGCATGGAAGTGTAGTATGGCCGCAGGTTGGGACCGGGTAGAGCAAAGTGCACAGCAGGAAGGACACTGTCCAACCATAAAGTGACAGTGTCATTGTTCACCTTCCCCCGGGTTACCGGGGCTTGGAGAAGAAGCTTGTCTCCAGGCCTGTGGTTCATAAAGGCCAGATTGTGTTGCACAAGAGCAAGGCAGCATTCCATCTCATGTCAGCAGCACAATAGGGCCTCTGAGAGTCACGTTATGTATATTCAATTGCTTAAAAATAAATAGTCGTGATCTGCCTTGAAAAGCGGCTGCCAGGCATTCTGACCACGGGTGCTCTAGTCTAACCCTGAGAGGCCTCTCTGGCTGAGTCGTCTTCTGTCTGGTGTGTCGTGGTACAAGGGCAGAGGGAAGCATGTTATACATTTAAATCATGATGGCAATCCAAGTGAGGTAGGATAAAAGTTTGTTTATTTTTCTCTTCACCTGTACACAGGCCTAAGAACAGTCCAAAAGTTCCAGAATTGACGCTAGTACAAGCTCTCTACACTGACTACATTTTACAATTACCTGGTACTTTAAAACTCCATCAGGCATGGAACTAACCCAGCAATGATTACATCAGCACCCTTTGAATGGAGCCAGAGCAGGGTTTTTTAAAGAGCCTCTCCAGTGAGCCACAGGCAGGCCTGGGAACCACTGTTATTAGATACATGGAACCCAGTAGAAACAACTTGTTTCTGTCCTCACCTCATTTTCCCACACTCACTCATAACAGCAAGATCTATAAGTTGTGTGGGAATTATCCAGATCTCAACTTAAAGTTCTGACAGATAATTTTAGTTCTTGACTAAAATTAGTAATTTACCAAGTGGTATCAGGGCATGGAATGGTGTAACTTCCTGCAGAGTGGATTACATGCTGAGGCAGCTCTTCATTGCCCATACTTTCAAAGGCCAACATTTTACTGATTTTAACTGAATTTTGTCTATTTTTATGTCACATTGATAATTCTGTCTAAAATCAATTCTAATATTAAATAACAAATTAGATAAAACTAAAAACCAGTAAGAATAATTTTAAAGCCTTGATGGGGTGATGCTATGCATTCTAAATGTTAATTAATCTGCTCCCAGAAGCTTGCTTTCTGTACATCAAGCAATGCTGTTACCTTGCTTGTCTCTGATTGGTTAAATAAATGCTGAGGCCTGAGATTGGGAAAAGACAGAGGTAGGTGGAACTACGGTGCCTAGACTTCTGCAGCAGAGAGGTTGATGGGTAGAAAAAGCCTCGAGAAGAAGAAAGAAGAAGCCAAGAGCAGGAAGGGGGACCCACACCATGGGTTAGAGAAAAGAATGTCATTCCGTGTTGCCTGGAACACTGGCAGAGTGTGAAAAATAACAGCCCAGGGGACGTATGTATATATGGGGTCATATTTGGGGAATAGAATTAAGGGCTAGTTTAGATGGACTAAGATTGCACAATCCAGGCCAAGCCTTGTTAAAATCCTTCTGGTGTGCTCATTTATAATGGCGGGTTAAGGATTAACACTGCTGACCAATTAACAATAATCTAAATACTGATAAATAATTTAATAATTTATTTCTACAAAGCCTACTAAATGCTTTTTTTCTTCAGCTAGTAAAAAAGATACTAAATGTTTGAGTTAAGAAAGAGGATATTATGCAACTACAAATACATTCACATGGTCCCTGACTATATAAATACATATGCCATATACATTATATGTATTTATATATATATTAGCAAGAATGAAGATTAAACTGTTTTAATGAGTTTTCAAAATACAGTCCATTAGACAAGCTTGAAGTTGATTTCTCATTCATGAAACAGCTAAGAAGGATGTATTTTTTAGTGTAAACATGTTACTTAAATGGTTGTACATTTCCATCCAATGGGAAGGAAGGAAAGAGACAGAGCACATCATTTCTGCTCACGTTTCATTGGCCAGGACACTTCACTCAGTGTGTGCGTGTGTGTGCGCGCGCGTATGTGTGTGTGCGTGTATGTGTGTGTGTGCGTGTGTGTGTGTGTGTGTGTGTGTGTGTGCGTGTGTGTGTGTGTGTGCGTGTGTGTGTGTATGTGTGTGTGTGTGCGTGTGTGTGTGTGTGTGTGTGTGTGTGTGTGTGCGCGCACGTGTGTGTAGCTGCAAAGAAAAATGGTATATGGAGTCTCCGCCTGAGATTCCATCCCTGAAACCGGAGCTTCCTGTGGCTAACACAAAGGAGAGTCATGTGTGGACGTCCACAACTGTCGGTCCCCGTGGCATCTGCGTCCAGCTCGGGGTCAGTTGCACATGTCTAATCCAACCTAAATCTATACTTGGACTATAAAAAAAGCTATATTATCTAAATTTTTATCTTTAAAAGATTATTATGTGTCTCTTAATTCTTCAGAAGGTTTGTTTTCATTTGCTCAAAATGGCATCATAGACATGGTTTAATGTACCAGCCAGAGCAAGTGATGGCTGTTCTAGGATATGGATCACGTTAGACTACCAGATCTGCCCCTCAGCACCGACCTGGGTCCTCCGTGAGCACAGTAGTTCAACAGAACACTGTCTAGACAGATCTTTTGATTGCCACTGTCATTATTTGATTCCATTGGGTGGATCCCAGAAGCATGCTCATGGGTATTTTTGGTTTTGGGGTTTTTGTTTTTTTGTGGGGTTTTTTTGAGAATTTAATGAAATTCATAGGTCTTTCTCCTCTCATCTGTATCAACAATGTCACAATTGTTAAGGGAGGGTTGGATATAGTCTTTGCATGAGACTACATTTTAGAGTCCCATGACAATATGAAAAAGTGTAACATCTTATCTTCCAGATAGGATATGAAAGTACAGGTTAGACCTCTGATTTTTACTTTGGGGGGAGCTGTGAATAGTGAGATCTAGGGTCACCAGTGTGTTTTTATTTGACAGCAACAAAGACGATGCCCATTTCACTGAAGAATCCAGGGTTGCGGTTAATATGAATTTTTCATCTAGGGACGAAAATTTAAGATCTGCCTGGACATGTAAAGCCATCAAGAAGAGAATGTCTCCCACAGAAGCTAACTTGACTACATTACTATTTAAAGAAAAAATGGTTCATTTAAAGAAAGATTTGATCCTGATGAAATTAGATAAACAAGGACCAGTGAAGTAGAGATAACTGTAACATTTAGCACTGTTTCTGTGGAAAAGGAAGACAGGAAACTGTGCTTCAGCCCATTGGGGAGGTCTCCCCGGTCTCTTCGGGTATCACCTAATATAAGTTTAAAGTTATTAACCGTCCTGGCCTTGTGATATTCTACACGGCCTTCTATTCATCTTTCTCACTATAAATAAAATTACTGAGACAAACTGCATACTAGACACAACCAAAAAATGGAAAGATTTACTTGGGCGCATGGATTCAAAAGGAAGAGTTGCCCAGAAAGGTGCCAGGGCAAGAGGCACCTCACAGGCCAAAACCTGTAGTGACCTACTTCCTCCCATGGCCTTGCCACCACTTTTCACCACCTCCTGATAATGTCATCCTAGAATGACTCCATCAGTGATTGATCCATTGCTAGGGTCAGAACTCTCACGATCTTATTGTCTCTGTTATCACTGTCACACACACTTCTGGGGCATCCTTCACTAAGTCCTAGGTGTTCCTTTTTAATCAAGTTGCCATTTCAAAAGTGCCTAACACACCAGTTATGGTTTGGCTAACCAAATGGACTATATGCCACATACTTCAGTGAGGAGTGTCATACGGAAACCTCCATATCTTCAAAGCTAAAATCATCCAGACAACTTTTCTCTGAATAATACTTCTACACCACTTCCAGCTGCAAAATGCAAGAATGTCTATAAATTATATATATATAAAATGCCTTATATATATATTTATATAATTACATAAAATGAGTTGAGAGAACATAAACCTCCAATTCTGTCTTAGAGGATTTCTATCACGAACATTGGAAAAATTCTTCCTATTATTCTTCCTTGTGAAACAACAGCGAGTTAATTTGATTGAGGAGACATGGGCTGAAGGCAACTGACTAACTTAATACATTGATCTGTGAATCTGGGTTCATCAGGCTTCTTAGAAGAAAGGAACAGAGCCTCCCTGCAGTTGTTAAGATGGTGGCTCTGTGCTGAGGAGACAAGTGGCACAAGAAGAATCTGGGAAAGCCTGGTGGACAACAGGAGGTTGGCAGTCCACGTGTGCCACAGGAAGGATGTCAATTTCCCCATCAGCATGGGGACCTCAATAGATTTCCTTTATGATTCACATTAATGGGGTATGTGTGCCCTTCTCTATTTCTGTCTCTCTGTGTATTCCATTCTGGTTTTGTTCTGGCCACTGTTAGAGTTCTTTCTTCTTGTATATCCAGGTTTCCAGGAAGGAGAAGCCAAATTAGAATTGATACCATCATCATGTTCAGGGAAAGCCTTGCCACTGACTTCTTAGAGTGGCACTATATAAAGACACCCTTGGTGTCAGACACTCATCTTGTCTGGTCGCTTAGGATGAGATGGGATATCAGAGCAGGGAGAACAAGTCACCTATGCCTCAGGCACCTAAGAGGCCCCTAAATGGGACAATTGCCATTGAAGGAGTCACGAATTTGCAGGAGCCCTGATAATTACTACAAAGAGCCTGGAACCCAGAAATACATGTATGGGTGGACTTTCACAGAGTAATTCCAGGTCCTGCTTCAGACTTCCTAAATAAACATCTCAAAGGGAAGGATTAGAGAATAGCTATACATATTTAAATGTGCATTTACACACATGTATATATCGTCAAGCGAACACAGCTTTAACCTTGTAAGGGAAAGATAAATGGGATCACACCAAAGTCTGTATTCTCTTAAAACTCTGGTAGGGAAATTCACATACGCTGTAGCATGAAGGTGAGCACACTGATAAGACAGAAGTGCTGAGGTAAAATTGTTCCCTCAGAGAAGCAAATGCTTAAGGATTTTGATTTCCTGTGCCTTCTAGAGTATACAGGTGAGCATGTGACAGAATACTAGGAACTAATCTCAAACATCACAAGTTTTTGCTGTGGCCTCATATCAAAGCTAGAAATCTACTCTAATCTCTCCTCCTTATCTATAGCAGGTATATTCAGTGAACTATCATAAGAACAGATATTTTTATTTTAATTATGCATATGCGGGGGGTAGAGTGTGCACACGAGTGCAAATGCACTTGGAGGCGAGAGGCCCAGGAGCTGACCATGGAGTTGCAGGCAGTTGTGAGCCACCAGAATGGGGTGCTGGCAACTAAATTCAAGCCCTTTACATGAGCAGAGTGAGCTCTTAACCAAAAAACCATCTCTCCAGCCCTCTTCAACATGTCATTTTATAACACTGCTACCTCAGTTACAAAGCAAATTTTTGTGAATTAATTTAAGAAAAATACTTTTATCTTAATAAGAGAATACAAAGTAATTGGAATTTTTTAAAAAAGAATTATCTACCATGAATATATCCTAATAATCAAAGACGCCATAATAAATAAGCACATAGTTCTTCTGGGAATTATTATCTTTATTACAAAATGAATACTTTTTCATGAGGTAACACTTCAATGGCACTTGGCAAAAAAAAAAAAATCCAACAACAATAACAACCCCAAAAAAGTCCCATGTACAAAATTTTGCTATGTCTAACACATATAAAGGACTCAGGGGATAGTTTTTGGACTGTACCCAAATAATCTGGAAAAAAATAAAGGTATATATCAGTGTTAAAATTATTTTTCTCCCGTCTCACCACCAAATTAGACATATCATCATTAGTGAGACAGTGAGGCAATGTTTACAGAAGGTCCACAGAAACCCTGGGTAGAGTGAATTAACTGGAAAAAATGTTTGCCCAAGATATCCCATTGTGCCATAGACTGAGAATGCTTCTACACAGTAAATATTTAATTGTATAAGATTTAACACTGTTTATCTCAATAATAAATAGAATTTTATTGTCTTCAATGGAGAAATTCTGTATAACCCTCCAACTCCAGGCTTCGCTACTGTGATACCTCCAGAGCAAAACTGTCAAGCCCCGCTGTGCTCCTGTGAATCTGTGCACACCTCAGCTGTGGCACGGGTTCCCCTCATGTGTATTCTTTAATGTTTTAGTTTTGTGTGTCTCCTTGGGACAAGCTCCTTGGGAGCAAACTGAGCCTGGAGCATCCCCCCACCTCCGGCACTTAGCTCTGTGCCCTGTACTTAACAGAACCTCAATAACTGTCGGGTGAGTGAGCCAGGGGCCACTCCATTTGCGAGGCTACTGTGCACACGATGCCTGTGTTCCACTCTTGCTGGGTGTACTCTGACGCCGTTCCACATACTTAAACTTCTAGAGAGTGGGCGGCACCCTAAAACAGAGTCATGTCCAACAATTCCTCCCAGAAAGAAACAATCGGTTTTACTTCTGACCAAAATATCAATAAATTATAGTTGTGGTAAACTTCCTATTCTTAGGCTCCCAAGACCCCCTTCTGTCAGAGCCATTTCTTAGACAAGTTAATGCTAGTAACCGTCTTGACAATCATTGTCATCTTGGTCCCCGATAGGTTTGTTGTGATAAGCATCAATGGTTAGTTTCCTACTCTCAGCCTCCATGTTTTTGGGGTGGCTGTCTTCCTCGCTGCTTGAAGTGTGCTCTGTAGAGTTGCTCTCTTCTTTGGATCGGCTACTGTCCTGAGAGTCACTGTCACCCTCTTCCTGCTCAGACTGGCTCTCCTCGCTCCTGCTCTCCCTGGAAGTACTCTGAGACTGGAGACCTTCCTGACTAGAGCGGTCCCCGTCCTGGGCGGACTCCTGACTTTCCTCCGAGAGTCTCGGGCTCTCGTCAGACTCACTGTCAGCCTGCTCCTCTGTGGACTGACTTTCTGAGCTGGAGAATATGTTCAGACTGTCCTCCTCACTGGACTCACTGTCTTCTTGGTCTCCTGTCTGACTTGTGCTGTCTGGGTTGTCACCCCTGGACTCACTGGCCACCCCTTCCTGAGACTCGCTGCTGCTTTCCTGGGACGGCCTGTCAGCCTCTTCGCTGGACTCACTGCTGGAGTCTTGTCCCTCTGGGCTGTCCTCCTGAGACTGACTCTCGGCTGTGTCCTCCTGAGACTCGCTCCTTGTCTCATCCTTGGAGTCAGTGTCTCCTGTGGAGTCACTCTGGGTTTCCCTGCTATCACTCTCAGCAAGCTCTCCTCTGTCATCTTCCCCAGAGACCTGGGACCTTCTGAAGGGCTTCCTGCTTGAAAATTCCACAGATTGGCTGTCATCTGAATCCTGAGTGCTCGTCAGCTCACGGTCCCCCTTAGATTCTTTCGACCTGGCACCAGCGCTGCTCATTCTGGCGTGGTCTTCCTCGCTCTTGGTACTCTTGGGCTCATCACTCAGCATCCCTTCATCATCAAACTCAGAGCCATCCCCATGGCTACTCTCTCCCTCACTGACACCGCCCACCCGACTTTCCTCACTCTTGCTGTCCTGGGCGAAGTCCCCTGTCTCAGGCCGGCTGTCTGCCTCGTCCTCACTGTCGTGGTCCCTGCTGTCACTAGGGGGGTCTTGGGCACTGTTTTCCCTAGAGGTGTTGTCTTCCCTAGACTGTGTGGTGTCTGCGGAGTCCTCATCACTGTCCGGTCTGGAGGGTCCTCCCCACCGTCCTTCTTCCGGCCCTGGACCGTCGTCCTCATCACCGAAGGTATCGTCGCCACTGTCTTCTTCATCCTCACCAGCCTCCGTCCCCGCACTCCTAGAGACACCGCCAGCTGGTCTATTCTGGCCTCCATCAGAGACCAGGTCCTCTCCAGACTCAGAGCTGACCGTGAGGTCATCATTTGCCTGGAGTCAAAGCAAAGAGCTCTGGTCAGCATCCACAGGCTGACTCAGAGGGAGATGTCTAGAGATGATACCTACTTCTCCTCACTATGTTCCTGAATCTATACCCAAACTTAAATGAGAAGGAAAACTCAAATGAATTCTCTCTCTCTCTCTCTCTCTCTCTCTCTCTCTCTCTCTCTCTCTGTCTCTTGAGACAGTGTTCTATCCTGAGCTGACCTTGGAACTCCTGCTTCAACCTGAGTGCTGGAATTACAGGCATGAGCATACCTAGCTACTTTCTATTTTATATGGCATATCCCTCGATGCCACAACCCTGCCCTGCCTCCTTAAGCATACATCAAACCTTTCTCAAGCACCAGTTTCTATCCTCCCTTGAGAAATGAGAGGATCCCAACTCGATAAATTACAAATTCTCCCCTAAAAGGTCATTTTCTCAAATGCTATGATTTTAAATTTCTACAATATTCTTTGATTAACATTTAGTAAATAAAAATAAGCAGGCTAATGACTCATCTCCCAGGTCTGGCAGTGATAGGGTACGAAGTGAGGCTACGCTTCAGAAAGAGCCACATTTCTGCATTTGCTGGGGTCCCCACAAGACTGTTTGGGCCTAATGAGATGGCAGAGCTAGAGAGATCACTCCGTGGTAGAGCCCTCATATAGCAAGTATGAGACCCTAGCTTCAACTCCCAATACACGACACAATACACCCACATACACACACACAAAGATACTTTTAAATTAAAGATAATAGTTTTCTGCCTTTCTTATCCCCTGGGACTATGATAAGACTGCCTTAAACAGACAGGCACCCCTAATGCAGCTATTTTTAGTAAAGTCATTTCTTACCTAACATGGTCAGTGTGCCTGTGCGTGTGTGTGCACGTGCTGTGTGTGTGTGTTTTAGTTGTTTTTCGCCCCCCCCCCCCCCTTTTTTTAACTAAGAGGGACATTTAGGGACACAATGTCTTAGGTGATAAAAATGGAATGAACAGCATGTCCACATTTGAATTTTCTTCTCTCACTCCCCCCCCCCTTTTTTAATGGGACTGTTTATCCTGCATAGCCAATGGTTAGAAAATATTATATTTAGAACCATTGCCAGGTAATTTAATCCCCCATCATTTTCCTTCAGTTCCTATGTAACCAGAGAAGCTGGGGAAGCGTGTTTAATTACCTGTTCCTCTGAGCTAACTTTACTTTCTTGTGATGACTCACTGTTCTGAAAGGAAAAAAAAAAAATGTTTATTTTCCTTTTAGCAACTCCCAAAGAAAAATATGATACAAATCACTTGCTCAACACTTATATTTACTACTTTCAGAATGGGGAAAGGTGAGAGAGTATTAAAGTTACTTCATGAGACATTTATGACAAAAATAAATGAAATTGTTACCGTGGGTGGTGGCGGTGACTGAGCCAAAGTGCCCTGTGTAAAAGGAACAAGAGCAAGTTATTCTTCAGAGGTAGGTCATGTGGATGCAAGTGTTTAGAATAATTCCAAGTGATTTTTATAAATTTGAGAGGTAAGTATCATACTCTCATGATAAAACGTTTAAAATCTAAGGTAAAATAAGTAATAACCTGAGATATGTTGAAATAGACATAGAAGATTACTATATTCCTGACACTTCACCTAAAACAATATGTATTCTTTGAAGCTGGCTGCTTCTACAATCAAAAGAAAATGTAATATAGGAAAACACTGGGCCTCCAAATCCAGAGTTATATCTCAGTCGAATCATTGCTTTTGGGTTTTGACCTTAAAAACACCCACCTTGGTGTTAGAATCATCAGTCTTATGTCCAGGAAACTCTTAAGGCTCAGGTAATCTGGTTATGTACGGAAGGTGGAAAACTCACTTCAACTGATTGTCAGTTCCTTATTCATACATTAAGAAAATTACTACATACTGTGAATGATACAAGGTGGCTGTGAGAGTGAATTCAGCCAATGGCATAGGAACATCTTTGATGCTGTTCAGTGTGATATAAGTCAAAGAAATAATCCATTTTGAGTATTTCCCCTCACAGAATTCAAGAATAGACAAAACTGAATTGGGAAAGGAATTAAACCCTTCTGGAGTCAGCAGAGGACACCGGCATCAAAGGCAAACGTTAACTGTAACTGCTACAGTCATAGTTGTGATTTATTTTATCTTCCTTGGTCTCATAATAAAAGCATAGTTATGAGTGCTTGCTCATAATCACCAAATAAATTCTGCCCTGTCCCCTAACCCCACCATCTCTGCTCTTCTCCTTTACTTTAAAGATGGAAAAATACAATGTGACACGCTCAGTGTACTAAATAGAAAGAAAGACAGATGCTGCTGGCCTGTCTTCCGCCTGCCTCTCAATGGTGCCTGTCTGGGGTATCTCAGAGAAAGAGGCTGCAATCATTTGTCTTTGCCCCAAGGTACAGCAAGTGGGCACAATGACAAACTACCTCAGTCATCTATCACTTGCAATTAATACTCAGAAGAGAGGAAACCTTGGTATTTTCATTTCTTATGACTTGATGTTTGACTTGAGAGCAAGTTGTGTCTCTAAGTCTCTGTTTAAATGGGAGAGATCTACAGTGATGCTTTTAATTTAGTCAGCCAAAGGACAAAAGTTCATAATATATCCTGCAATGTCTGTTCTTGCCCAAGGCAGGGGCTGGACCCAATTCCAGGCTTCTGACTTCATTTGGTAAGTACCAAGAGCATTGGGCCAGCCCACGCTGCATCATATGAAAACGCCAACAGAAAACAAAACAGTGAACAAAGTGCTCTGATTTAGTGGTTAATCTTCACCTCTAGTGCTAGTCCTGAGAGCTGCACACCTCCTAGTCCACGCTCCCTTTTGGGAGGGATGTATCATACTGAGTAAAAATGTAGGCCCTTCAGCCACAGTCAGAAGTTTAAAGCCAGCCTCTAACATTAATTATTCAACCTGGACAGACTACCTTAATCCCTGCGCTTTCATGTCTGTCAATTAGTGGACATAAAATATGCCCACTCCATTGTGTTGGTAGGAAAATGAGAAATGGAACACATACAAAACACTCAGAACTCTGTCTGGTAGTGATTCTTGATTAACTGGCAGTTGGTAGACAGTGAGTAATCGAGAGTTCAGCACTAAGCAAACATCATCATCATGACAAGCCCCGTATAGGCCCCCTTTTGTTTACATAAACTTCAAGTTCCAGTCTCTCAAGAATTGCTGGGTCATTGTTATTCATCTCCCAGTATTATGGTACCCATAACTATAAGAATAAAACCAGAAAAAGTTTCCTCACCAAATTACACTATGTAGGATTGAAGCATTATTTTCTTATTTATTTTTATGTATATGAGTGTTCTATCTGCATGCACGCCTACAGCCAGAAGAGGGCATCAGATCTCATTGTAGGTGGTCATGAGCAATCATGGGGTTGCTGGGAATTGAACTCAGGACCTCTGGAAGAGCAGCCAGTGAGTGCTCTTAACCGCTGAGCCATCTCTCCAGCCCCAGAGTTACTTTCCTATGTGAACTAAAACATCATAGTTCTTTCTACCTAGAGTTTAGGTATTTATACTCTTCTTACCACCAGTCATCATTCACCATTGAGCCAACTAGGTTATACTAATCACGTGTTAAAATTAAAATATTTTAATTTTATTTCTACCCACCGTCCACTCCTCGGAGCTTTCAGATTCAGTATTTTGATATATGGCGACCTAGAAAGCAGAATATGCACAATCAGCCCACAGGGAAATTCTCAGGGTAGCACTTCACTCCTCACCACTTCACATACTGGGGACCAGTAATAGTCAACTTTTAGCCTATCTTAGGATCACCTTTGTAGCCTTGCTACTATTCAGCTTCCTGTGTCCGTTCCTACAGAACCTGGGTAGTGGATATGAGGTAGGATTCCAGAATATGAACGAACTTCTAACAGAGTCCTAATTAGCATTGATTCTGCAACTCAAGGATAGCACTTTGAAGACTATTGCTAAGAGGAAGAAGGTGAGACTCACCGCTGTATGAGCTGAAGTGAACAGAATAAGAAACAACTTGGCTGATGTTTAAAGAAAACAACTTCCTAAACAAAAGGCTATTACTCTCATTTTACTGAAAGACACAAAGGGATCACAGTCGTTGGAAATGATGGTGTTTTAGAGGTGGACGGGCCACGCACACTTACTGGAAGAGCACAGGATAAACCCCAAAGGAACATGAGTAGAGTAACGGTCTTCATATTTGGATGTGATTCCTCCACCTGTAAGGAAAGCACAGATGTTTCATTTCAAAATACAGAAATCAGGATGCTTTCATTTTTACATTTTTTTTTACCAAAAAATTCACAAATATGCTCATCTGATGAATGATTGAATGGAGAACTCATACTGCATCCACACGATGGAATGCCATTTGGCCATAAAATAGAATAAAGTGTTGATATGTGCCACAAAGCAGAGGAGTCTTGACAGCACTATGTAGCTTGAAAAGAAGCCAATATAAAAGACCACAGTGGTATGACTCCATTTATATAAATTGTCTAGAATGTGCAATTCTTTAGAGACAGAAAGCAGATCCATGGTTCTCAGGGTGTGGAAACATGGGGTGATGGGAAGTGAAGATGGGAGGTACAGATGTCTTTTGTAGGTGATGAAAATTAAAGGAATTATACTAAATGTTGTTCACACCTGTGAATGTACTTAAAAATCACTCAGCTGAATGCTTTGAATAGGGAAAATGCTATGTAAACTATACCTCAGTAAAGCTGTTTAAAAACTCAATGGAAACCTCATTCCTGAGAAACAAATCTCAGAGACTAGGCCTACAGATATTTCTTCACTGACTCATAAGATATAAATGGAAAAAGGGTAAAGAAAAGAGAATAGAGGCATTTCCAGATAAATATTTTACAATAATTCTACAGTGTAGTATTACAGAGCAACCTAACAAGTTTATTCTCCTAAAATCCCCTTTATGTGTGTGTATGTGTTTGTGCGCATGTGTGTGTATGTGTGAGTGTGTGTGTTTGTGTGCACATGTGTGTGTGCATTTGTGTGAGTGTTGTTGTGTTTCTTCAGTCATTTTATAGCTATATAATAAAGTCTAGACAAAAATAACTTGCTTTTGCACTTTTTTGTTTTGATCTTCAAGCCACATGCTGTGGCAGACTTCTTATTACAGTCTGAGAAAGCTCGTAATGCCTACTGTGATGCATTCCCTCATACATTATACATGGGTATGATAAATTCTCTTAGGTGTCATTCACAGCAGCAGAGGTTTGGGACACACTTATGAATCATGCTGAGAGAAACAGGCCAAATCCAGCTGCACTTCTCTGGAAGGTTGCTTCATTTCAAACTTTGTGAGCCAGTGGCTTCAAAAATTAATTTGTTCTTTATCTCAACATAGACCTACCCGGTGCTGATGTAAAAAGTTATCAAAACTATTTGAAGGGAAATAGATTTCCTGCTGTAGTAAACCCTCACAGCTGTGATAACAGACACTTGATTGACATTCACGTGTTTTTAAAAATTCTGCAACTTCATTTCAGACTCCATATTCCTTAGTTTCTTTATACATGAATATATGCTATGTAATAAAAAGACATTTAAGACATAGATATACAACATTAGCTACCTATTAGCATCATGTGGGAGTTTTTAAAAGTAGTTTTCTGTTGTAATTTATCATACTACATAGTTTTCATGTTATATTAATTCAATCTTCAGTTCTTTACATAATATCAACTGGGAAGAACTTTTTAAAATGTTAAATCGTGCCTAAAATAAGTCTAATTCATCAGATATTGCATCTTACGATTAAAACATTTTTTATATTTCTTAGATTCATTCTTTTTAAAAGGTAAAAAAAAAAAATTTCCCAAATGCAATTTTTTCTCAAGATAACAACATGTCAATTTGGTTTCACAGGCAAAAAGAAAGTTATGCAAATTTCTTGCATTTTACAGTTTCCTAATTTTACAATTTGAAGAGTTATAACTTCATAACTCTATCAAATACCCCAGAAAGCACCAGTGATTCCTGAGTTCTTTTGCATTTATTTAATTCTCTATTATCTAATAACTGAAAAATGTGGAGATGCGATATGCAGTTACTCTAAACCAATTAAGTTTATGGGTTTTCCACCAGGAAGGGCGTGGTGTCGTTGCTGAAGTTTTTCAGGAGTGGAGTAGTGTGCATTATGAGGAAGAAGCCCTTACTTGCTCAGGCTTCTGGAAATGCCATTTACATCCCAACCTAAAACAGTAATTTCCCAAATAGAAGCCTGGGAAACCAAAACAAGACAATCCGGTGTCACAAGACAGCTGATGTTGGCTCCCAGAGAACATAGCCCCATTGAAGAAAATCAAATCTTAAAGCCTATGTTGGTTACAACTAGTATTTTTGTTGTGCTGTTGATGTTTTTGTGAAGTATATTTCCAAGTGAAAAACCAAACATTTGTATACTTTTTAGCTAGTTTCTAAGAAAGACTGGAAGCAGAAATGAGCTCAGGATTCTGAACAGCAAGTTAAGAAGGTAGCTACAGGCCTGCATACCACGAGTCCAGTGCCACACACTCTCCTTCAATAACTGGTTACATAATTTCTACATTCAATATGTGGTTGGCTTATAAGAGCGTCTGTGTGTGACGGAACTCAACAGCCATGACTTAAACCTTGTCTGACTGGAAGTCACTGTTCTAACGACTTTCAGAACTTCTGACTTGTTAATCCAGAGTTGAAAAGATCTAAATAGTCCGGGTCTGGAAAGGCAATGCTTCCAAGTGTGCTCAAAAATCTGTGTTAAGTAAAGCAACTTGTAAGGTACAAATCTTCATTAGTGTAAACTGAAACGAAGGAATGGGCCAAAGGAAGGAAATCAAAGATTGAAAAGTCCTAGGCTCTTTTTAAAACCCTTGGGAAATAACTTAGGTTTATTTTCTTCATATTGTTAACCTTGAGAATACTAATGAACAATATATTTATTAATTAGTCATTATTAATTATTTGTTGAGAATAACCAATGTGCCAGGCACTGTTCTAGGTGCTGTACTTAAATACTTCTAGTATATACTTATACCAGAAAAAGAATAAATGTTTATTTATATATGCCAATCAGCATATAAACAATAGCAATAATATGTAATATTATTATTAACTAATTGTTAATGGAGATGGTTAGATAGTAGAATGTTAAAGTCAGGTGCCAAATACATATGGACTGGACATTGGGAATGTATGCTAAGCCATATAACTCTTATAATCGTGGCCTATTTATTTCTGTTGTTTTGTATTATATTTATAGTTATAAGAAAAAGAACCATTATTTGGACTGAAAGGGAGAGCTGTTGGGGGGAAAAATAAATACCTTAAACTAAAACAAAAAAAGAAGGGAAGAGGATGGTGGGGCTGAGGGGGAGGAGGGTGGAAGGGTGGGACTGGAGGGGGGAGTACGGAGGGGATTGTGATTGAGATGTAACTTGAAGAAATAAAAAATAAATTATTAAAAAAAAAAGAATTCAAAGAACTAAATGCTCAAATAAAAATTTCCAATCTTTCCAGTAATTGTGATTGCCTCCAGGACAATTGTTATCAACCCAGTATTACATGCCTTCATCCACAGTGGGATAACCACAAAGTGCCCCAAATATAGGTTGTAAAGCCCCCTAAACATCAGAAACACTCTGGTCCACCTCACCATTTGGCGAACAGTAAACAGACTAAATGACCTTTAGAAAATTCTTTGTTCACATATTTTTAATCAACAATGCTGAGATGACAGTCCACAAGTGTGTCGGTTAAACCATGAGTCATTGCTCTTAAGACAACTCATTCTTTGCAGCATCTTCCTGACATCCTAAGGAACACGTGGCCTGACCATTCTCTGCTGTGGAGGACAGATACTCCAGCTATTGATGAAGTGAAGTAAACGTAGAGAGTGAAATTATGTCTGATGGGATTATATGTATATGTGTGTTTATATACATACATATACCTATGTCTCCCACCCTAGAAAATATCCTGAAAGGCAATCCCACTCAGCACTTACTGGAGTCTGTCTGCATGCAAAGCGTTATACTAACAAGAATATCCACCTACTCAAATACACACTGTAATTATTATATGCTTGGTTCATCCCAGTGATCTCAGCATCACCTTCCAATTGCATGCACAATTCATAATGGCTACCATTGTTCTCTAAATGAGCAAGGCTAAGTGGTGCTTAATTTACCTGACTGTGTTTTGAAACATACTAGTTTAGATCCTTTCACATCCCCACATCTGAGAAACCTACATATAAAAGTTGTGTTTTATTAATTAAAGCTAAATTCCAAGAGACATTTCCATCAGCCTCTTGTTTAGTAAACTTTGTCTTTCAGAAGTAATCACACAGAGATCTAATTGAAGTACTGTCAGGAAAACACCTGGCTCTCTGACCTAGCATTTTAATATCCTTATTTTCTACTGCGACATTGACCCAAGAACAAAAATAAGAATGGGTTTTACTCAAAGCTTAACTCTCCCCATCTTCCTCTGAAAAATCAATGCCTTATAACATAACCATATTTCATATTTTTCAAACACCAAAGCAAATGTTATTTTTAAAGTTAAATGATGAAAATGCCTTACCCTCTCTAGGTCAAAAGGCCTTTTTCCACAAGGTCAAAAACAAAGTTGAAGTTCTCACAGAGGAATCTCAAGGAAGCCACTCCCCAGCTGCTGTCTGAGCACTTGTTCGACAGTGCAGAATTTAAACTCTGCTGAAGCTCTTCAGAGCCAATCAGCCTCAGGCTGGAGGGGTACTGACATCACAGGTGTCACCGGGACCCCATACACCCACACTTCCTCCAGCTGGAAGAAGTAGGTTTTCTGTAAAAAGCTCTTGTGGTTCTCAAATGACTAGACTAGTTGCCATTAAATTGAAGATCTTCCTAAAGCTTTATTTTGCTTTCTAAATATATGTCATTCACATCCATGCAAGCTTGTGAGCATTATAAACAATGACAATGTTTCCCGCCCACTAACAGATCCCAGAAAACCTGGGGATGGGAAAAGAAGAGTCAGACATGGCAGACACTTCCGTGTTGATGTGTGTTTCCAGGTAGTACCTGAAAGAACCTACGAAAATCTAGATTTTCTTAAATTGTTAGTGATGAGAATATGGGCATGTATTTCTTCTCTTCCTCTTTTAACAGTCTGTCTTACCCACTCCTTACCCCATCTATATACAGTCTCCAAATTCTTACTGATCTAAGGAAGTACTATTCATACTATTCCAAGTGAGTAGGAAATGGTAAAGTACCTCCCTTCAATAACTTTTATTTTTAACGATAACAATCAAGAACTTAATCCTCCATTATCCCCTGAGACTATTTAGCATATTTTAGAAATTTTTGAAATCAGAACTGGATTAGAGGAATACAAACTAGGTGTATGGCATCCAGAGAAGTAGAGCCAAGAAAGCCTACTCCATCACCAAAACTGAAATGAAATGAATAAATGCTGTCTACTAGAATCTTTCTGAGGAGTGTTCTGAAGTTGGCTGAGGGTTCTGGAAGTGGGTTTGGCACCTGCTCGGCAGCATACTCAAATAACAACAGCACAACCACTAAATGAACACTTAAAGGATATCATACACAGCACCAGGCTTTAATTTCCCCAAGAGTAAGGATGCTTGTTTTGTTAACTGAAGTACACACAATACCACAATGTCCCTAAAAGCCAGGGACAGTCCTTGGGTCATCATAAGAACTCGGTAAATATTTTTTGAATGAATGGATGGATTGAGGTATACAATTACCTTGACTGAATGCTTGCATCACTCACTCAGTCACTTTTTTAGATACGACAACCTGGAAACCATTTCAAATATGTGGACTATTAGACTTTCTAAGTGTGAACTTAAATTTGGGTGTAGGGAGCAGGATATGAGGGGGAGGAGTCTATTTTCACACAGACTTGGTTAGAAGGCCGATGTTCATGGGGAGAAACTCTAAATGACATGTGTTCTGTTCTGGTTCTGAATTACACTCCCTGGTTGCTCCACGGTCCTGCCTGAGGTCTATCCTAGATGAACCTTATAATCTTGAATGAGAGTAGATTCCCGGAAGATTTGGGAGGACAACATTGTTTTAGACTCTCCAAATTCCCACACCCAAACTGAGAACTAACTAGATAACAAACTAAAAATGAGACAATAGTTGAAACAAAATTGGCTCTTTTATTATCTATTGCTACATTAAAAAATCAACATAATGCTTTGTAGTTTATATTTTATAGCTTTAAAACAAATAGCAGTTCCTCTAGGGGTTTGACTGGCAGACTTGCAGGATGGCTCCACCATGGGACCCTTGCCTGGGAGCTCAGCTGAAACTCACTGTATTCTGACTGTGACCTATGCATATAGCTTGGTATTCTCACAACATGATGTCAGGGCTCTGACAGCTACCCAGGATGTCATTTTCTCCACATTCTTTTGGTCACATCAGTCAGAAAGCCATCCCAGATTCAGAAAAGAGCACCGGCCCTACCTCATGATCTGAAGGTCAGGGCAGACATGCAGAGAACAGGAAATGCCGAGGTTGGTCTTGAGATGTTTTAATATGGCTTGGCAAGCTGTTCCCACAAAATGCAAAGTGAGTGAGGACAGAATGCTTGCATTGTCTGTGTTGGTGAGCAGTGAGCTATCTGATGGCCGTGAGCACAAGAGAGCCACAGATGTAGAATGAAATTGACTAATGTCCACTATACACTCACATGGAACTGTCAAAGCATGACAAAACAGAAAGATATTCTGAGGGTTAAACCCCATAGATGCGATATATAACCCGATAGACAATGAAAGG
>CAJQZJ010000384.1:268401-289501 GCA_907164525.1 Lophiomys imhausi | reverse complement strand
CAGATGCAATATATAACCCGATAGACAATGAAAGGATGCCAAAATGACCTTGTTAAGAATGGAAATATTATTGTTTTCTATTTTTAAAATAACAAATTAATACAACTAACCTTGAAAACAAATTAAAATTTTAATTACCCAGAAATGAAGTGTCAAGAATCAAGATGAGATCTAAAATAAAAGAAGAAAATTTATTTTGGAAATAAAGACATCTAGAATGAAAACAAGAAGGAAAGGTTATAAAAACAAAACAAAACAAAACCTCCCTTAAAAGAAAATAGAAAAAAAAAGAGAGAAAGAAAGAAAATGCTTTACACATAAAGAAATAAAGAGTGGGAACGCTTTAAAAGACATGGGATTGGGATGGACAAATGGCTAAGTGTATAATACAGCGCTTCCTGTGAAAAACGTCAGGCCCTCCCAATACCCAAGGAGTGGTGCACACCTGCAACCACTGGAAGGTGGAGACAGGCCAATCCTGGGTCTCATTGTCAGTCAGTTCAGCTGAAACATCTGTGTTCACTGAAGAATCTCCTCCAAACTTAAGGTGCTGGCTGCAGAGACAGCTTAGGGGTAATGAGCCTGCTGTGCAGGGTCAGGAGCTGAGTTTGGCTCTTGTATCTGGATACTAGAATCTAAAGCTTGGTGGCACTCATTTGTAATTCTAGCACTGGAGGAGAGAGCAGAAAAAGCCACCTCCTAGGGGCGTGTTAGCCAGCCAGTCTAGCTGAAAGTGGAGGCTCTTGGAGATCCAATCTCATATAATCAAACAAACAAATAAATGGAGATTGAAAAAGGAAGATACCCCGTTAACCTCTGACCTCCACACAAGCATGTACAAATGACTATACCTATGCATATACATGTACACACACATGCACACACACACGCACACACACACTTACCCAAAGAGATAATAACATGTATTGAAAATGGTCAAAGAAGATCCAGATCAGACAACAGGAGCCCTGAGAGTTTTTATAAGTGCCAGTAGCTATATTACCAAAACCAAAAGTTCCATAATTAAGGAAATTAATTAAAGTATTCCTAAGTTGAAAAAGATGTAAAACCAACACTTAAAGAGTAGAAATTTTGGTCTAGAATGGCCACCATGAAGCCACATTCTTTGTGTGTGTGTGTGTGTGTGTGTGTGTGTGTGTGTGTGTGTGTCTGTTAGCATATGTACTATTGAATATGTGGTGGGGGTGAGTACACATGTATGTGCATGTATGTGGAAGGCAGAAATCAACTTTGGCACTATATTAGTAACTCGTCCCATTGCTGCGACAAAATTTCAGCCCAAAAACATCTTCCGGAGGTTGGATAGATGGCCCAGTGGGTAGGGATCCTGTTACACAAGCCTGTTAACCCAAGTCCCAGCTCTGGAACCCACATAATGGTGGAAAGAGGAAACTGACTTCACAAAGTTGTCCTCTGACCCCTACAAGAGTTCTGGGGCACATGTACATGCACACACACACACACACACACACACACACACACACACACACACCATGTACACACATATGATAATAACTAAAAAATTTAAAGATGCTAAGCCATATAACCCTCATAACTGTGGCCTAATTACCTCTGTTGTTTTGTATTGTATTTATTATTATAAGAGAAAGAGCCATTTGTTGGACTGAAAGGGGAAACTGTAGGGGGAAATAAGATATACCTTAAACTTAAAAGAAAAAAAAAGGGGAAGAGGTTGGGGGGGTTGAAGGTGGGAGGGTGGGACTGGAGGGGGGAATAGGGAGGGGACTGTGATTGAGATGTAACTTGAAGAAATAAAAAATAAAGGAAAAAAAAAGAAGGATAGATATATCCACATAGAAATTAAATCTCCAAGGAAAGGAGAAAATATATATAAATTCATGCTTTTGATCCCAAAACATTGGAGACAAAGATAGAGACAGATAAGTTCCTTGTGAGTTTGAGGACAACTAATCTATAAACAGCCCGAGCTACACAGAAAAACAACCAGTTTCAATCAATTAATAAATTTATGTCAACTGTAGAGAATACTTAAACTCCATACAGTGTTATGCTGAATTTTCAATTTAAAAATTATTATATATAATTGTATATATGTAATAATAGTTGAGATGGCAATAATTAAAAAAAATTTAAAGATGCAAAAGGCAACGTAAGGAAGGGGGGTTGGAGGAGTTATTTTGTTCTTGGGGTGTCATCCAGCAGCAGGAGCAGGGAGGAGCTGGCCACTCATGCCTGCAGTTAGAAAACCCTGAGGTAAGCTTCCACTCAGGGCTGTCGGTAACCAGACACACCTTGACAATTGCAGAGCCCAAATCACAGACAGGACAGGAGAGAGGAGGTAAGAGAATTTTTATTACCTGCAGTCAAGAGAGCAAAACATCGCCCAAGTGGCACACTCTCCCTGAACAAAGAAAGAGTGAGCAGTTAATTTGGGGAACTTGTACAAATCCACATAGGGAAGGCATGTGAGTGAGCATAGTCCTGCCATGTGCTCAACTTCAGGTACACACTTTGGTGCATGCTCCATTAGGGTGATAGTTCAAGAAGGAAATAAAGCAGGAAGGAGTGCCCCCACATACTACATTTTGAGGCCAGGATGTTCAGTGGGGAAGGAGACTCCTTGGGCACATCCAGCCTGCGTCACAGGTGACTTCTGACTTATCTCATGACTACAGTGGCTAGAAGAGAGAAAGCCGTGCTCCAGACAGACTTTTGGAAGAGAAAACTACACGCTCAGCCTCTCCCCTAGCTTCACAGGTTCCATCAGATAACCATCTTCAAGCTTTCCAGTGGCCAAAGGAAGGAATGCTGCAGAATTAAGATGGACCTGCTCCAGGTCTCCCCAAACTTTTGCAGCAAAACCCTTTCCCCTTTTCATCTAGTCCAGAGCCCCAGTCTATGAAGGGGGGCCACCCAAATTTAGGATGGGACATTGTCACTTAGGCTGACTTACTCTAGGAAATTCATCACTGATACTTCTGGAGATTTGTTTGCACCTGTGTCCTAAATCCCATGAAACTGACAGCCAAAATTAATCATCAGAGACACACCTTTCACTAGCCAGAGGTCACTAAGCAGCCCAGGTCAACTGGTTCCCCAGCACAGAGTTTAAAAGCATGAGCCTCCAAGTCTGGCTCATCATGGGCTATGCAGGTACCGAGCCTGCCCTTATGCTTATACAATAAGTCCTTTACAGCATCATCTCACCAGTCTCCAGGATATACGTTAATAAAATCACTACATTTTAATGGTAAAGAAAGTCTGGAGCCACTTTCTCCAGCTGACTGAGAAATCAATGCAGACAGTGGCAGAAATCACTACCTTGGCTCCATGGGTTGTGGCTTCACTGGTTCTACAGGAAATGCTGGTGGCAGATTCAAAAACATTCAGAGCCTGATTTGTTCTCTGTTGTGACATTTCTGTCCAATGCCTTCTCTGCTTGCTGACCAGGTTCTTGTATTCCCCCCAGGAGGGGTGACCCTTACCCCAGGCTAGACCTAAAATCGATATGTAGCAGGGGATGACCTTTAACTAACTCCTCCCGCCTCAGCTATTACAGTCCTGGACCACAACACTCTTTCCTTTTCTCTCTTCTTGGTTCTGTTTTCTGATTCATACTTTCACCCGGTAGACCAGGCTGGACTGGAACATGGAGAGTCTATCCTGTCTCAGCCTCCCTGATCCTGAGATCACTGGGCTTAGATCCCTAGCTTTGGGACATTTCTTTTTCTTTTTTTCCCTTTTATTGAAAACGGATTTTTTTTTTACATAATATATCTTAATTACCATTTTCCTCCCTCTCCACCTCTTCTTCCCCCACCTCCCCTCCCATTCAGATACACCCCCTTTCTGTCTCTCATTAGAAAAGAAACATGCTTCTAAGGGATAATAATAAAATTAAATTAAATTATTAAACAAAAAATAACACATTGGAATATGACAAAACAAGCAAACAGAAGGAAAAGATCACAAGAAAAAATAGAAGAAACATATATAGATACAAAGATAGCCACTCATTTGTGATAAAAACAAACACATAAAATCCCTAATACAATATTGTAAGACAAAGAACCTCCAAAGATGCTCTTGGATTCATTTTCTGTTGGTTATCTGCTACTGAGCATTCATCCTATGCTCATGACTGGTTTGTTTCCCCAGAAAGATTCCTTTGGAGAAAAACTAATTTTTCATTGGCAGTGGTTATCAATTGGAGGTAGCTTCTGTGTTAGGGATGGGAGCTTCTCCAGTGATGAGCACACAGAATGTCATTAGCAGTCATTTTATTGTTATCTTCTTTTCATAGATCAGCATTATTTGGTTTTACCCTCAGTCCCTGGGCTAACTAGTCTCAGGTTCTTGATTACCCAAGCAGTGTTGGGTATGGGGTCCATCTTGTGGAGTGGGCCTTAAGTCAAATCAGATTTTAATTAGTTATGCCCACAAGCTTTGTGCCACCATTGTACTAGCATATCTTGTAGGCAGGACACCATTGTAGATTAAGGGTTTGTTGCTGGGTTGGTGTTTACATTTCTTCTTTGGTAGCAGGCAGATTACCTTCCTGCACCAAAAATGCTAGCACATAGGTATAAAGGATATATATAGGCACCGATTCAACTTCTCTATATTCAGCAAGATGTATAAGTGTTGCTCTGACTGTGAATTGCAACCTGTAGTCTTGGCAACAACCTGGGTTGTTTGGAGTTTCCCATGAGACCCCTTTGGCCAAAAATTTAATTAGATGTAACCCATTCCCAGTACTCAAAGCTTCATTTGGTGATGAGAGATGTCCAGTTGGTACTCTCTCTCTCTGCATTATTTGGCAATTTCATTTAGATTATCTTCATGTATTACATATTTTAGGAAGCGTACTGTATTTGGTTTCTATACTATTCCTCAAATGGCCCTTAGTTCTAGCTGTCTCTCTCCATATTCCCACCCTTGTCCTCTGCTCCCTTTCTCCTCCCCTCTTGATCTTCCCACTCCACCCCTCCACCTGGTCATAGCTATGTATTCTATCTCCCTTTCCTGGGGAGATCAGTCTGTCCCACCACCATCCCCAGTCCCTTACTCTATACCTACCCTCTGTGGTTCTACAGATTACAACGTGCTTGTTGCTGACTCAACAGCTGACACCCACATATATGTAAATATAAGGAGTGGTCTTCGTGTTCCCAGGGAGAACTGCCTGCAGGAGTTGGGGGGCTGGGATAAAGAGATAAATGGGGGAAGGAAGGCTGGAGGGGAGGATCTGTGTGACCCACTGGAGATGGGGAAGGGAGTGCAGAGTGTTCTGCTACAGAGCTGGGGGTGAGGCTGGGTCATTGGATTTGGAAGAGAGGATAGAGAAGTGAAAATCTACAGTTAGCCTATCTGCTTCCCTGTCCCATGTGGCCAGCAGGTTATCATTTATTTTGTTCCTCTGGGTGCTTTGTTTGTTTTACTTGGTTCTTTTTTCTATATACTAGTGCTTTTCAAATTGGTTCTTAGGGATCTGTTTGGGATTTTAGATGTAGGAGTGGTAGATTGATAATGAAATTAAATTATTGATGGAAACACACCCAAAAGAAAAAAGAAAAGAATAAAAAATCTCCAGAACTACTATGGAAACAAAAGGATTCACAAGGGAGAGGGGTTTAGAGGGCTGGGTCTTGTTGACAGCAATGTTCTCTGAAAAAAAAAAAATGAGATCACAAATCTAAGGCATTCTGTGTGAGAACGTGTAAGCCAAGGGCATCATACTCCTTCAAACTTTCCAAGTGGAAAGGGTTAAAACAAACTGGTACAAATGAGTGTCAACTCTAACTTTTCCTGACAGTATAAGAATGTAAGCTTAACACGACCAAAAGAACACAAAACTCTTTGAAAGAAGAGGTGGTAAGCAATAACTTACATTATTTTTAGAAATGAAAAAAATGAGGCTAAAGGGGAAGATTAAAGTATAAAATAATTTCATGCTTAGAAGGAGGCAGAACTGAAGAACACATGTGTGTACAAAAGTAATTTAGACTCTTCTCAAGGTTCAGGCCAGTGAGTGCTCTTCTTACTATTGTTGCCCCAAGACTGTTATGTACATAATGTGGGATAAAGAAATTCACTTACGTTGAATTATTCCTTACTTTTGACCAATATGTTTTTGAGACTCATGATCTCAAGATTGAAGAACAAGAGATACATATTTGGAGAAGAGGAAATTCCATAGTCTGGCAATATATATATATAAACAAACTTAGGAAAGGCCAGGCGTGGTGGCGCACGCCTTTAATTCTAGCCCTTGGGAGGCAGAGGCAGGCAGATCTCTGTGAGTTCAAGGCCAACCTGGTCTACAAAGTGAGTCCAGGACACCCAAGGATACACAGAGAAACCCTGTCTTGAAAAACAAAACAAAAACAAAAAATATATATATATATAATTTACTCAGAAATTTCTCACACATACATTATGTAAATATATTCACTCTTTCCTTGAACAAACCTGAAAAATATTGACAAATAAAGAACTAGCTGGTGTTGCTGGCCCCTACCTGTGCCTAGAACGCAAGGCTTCCTGGGGAGCTGGCTCATTACTGGTCTGTGGCAGGAAATGTACAAAGTGAATCTACAACTTGTGTCTCAAACTGCAGGGAGCTGGGAGATGCTAAGAGTCTGTGGAAGGGTTGCAGGAGGAAACTCGAATAGGCTTTCCCTGCTAAGAAAGAAACAATAAAACTACAGCACACTGAAAGCTAGCATATAAGTCAACCTTTGAGTCTATGATGTTCTTACAAAAATAAAACAGAGCATTAGTTGGTCACCTTAGGGCGAAGATAGGCAGCCAGCTAATTAACTCAAAGGCCAAGATAAATGGAAACAATGGCACGTCTCTCTATTCTTATATAAACTGAACCAAATCAGAGGTAAAAGGCAGGCTATCTGCACAAAAGCATTGAGTTTGAGAGAAATCAAACTGAACTGAGCTGGAAGGGTCCTCAATTCTAGCTGTTGTCCACGATGCCAGCTGGTAGCAAGCAGACCGTTGGGGAGAAAAGCCACCAACAGTCACACCCAACTGTAGACCTGTGTGCTGAACTGCCTGGCAAGACACATCCACAACAGTGTTACAGTGGCATAAAACTCAGCGTTTGAAACTCTTTCTTTTCTCTGTACTGTACTTAAATTGGTTCTTCCTGTTGGAATGGTGGTGGTTTTGACACTTGGGAGTATATAAGAGTAACTTTTCCAATTTTCTTTTTAAACATTTGAAAATTGCAGCTTGCAGCTACCTGCAGCCTAGTCTCGAATGTAAAATCCTATAACTTGGTTATTTGAAAAAGTTGGGCTTTAATCTACCATAAAAAATTGATTCTTTTCTAATCTGGAGACCTCACAATGTTCTGATCTCGAAAAAGTTGCTTGTAGAATAAAAATGGATGGCATTATTTCCATTCCATCTGCGTGTTTCCTTTGCCAACCTTAAGTGATGCTCAGAGGAGAAGACAGCAGCGGTTCTCCAAGTTCCTGCCCCTCCCTAGCTGATGAATGGGTTTTAAGAGTCAGATCAACTATGTGAGGAAGACCAACTGAACCTGAGTGTGCGTGCTCTCAGTGAGGGAGCAGTGTGAACAGACAGAAGGACAAGCTGATCACAGCTCCTCAGAGCCCACTGGATGTAAGTGTGGTCTTCAGAAAAATCTGGTGGAGTGTATTTTTCCCAATTATTCACGCTTTTACTTGTAGCTTTTGTAAAGAATACATTGCAATATTTATCTGTAAATGAAAGTCTGCATTTTGAAAAAAAAAAAAAAAACAGAGAAAACAACAAAAATCCTGGTCCTCTGGGGGGGAAAAAACACTAGGCATACATTTATATTACTGTAAATCTAGTTTGTATTGATGGAAAAATATTCATCAACTGCATCATCAGCATGCCAGAGGGCTATAAGAAATTTGATAGTAAAATGGGTTTCGAATTCAGCTGGTAGTTTCGTCAAGTGGACAATTTGCCTCTGTGGGGTAGTCGAACTTGAGGAGTAGATATGTAATCGCCAACGGCCCCTCTGACAACAGTAATCATTACACAGTCAGCCCACTTTTCACTCAGCTGTACATTAACTTCCATGAGTATTACTGTGTCCTCAGTCCTTAGTCTGATCTGTGTGTTTGAGAGTCTGTATGAATTAAATTAGAGTGTCTTCCTTAAATACAGATAGATATATAAATTCTTAACCTTTTCAAAGCTTTCATACATTCTCCTCAAGGTCAAAAGATAATTCTTTCTTTCTTTTTTTTTTTCAAACATGCATTTATGAGGACTTTTCTTATTCAAACTGCCATATAACCCACAACATTAATCATTTTTTTCTTTTTTTATTTAAATATTTTATTATTTTTTTTCTTCAAGTTACATCTCAGTCACAAACCCCTCCCTATTCCCCCTTCCTATCCCACCCTTCCACCCTCTTCCCCCCCAGAAGTTTCCCCTTTCAGTCCAACAGATGGTTCCTTCTCTTATAACAGTAAATATTATACAAAACAACAGATATAAATATGCCACATTTATGAGAGTTAAATGGCCCAGTATACCTTCCCAATGTCCAGTTTATACATATTTGGCCCCTGACTTTAACATTCTACTATCCAACTATCTCCATGAGTTTAAAGGTCTATATCTGACTCAACATTCATACTAACTTGCAACACACTTTTAAGAGTATCTTCGTAGATCTATAACACCCTCTTGATTCCTAAACAACTCAAAATTTAACTATGAGACTCTAGCTGTCTATTCTTCAACCACCTCAGAGACCTGAGAGGGACAAATATATCTGCTTATATAGGAAGTGCAGGGCCTGCAGCTTCCGAAACTAAGAAATGACATACCAATGACTGCCTGGACAGTTCCCATTTTCTCTCCATACATTCCTGCATCAGTCTTCAGCCTTTGGGTCCTGTTTCTCTGACAGATATTTGTTGTAGAGCAGGGATTATGAAGGACTTACCTACCCTGTCTTGGCAGAGTTAGGCTGTCGACTTCCCTGCTACCAAGTATATTGATACAAAATTAAAGGTAACGCTTCCTAATGGTATCATACCTAGAGATACTTAAAATTAAAATGTGAAGCTCTGGCCTCTTGATACCAACCGTCTAAAACTGTCTAGGATAGTTAAGTAAAACAAACTCCTAGTCATGCAAACATGTCACTTTGTTAGCTACTATGACAGTCTATCACAGATATTCTCTAAACTACCCAGTAATCAAGTTGCTAAGAGACAAGCAACATTTGCTTATCTAAATACAAGAGATGGATAGGGCATCTTCAAAAACCCCAAGAGATCTGCAGAATATGGCATTCAAAGATGTTATCTTAAATTAAGATTTTCTTTTTTTTTTGATATCGAGACATATCAGCTCCTGACAGCACCCCCTATTCTACTCCAAGTAGAAGATAAGCATCGAAGAATCTCCACTGTAAGATGGTTGAATTAGTGGCATGCCTATCTCTTGGCATGAAAAAAACCCCTTGCACCAACTGCAGACAGACTGCTGTCCAAAAAGGACAATTCTTTCTTTCTTGCCAATAAAATGTCTGTCTATCTACTAGGCTCATTTCCTGAGAACCTAAAATTATATTCATAAATTTGAATTGTAATCTAATTATGTAACTATTTGATTTCATTCCTAATTCTGTTCCCAACGACTTACTCTAATTTCCTTTTCCCTGAATGCTTTTAATCTCTGCATATCATTCTCCTCTCTGACCTTCTCTTCTTTCTCTAGGCATGTGCTAATCAGTAAGGCCACACCCATTCCTTATAGGTTCTTTGCAAAAAGGTCACACCTTTGTTGAAAATATTTTTAATATTTATTTATTACTTCGGGTTACATCTCCATCTCAGTGTCCTCTTTCTACCCCTCCCAGTCCCGCCCTCCCACCCTCTACCTCCTATCCCTTCCATCACACTCTTCTGGAGTGGAGTGTCCCTACATAACAGTCCCCTGCCCCATTTCAGCAGTCATATGAGGGCCAAGAGCCTCCTCATACACTGGGGGCCTACAAGGCTGCACCACTAGGGAAAAGTGTCTCATTGACAGGAAACAAAGTCTATGTTCCTGTTCTCTTTGGTACATTGGTTGTAGTATAGTTATCCTGTACTATATGGCTAAAATCCGACTATAAGTGAATAAATGCCATGTGCATCCTTCTGAGTCTGGGTTAACTCACTCAGGATGAGCTTCTCTAGTTCCATCCATTTGGCTGCAAATTGCATGATTTCCTTGTTTCTGATAGCTGAGTAGTATTCTATCGTGTAGATGTACCACAGTTTTTTAATCCATTCTTCAGTTGAGAGACATCTGGGTTATTTCCAGTTTCTAGCTATTACAAATAAGGCTGCTGTGAATATAGATGAGGAAATTTCCTTGTGATTTGGTGAGGAATCATTTGGATGTATACCCAGAAGTGGTATGGCTGGGTCCTGAGGCAGAGCTATTCCAAGTTTTCTAAGATATTGCCAAACTGACCTCCATAGTGGTTGGACAAGCCTGCACTCCCACCAGCAATGGAGGAGTGTTCCTCTTTCTCCACACCCTTGCCAGCATGTGCTGTCATTTGAGCTTTTGATCTTAGCCATTCTAACAGGTGTGATATGGAATCTCAGAGTCCTCTTGAGTTGCATTTCTCTGATGATTAAGGATGCTGAGCATGTCTTCAAGTGTCTCTCGGCCATTAGGGATTCCTCCTTTGTGAATTCTCTGTTTAGCTCTGTTCCCCATTTTTTGATTGGATTATTTGGTTTCTTGGCATTTAATTATCAAATAAAATAGGCTTTCAACTGAAGTTAATCAAAAAAGATGGAGAAGGGCATTACATACTCATTAAAGGAAATATTCACCAAGAGGACATCTCAATATTGAATATCTATGCCCCAAATACAAAGGCACCTACATTTGTAAAAGAAACTCTCCTAAAATTTAAATTGCACATCGATCCCCACACATTAGTAGTGGGATACTTCAACACCCCACTCACAACAATGGACATATCATCAAGACAGAAACCAAACAGAGAGATAATGAGTCTAACAGAGCTCTTGAACCAAATGGACCTAACAGATATCTACAGAATGTTTCACCTAAACACAAAAGAATACACCTTCTTCTCAGCACCTCACGGAACCTTTTCCAAAATCAACCATAGAGTTGGACACAAAGCAAGCCACAACAGATACAAGAAAATTGAAATAACCCCTTGTATCTTAAGAGACCACCATGGAATAAAGCTGGACTTCGACAACAAGAGGAATAACAGAAAGCCTACACACTCATAGAAACTGAACAACTCTTTACTAGATGACTACTAGGTCAGGGAAGAAATAAAGAAGGAAATAAAAGACTTCTTAAAATCCAACGAAAATGAAGGCACAACATACCCAAGTCTATGGGACACAATGAAAGCTGTGCTACGAGGAAACTTCATAGCACTAAGTGCCTTCAAAAAGAAAATTGTGACAGCTCATATTAGCAAATTTACAACTAAACTGGGTGAATTGGGGGGGGAAAAAAAGAAGCAAACACTCCCAAGAGGAGCAGAAGGCAGGAAATCATCAAACTTAGGGCTGAAATCAACAACTTAGAAACAAAAAGAATGATACAAAGAATCAATGAAACCAAGAGTTGGTTCTTTGAGAAAATCAACAAAACAGACAAACCGTTATCCAAATTAACTAAAAGGCAGAGGAAAAAAATCCAAATCAACAAAATCAGAAATGAAAAGGGAGAAATAACATCAGACATTGAGGAAATCCAGAGAATCTTTAGGTCCTACTTTAAAAATCTATATTCCACCAAATTTGAAAACCTAAGTGAAATGGGCAATTTTCTTGATAGATTCTACCTTCTGAAGTTAAATCAAGATCAGGTTAACAGATTAAACAGCCCTATAACCCCTAAGGAAATAGAAACAGTCATTAAAAATCTCCCAACCAAAAAAAGCCCAGGGCCAGATGGTTTTAGCACAGAATTCTACCAGACCTTCAAAGAGGAGCTAACACCAATACTCTTCAAATATTCCACAAAATAGAATATGAAGAAACACTGCCAAACTCATTCTATGAGGCCATACTCACGCTGGTTCCTAAACCACACAAAGACCCAACAAAGAAAGAGAACTTCAGACCAATCTCCCTCATGAACATAGATGCAAAAATACTTAATAAAATACAGGCAAACCAAATCCAAGAACACATCAAAAGTATCATACACCATGATCAAGTAGGCTTCATCCCAGGAATACAGGGATGGTTCAACGTATGAAAATCCATTAAAACAAGCTGAAAAAAAAACCACATGATCATCTCACTAGATGCTGAAAAAGCATTTGACAAAATCCAACACCCCTTTATGCTAAAAGTCCTGGAAAGAACAGACATACAAGGACCATACCTAGAAATAATAAAAGCGATATACAGCAGGCCAGTAGACAACATCAAATTAAATTGAGAGAAACTTGAAGCATTTCCTCTAAACTCAGGGACAAGACAAGGATGTCCACTTTCTTGAAAATTTTAAAGGAACAAATAGGTTTGTCTCAAATCATATTTATTATTACTTTATAACACACTTTGTGAAATTTTTGTTTTTTATGATAAAAATATAACACTTGAAATGTAACAACTAAAATATGCTACTTCCTTCTTAATTTCATATCTCATCTTCTTTTTCTTAGCTTCTCTGTGAATTTTCACTCTAGTGATGCTGATCTGTCCATTCTACCCCTCAGTATACTCTGCTTCTAACCAGGGGTCTGCCATATTCGAAATGCCCTGCTTGTCCCTGTCAGCAACTTGCATATCTTGTAAATCCTCCTCTTCAAATCTGTGGTCACAACTCAGTACAATTACTATCTGCCATTTATCCTTTATTCAGTATATAGCACGTGTTTATTGATCGAATCAGTTTCCAGGCACTGTGGTGGGTATACAAAGCAGAGAGAACATCTGTTCTTTGTAAGTTAAGCAGGAACATAAACTGTTCATCATAACAAGGTATAGTAATGATAGCCGTACAGACCCTTGGGATACTTTGGAAATTGAGAGGGGAGAGCTAATGAGCTATTCCACTTCACATACTTATTGCTTTTGGTGGGCCATCTGTCTTAGTCTCAGTTGCTATAGTAAAATATCATAAACTGTGTGGCTTATAAACAACAGAGATTAACTTCTCACAGTTCCGGGACCTAGAAGCTGATGATGGGGTGCTGCAATGCTGTTTTCTGGAGAGGGCCCTCTTCCAGGCTACAGATTATTGGTGATTGTGTGTCTTTACATAATGGGAAACAGAACAATTTGGTCTTCATCCCCATGACCTGTATCTCTAAAACTCCCCACCCCCACTCCCCTCATATCAACGATGAGCCAATGAATTTTGAGGAAGCACAAGTATCTCTCAGCATTCCAAACTTAATGAGTCAACATCAGCTTGCTATCCCTTACACTTCTGGGGTGGACTCGGCAGGTGTTCTCGGTGGAGGATGCTGGTCAAATGCTGGCTAGGATTTGAGCCATCTGAGATTTCTTTCCACATTTCTGTTGCCTACAAGATGTCCTTCTGCAAGCTTCAGAAGAAAGTGTTCCCAAGAGGCAGGTGCCAAGACATAAGATACAGGTGAACCAGTGCAGGAAGACGATAAATAAATGAGAGCAGAGGAATGGAGGTAAACTTTAGAGCAAAAGAAAGTAATATTGCTAAAATGTCATTTTAAAAATTAATCTGAACCCCTTTGATGGTGAGTATGTAACATACAGCAGGGGAAGAATATTCCATTATCAATTTTATTTGGAAACATTTCTTCTAAAAACATACAGTATTTATTTACTGGAAATCTCCAGAACTGCCTTTTTGACTGGGCACCTTTCAGAGTGATAAATGCTATAGAAATGCATCTTCTGTTAAATGGTGGAAAGTTGACCAGAGGATAAGAATGTGATCAGATAGAAAGAGTGAGATTTAAAGAACTTGGCTGACTTGGTCACTCCAGGTGAGGTAACAGAGTAGAGGCCCAGGAAAGAATTACAGCTCTCCTGTGAAGAGTCCACTGACAGAATTCCCTCCTCCTCCTTCTCAGAGGTCAGTCTTTTTCTATTGCTACTGTGGTGGTTTAAGTAAGAATGCCCCCCCCCCCCATAGTCTCACATATTTGAAAGCTTAGTCACCAGGGAGTGGCACTATTTGAAAGGATTGGAAGCTTTAGGAGATGGGCCTGCATGCTGAGATGCTCCCCGCCATGGTGACAGCAGGCTGACCCTCTAAAACTGAAAACAAGCCCCCATGTTAAATGCTTTCTCTTATAATAGTTGCTTTGGTCATGGTGTCTCTTCACATCAAGACAACGACCATCACCTGGTTGGATGAGACTCACACACATTATTGAGGCCCTGTGCTCAGTACAAAGTCTACAGATGCAAGTATTTATCTCAACTATACAAACACCTTCACAAAAACATGGAAAATAGTATTTGGCCAGGCACCAAGCATGAGCAGAGACGGGCCAAGCTCACATATAAAATTAATGTCTCAATTTCTTAGATAATTTTAGGACATGGGTCGGTACTTCTACACACACAAAAAAGGAACCTCATTGGTCATAAAATTCTCTGAAATCCAGAGACTTATGAAATACATAACATTTTCTTAAATATTTTATCTATTATTATCATGTGTGTCTGATATGAAGCAGGGGGGGGCATTTGCACCACAATGTCTATATGGAGATATGAGGACAGCTTTGAGGAGTTGATGCATTCCAAGTTTTTCATGGGTTGCAGACTCACACCCTGGTCTTCAGACTTTTGTTGCAAGCGCTTTTCACCTACTGCAAGAGAATGTAGGTGCTCACTTTATCATTGGTAGTCATAGCTAGCTATTTCTCTAACTACCTATGGTGAAGAACTAACTGTACATTTTATTTCAAATGTATCACGAATCAAGACTTCTATAAAAACACAGTAGACATGAGATACTAGAAAGTAGCAACTATGGATTTCATAGCAATGCCAAGTTCTATTCTTGTGGTCTGCACTTTTGAACTCAGACAGTTCAGGATGTGAAAATGCAACCTTGTTAACAATGATATTTATTAATAAATATAAATTGTTAGACTAGACCAGTGGAGCAGCCAGAACCCTAACCCTTCTCAAATGTAGGATATTGTGTTTTTGTAACTTTTTTTCTTATTTTGTTTGTCTGGAGTCTTGTCAAAATGGAAAGAGACTGGGATGAAATTCCTTGGTTGAACAAAATGACTACATTCTTTTACAATCTGGAACATGAAGTTCTGCCCTCCAAATGCAGACAATGACAGAGGAAGAATGAGTTTTATTGAAAGATAAAAACCAAGCCAATTGTTTTAACTATCCTTCAGACAAAGTAAAAGACTAAAGAGAAATCTGTCTGAATTAACACCCAAATTTATAAGAAAAAAAAAAAAGAAGAAGAAATGAGTCAGAGACAAAATGCCTACAAAGTTATTGCAGGAGAACTCAAATTCGGGTAGAGGATTCACAGTCTTTGTAGAGATGGGAATGATTAAACTCCAGGCCCTGACCAGTTATGGTGCCACACTAGCACAATGACAAGACAGACAGAACAGTGGAGACTGAACGTCAGCCTCCCTGGCTGCCTGGGGCAGGAGGAGGGAAAGGAGAGAAGCTACAGCTGAAGCTAAGCATGGAACATATGGGCTAAAGACAAGAACATGGGCAAAGTGGCAGGGTGGTTACAGGCACAGTGATCAGCAAAAGAGGAAGAGAAAAGCTGGGCGTGGTGGCGCACACCTTTAAGCCCAGCACTCAGGAGACAGAGGCAGGCGGATCTTTGGGAGTTCGAGGCCAGCCTGGTCTACAAAGTGAGTCCAGGACAGTCAGGTATACAGAGAAACCCTGTCTCAAAAAACCAAAAATAATAATAATAAGAATAAGAATAATAATAAAAAGAGGACGAGAAAAAGAGGGAACAATCCAAAGTCCTAGAGGTGGGGGGTGGTGGTGGTGAAGGAGTGACAGTCAATGAGCGAGCATTAGAAAAAGACTAGCAAGACAAGCCTTCCTTACAAGTAGGTGTAAGCAAGGCACACCTCCAGAGAGCTCAATGAGACCACAGAAGTAAGGATGTATCTCCGTTTATCAGACCAGATAGTAAGTGGATTCTTCTTTTGTTCCCAAGTGATAATCCCCTTTGAGTGACCTAATCCTCCCAGCTTTCTTATCCTGTTGTAGAAGGTGGATTATAATTTTCCCATCTAGCTCGGAGATAACTTCTTGTCTGACATGGTTGAGTTTATTGTCCCAGTGAGTGGAGGGGATGGTGGCATGGCAGAGTGACTAGGGGGTCTCAGCAAAGGAAAAGACTAATATGGTAGGACTAAGGAGGGAAACAGAGCTTAGATATTAAATAGATGTTTACGGGCCTGTGAAATCAACAACAGTCTTCCCAGGAAGTGGCATATCCCTCTAGGATGCTGAAGCTCTGAAGGTTCATGACAGAGAGCACTCATCTTTGAATGACATCTGCTTTATAAGTCACAGACACTGACTTCTCAAAAATGAAATATTACTGGGAAATAATTGGAATTTATTCCAGTTATTTATGTTAGTAAGAATGAAGGGCTTCACAGCTAAGTCTGATGCTGGTCCCTTTACCACACATCCTGCTTTACTCAGAACCTCTCACACACAGCTCCATTTAAATATCTAAACTCTGTTTCCCTCCTTAGTCCTACCATATCAGTTTTTTCCTTTACTGAGACCCCTAGTCACTCTGCCGTGCCACCATCCCCTCCACTCACTGGGACAATAAACTCAACCATGTCAGACAAGAAGTTATCTCCGAGCTAGATGGGAAAATTATAATCCACCTTCTACAACAGGATAAGAAAGCTCAAAGGGGATTATCACTTGGGAACAAAAGAAGAATCTACTTACTATCACAATCAGGATTTTTAGACCAAAAAAAGGTGGTAACCTTGGTGCCACACCTCAGTGAGTGTCGGACCTGTGAGCGTCTGTCACCTGTAGGACAGGTTGATCTATGCACACGGAGGTAGAATTAGTGATCACTAACAACTGTTCGGTGGTTTTAACGGAGGAAAGTACAGAGAATCTGGAGCTGGAGCCATTGGGTCTAGCTAGAGCAGAACCCAAGCGCATAGGAAAGGGCACGGACCGAAGCAGAGCGGTCAGGAACTCCCCCGGGGAACTCAGTTCTCTGAAGGTCAAGGGTTTCCTCTCCACTGTCTTCAGCTCTTTGAAGGATGGTGAGAAGGAAATAGATTAAAGGAAGGACGGGTAAAGCCAGTGGCAAAACCAAAAATAATGGGCTTGGAAATGAGGGAATCATCCCCTGACTGGGCCGTCTGTCAATTCAGATATTTCCGGCCGGAGGCGGGACTGTGTGAGCTCATGCAAAACATTAAGAGAAAAAACATTTAGACTTTGAACCAGTGGTCAGGGGTGTATGAGTGCACACAGGGCTGACTCTCCTCCTCTCCCTGTCCTCTCTCGGCATT
Source organism: Lophiomys imhausi (assembly GCA_907164525.1). NCBI lineage: Eukaryota > Metazoa > Chordata > Mammalia > Rodentia > Muridae > Lophiomys > Lophiomys imhausi. Next base: position 271,962 of record CAJQZJ010000384.1, on the reverse strand, counting down.
GGAACCCTGTTGGAGGGAACGCTGTGTAGCTGACTTCCTTCATTCTCTAGAGGATTCTCCCAGGCAGCAGTGAGCAGATCCCCGTGAGAACACGATGGTATTTTCATCCACGACTGTTCAGCTCGACTCTGTTCCTGTTCCTTTCATGGAGACGAAAATTGTTCCTGGTTATTTTGGACTGTGGCTTTTCAAAACTTCCACAACAAGTCGTAAAGCAAGGCTGACTTCTGGGAAATGCCACTCCCATTAATAATTGTAAATATCTTTATATGGTGAAGTATGCTTTCCTAAATGCCGTTTTGCTGTGTGAGAACTAGGTTTTGAAATAAAAGTGGCAACTACCACAACAGAAGACCTTCACCATGTTTCCTAAATAATGTTCCAATCAGGTGTATAAGGAGTTACCAGGTCAGGTGGAGGGACAGTCTGTGAGAGTGAGTCTTATGATTTAGTGTCTTTGGTCACACAGGGAGCCGCCTGTGTATGCAGTCAAGAAGGTAGCTTAATTTCACAGTGCTCTCCCAGCACAGATAGGAGACTGACAATGTTAACTTTGGTCCTTCCTCCATGACATGAACAACTCCAGGGAACGCAGGCCTGTCTCTCAGACTCTCTCAGTCTGACTCTATATGACTGACTCTGTCTCTCTCTCTCTTTCTCCCTCCCTCCCTCCTCTCCCTGTCTCTCTCTATCTCCCTCCCAGTGGAGGTAGACTACGAGGTTTCAAAAGCTCTTTCCAAGCCCAGTGGCTCCTCCTCTTGCCACCTGCAGATCTGGATGTAGAACTCCTCTCCAGCACCACGTCTGCCTTGGTGCTGCCTGCTGTGCTGTGCGCCATGATGGTAATAGGCTCTGAACACAGATAAAACCTCTGAGCCTGTAAGTCAACCCCAATTAACTTCTCTCCTTCATAACGGTTGCTGTGGTCATAGTGTCTGTTCCAAGCAATAGAACAGTGACCACGACAATATCCTAGACTACTATCCAGATGACAAAATCATGAGCACAGGATAAATATCTTACATCAATTCATGCAGTTCGTCCAAAGAAGCAAGGCTGATCTACATTCAGTGAGTTAATATTCAAGACTCATTACTAAGTGGAAGTGAAGGAAGAGTGTGCTGTGGGCAGTTGGCTGCCTCAGACCTTTTAAAAGAAAACATGGTCATTTGTATGTGCAGACAACATTTCTGGGATGTTTGTGAAACATTAGAAACAGGAGTTTCCTGTACAGAAAAGAAATAGAGGTGGTAAAGATTTAGTATTGTGTACGCTTTTTGGTAGTATTTGAAGTTATATATTTTGTTTTCACAAATACTGATTTTTAATAAAAATGGATAATATACGTGAGAAATGTATTTTTATACATCAGATTTTACGATGGGGGCAAGTGTTTGCAAACTATGAATGATGACGTTTCCACATGAGCAGTTGTATAAATAGATGTTTATTATAATACTGGAATTCATTATCTCTTCATTTACATTTCTTACACAGTTTACAATGAGTTTTCTATCCATTGCTTAGTGATCACCACAACTTTGATGAGTAGGTGTGACAAATACTGCAGTCAGGAAATTCACAATTAAAGCAAACAAAGGGAAGTCTGCAGTCTAATAGAAGGCAAAGCCTGAACCATTATTTTCTGGTGAGAGGTCTCCTGTCACAGTTTCAGCAATGCAGAAGCCTGGCACTTTACAGTGTTAGGAGTTACAAATGAGTTTACAGATAGCAGTGTGTGAAAGCCTTCGGAAATATTCCTTAACTAAGAAACTGTTGCAAAAGGAACTGAGCACCTGGGAAAAGAAATTCTGGGGAAAATAAGCCAAAAGTGAGAGTAGAGGTGACTGTCATCTTAGCTTTGATCTAACCCAAATTTGACATAAAACTATGTGGAAAACTAGAGAAATGACAAAGCACAACACTAAATCTTGAAAAAATGTCCTTACACCTTTAATCCCAGCACTCAGGAGGCAGAGGCAGGTGGATGTCTGTGAGTTCGAGGCCAGCCTGGTTCTACAGAGTGAGTCCAGGACAGCCAGGGCTGTTACACAGAGAAACTCTGTCTTAAAAAACAGAAAGAGGCCGGGCAGTGGTGGCGCACGCCTTTAATCCCAGCACTCGGGAGGCAGAGGCAGGCAGATCTCTGTGAGTTCGAGGCCAGCCTGGTTTACAAAGTGAGTCCAGGACAGCCAGGGCTACACAGAGAAACCCTGTCTCGAAAAACCAAAAAAAAAAAAAAAAAAAAAAAAACAGAAAGAAAGAAAGGAAAAAAGGAAGGAAGGAAGGAAGGAAGGAAGGAAGGAAGAAAGAAAGAAAGGAAAGGGGAGACAAAAGAAAAGAAAAAAGAAAAATGCCCTTAAGGCTTAGGGGTTAAGGTTCCTTTGGGACAATCCCAATTCACACCTCCTATCTCATTGTGGTTTATACTCACCACGTCTTTTACCTTTAAACTGCCTTAGAACCCACAGAGAGTCACTCTGTACCCACACACCCTTACAGTTCTTGACTAAACTGTGAACCTAGTTTGACTTGTGAGACTCATTTGAAAACAATTAACAACGCAGTGGCACATGGAGAAGTTAGAATATGGTCCCACCTCCAAAGTCATCAATCTGTGTTGTTCGTTTACTTAAAATTTGAAAGTGGCTGCTGGAAGGGAGACACTGTTCAAAGTATTGCAGGTGTCTGGGGACTTTGTCCATCCTTTGCAGAAATACAATAGCACATGTGAGAGCTTGTCTGAGCCATCCTCAGAACTCTCTTTATTCTTTCTCCGGAATTTTCATGATTTATAACTACTCTATTTTATCACCACAAAGATTATCCCAGTGCCTTGGAGAGGGCCAATAGTCACTGCAGTCTTTTGCTCAAGTCCCAAATGTATTTTCCCCTGGAACAAGTAAATGGAATAGCAGTTGAGTTGAATGTCACAGAACAGCGTCACTCCCTCCACAGCATGAAGGCTAGCTCTAGGCTACCTGGACCACAGAGGGATGAAGGCTGTTTCAGGTTGTCTGTCTGTGGCTTTGCTCGCTCTGCTCCCTAAGCACCCGCCATTCAAATCTTAGTGAGTGCTTACTTCAGTTTCTGTTTAATTATTTTATGTTTAGATTTATGATTAAAAATATCTTCTGAACATAAATATATTTTAACACATGTGCAGAAGATTGTGCACACAAATTCTCTCTGAGTTAGAACTTGGCTCCAAATCCAAGTTTAACTTCACTCCCTGCAAGCTCCCACCATCTGCTTCTCTCCTGCCTTCTTGGGTTGGGAATCTTTGTTGCCTTTCCAGTACTCACCAGACATTCACACAAGGGAGGGAGTCTCTGCTTAATCATCACTGGTCGAATGGTTGCTGTCACTGCCTTCACTGTCACTGTCACTTGCATTGTTGCCATTAGCAGATTTGCTATCATTCTCTTCACTGCTGTCACTGTCACTCTCACTGTCACTGCTGTCACTGTCACTGCCGTCACTGCTATCACTGTCACTGCCGTCACTGCTGTCACTGTCACTGTCACTGCTGTCACTGTCACTGCTGTCACTGTCACTGCT
>CAJQZJ010000384.1:238995-268391 GCA_907164525.1 Lophiomys imhausi | reverse complement strand
TGTCACTGTCACTGTCGCTGCTTTCACTGTCACTGCTGTCACTGTCATTGTCACTGCTGTCACTGTCACTACTGTCACTGCTGCTGTCACTGCTGTCTGATTTGCTCTCGCCGTCACTGCTGTTGTCATGGTCACTGCTTTCTGATTCGTCTTTGTCCTCACTCTCGCTGTTATCGTCCCCATTGCTGTCACTGTCATCTGCATCAGATGTGTCATCACTCCTGTCATCCTCTCCCCCATTTGAGTCGCTGCCGTTGCCATCGTCACTTGGTTCATCAGAGTCATAAGAAGCCTCTCCATGGCTGTCGCTCTCACTTTCACTTTCCGAGTGTGCGTCATCACTTGCATTAGATTCGTCACTGCTGTTGGGGCCATCTCTCTGCATGGACTCATCGTCGAAGTCATAACTGTCCTGCACATCGCTGTTGCTGCCACTGCCTATCTTGTTGTGTCCTGTCTTACTGTGGGCTTCTGATTTCCCAACAGTGTCTCGGGGCTTGTCAGACTCCCCTTGCTTTGGGCTGTTTCTTTTGTCCACTTCTATTCCATGGTGTCCACTGCTGTCTTTATTTTCGCTGACTTTTCCAGACTCTTTGGTAATATTACTTTTGTTGCCTGTGTTGGAACCTTCAGTTTCTATTTCCTGTGGAATGATATAGGAAAGAATGGATAATTTATGAATACTTGCTACGAGGCCCCGTGGTCCAAGGAGAACTATCTAGGAAAATGATATTAGAAACAGAGTTCTGGCTGCCAGTGCAAACAGTGATTCGTACAAATCTACTTATGTAGTACTTGAAGTCTCAGGGTTTGAATCCTCCAATAAATCATCCAGGTTGCTCCCTCGTAGGAACTTGGGTTATACAGGTGCATGATAATGAAAGTGTCATAGTGAGGCTCATTATTTTGTGTAATTAGCATAACATTAACAAAATGTTTTACAAAATCATCATTGAATCATTCAGCTTGACTTCTAACATTCTGACTAATCAGAAATTTCTGAATTTTTAAAAATTGACCTATATCAAAGTCTATTAGGACTCCAGCTTTGTCACGGCTTTGTCATTAAAATACTCAATGTAACTAAAATAGTACCCAGATGCTTAGCACGACATTTGTGCGTGTGTTTGGGGTTTGGTTTCATTTGTACGAATGTGTTCTTGTTGTTGTTACGTACAGCCATCAGAGTGCGGAGGAGAGATTGTAAAAAGCCATTAAAAGGAATCATTTTCAAACTAACCTGATTTTGGCTCTTCCCAAGAGGACATGCTTCTGACTGGCTGTTGATTCCACCTTCTGTACCACTATTATTTTTGTGACTGAATTTCTGGCTTTCCTGCATTGCTTGGTTACCATTGCCTTCTTCAGTATCATTGTTCTCCTCGCTGCTAGAGCTGTTGTCTCCCTCATGTCCATTTGGGGAGCCTTCCTCTCCTCTAGGGTCATCATCTTCATTACTGACTGAACTCGGACCTCTGTTGTCATCTTTGCCTCCATGAGTCTGGCCCTCCTGGCCCTTACTGTCATCATGGCTCCCCTTTCCATCTCCTGCTTCTGTACCCTCATCATCACCAGAGCCCATGTCTTCATCCTCATCTTCCCCATCCCCACTGGGAGCCCCGTCAGTATTATCCAAACCAGCATCTTCCCCAATGCTTGGTGTCACCTCAGCCCCCTTGTTCCCACTTCTCTCCTCTTCTCTCTGAGGCGTTGTTTCATGTGTAGCAGCCCCACACCCATGTATTCCAACCTCATGGTTTGTGCTGTTCTTGCTTCCAGATACTTGAGGACCATTTTCCTGGACAGGGGTGGTATTTCCATTCTGGCTCACATTGCTAGCAATGCCAGTCTTTGTATTCTGATCAGCCTGTCCGGTTGCATTACTGTCCTCTGCTTCCCCAGGATTTTCAAAGAGGCTTACTTGTCCCCTGATGTCACTTGCTGTCCCGTTCTCTCCGTTTGCACGTATCCCATCATGACCATAGGTTTCCATGTGCTCATTTTCATCTGTAGTGTTCCCTTGTTCATTTGCTAATGCGGGCTGTGTGGAATTCTTCCCTTTTACACCTATCAACTCAGAGCCATGCCCTTCACTTTTGTAGCCGCCCTTGGTATATACCTGCTTTCCTATTTCACTCCCATTTGGGGGATCACTGCTGCCTTTGGTGGTTTTATTGATATATAACTCATTCTGGAAAAAAGACACAATTCAAAGTCAACTGTGAGTAGCATTTTCAAATAAAGCCAAAGGGAAAAGTGGGTGGAAACTTTCATAGAGTGTAGAAGTAGCTTGAAAACAGAAAATGAACGGAACATTTACATTTCCATCTCTTACCTGCGCTGCAGTTCCTGAATCTGCTAGAAAAGGAACATTCACAGATTTTTCATCAATGTGTCTTTGCAATGGTATTATTTGAGGAACCTGCCAAGGTAAAAACATAGATATTACATGAGTTCTTGTTTCATGAAGAAGAAAGGATGTAATATGAAGGTCGGAGCATGATCTGACCTGACCACACAGAGAAGAAAAGTAGCCCATTGGGATGCTTAGGTGGCCTTTCAAGCTGAGCAAATGAGGATTGTTATAATGTTGCCACAGATCAGCTCAAAACCCATAAAACACCACCAAGTCATTGTTACTCCAGAGCCCTCCATGAGGGAGCTTGAAGTGCTTTAAAAAATTCTCAACTACAGAATCAACACAATATTTGGTCATGTGAAATCATATGAAAATGCTGGACATGGCAGCTGGCTAGTAAAATTACAAGTGAGTTGACCTTCTTGACGGTTCTGTATTTCTGTTTATTTTTATCTCCAGATCTTCCACAGTGAACATACAATGAACACACATGTAGCTCTGATTTGACCACATATTGAACAATCTGACTTTTAACTTTTGTTCTTTCTTCAACTTCTCCAGAATAGTATAAGTTGTGTTGACATTAAAAGAAAACCACGTGGAATGAAGCAGAGTTAGACAACACCTCCATGCTTCTGGACATTGAATTAATTTGAATAAACTTTTAAAAGTATATCATCCTCTGATAAGATGTGTTTCAATGGGAAGAAAGGGAGCATGAATTGGTTCACATGTTTGCCTTTCGTTGAGACCTAAATGATGTCACATAATAGTTTTGATGAAAATCTAAGATTTCTATATAGGTGTTCCAACTCAACTTCTCTGGAAAAACTCAAGGAAATATATACATTTCAATATTGGGCTAAAAGATATAGCAAAGTAAGAAGGCTTCATTGGGAAGATGTACTTACTGGAATGGCCCATGCGGCTGCCCAAATGCAAATATATATAATTATCTTCATTTTCATTATGAATGGTAATCAGTGCCTGTTTAGAACAAAGAATGTGACAAAATGGTTTACACAGTGAAAGATGATAGCCACAATAATTCATTATGTTGGTCTTTACATTTGCTCTTTTCTAGGACAAGACAGAATACTAATGCAAGAAGATGTCCCAGGTCCCAGGATAACCCTGGTATGGAGTGGAGACACGTAGGTCCCTCAGCACTCTCAACACTACCATGGTTTCTGACTTTTCCTGCTGATGGGGGCAACAGCCACAGAGGTGCGTACAGCTGTGACTTTGGTCCTACACTGTGACCCCTGAGGGCGGCGACACTCTTCTGGATTATAGCTTTAAGTGATGCTAACCAGCTCTACTAAGAGTGGATGTAAAAGATAAAACACTTGTAATTCTCCACCTAATCTATATAATCAAGCTTTAAACACTACATGAGGGAGGAAGAAATCCGTGAGCTGAGGGAACCTAGGCAGGGAGAAAGAACGCAGGGTTTGGCTTCAGATCCCTGAATTCAAATTCTTCCTCTGCTATCTGCTGCCTGAGCTCCAGGGCCTTAAATATTTTTATTAGGCTTTAGTTTCCCCAGTCTGCAATAACAACACCAGGCCTCAAAATATCCCAAGGGTTGGCAGAAGCATCATCCCTGAGAGGCTTTCTAAAAGCATCTTTAGCTCTCCTTCAACACAGCCAACAGCCTGTGTTGGCAACCCACTTGCTGGCAGCACATTGTATTGTTTTGAAGTTGCCTAGATATCCCTGTGTTCCTCTTCACTGGCATCAGGTCCTGGAGCCCAGGCAAGTGTCTTGATTATTGTCATCTTCCAATGCAAAGCACAGAAATGACACCTTGCAAAGGTTGCTGGGGAGACATGCTTATGAAGACAAGCGACACCCAGCCCTTCTCCAGTCACTGTTTAGTCTCCTACTGAGTGAGGGAGCCTCTAAGCATAAAATCTTTCACCCCTGTTATTATGCAACTTCATAGTCAGATTCAAATTTTTCATACATTGGAATAGAGCATGTAAAAAATAAAAATCTATGTGAACCAAAAAAATTTAGGATCCTATTTTCCAAAAGTTAATTTATTTGTATCATGATATTGTTACTATAGAAAGGATTGCTTTCTTTTTTGACCTTCCACAAGATTTAATGATTACAATCTTGCATGTCATAAAATGGCCTTGATTAAATTCAGGGTTAATAATGAAGTAGAATAAAACATCAATGGATATATATTAAGAATTATTGCTTCACAGGAGTGAGAACACAATTCCAGGGACTCTGTAAAAAGGTGCTTTGCTCATACAGCTGTTAAGAGAAAGCTAAAAAGAGCTGGGGTTCCTTTAATTATTCTGTAAACCAAAATGAGGCTTAGGTGCCTTGAGAAAGAGCCCTAGGGTTGGGGGTGAAGGCCATCTGTCTGCCAAGTTGAGCTTACGCTGCGCTTGGCAAGTCCAAACCCAGGTAGGACTCACAGAAGGCCTGTGTCCACCATGACCTGGTGATCCTTAGCCCTGGAAAGGTATCTGCAATAAAGTCCATCGATACATATATCACGTTTCTAAACTAAAGTCTGACCATCTGAGACTCCCCACCTTTCCACCCCAGTGCTGCCATTGCACCTGTTGGCAAGGCAGATCAACAATGGCAAAGATCCTCAACGGAAATGGCCAGTTCATTAGAACTGAGAAGCCTCCTTTAAATTATCTCATTTATTGTCACACATTAGATGAGATACAGTGATTACAAGTTGGCATGACTATACCAATAACAAGTCAGGGAAATGCAAAGCCTAAGTACCAGGGCCTTGTTGGGATGTCCGAGGTATACTTTTAATGCCTGAGCTATCTTCACAGCATTGTGACAGCTGGTACCAGACTGTGAGTGTAGAGAGGCAAGTTGGGCATGAAGCTTCACTCCTAGTGGGGTATTGTCAATTGATAGGCTCTCGGAGAAAGGAAGGCTGTTTCACTAAGATTGTAGCCCCTGAAGTTGACCATGATCCAGGGGATGGACACACGTCCAAGAATATTCAGGCAGAACACACTGGTCTTGATGTTTTTGCTTTGTTCTTTATGAAAAGGGCACAAGGTTGTGTGAGTAAAGAAGGAAGGTAGATCTGGGAAGAGTTGAGCTGGTGAATACTATCAAGACATATGGCGCAACTTTCTCAAGGAACTAATAAAAATATTTAAGATATTTAAAACACAAGTTATCTATTTTTTTATCAAAACCATTCAAAGTGACCACATAATTATTTAAATTTCCACCTTGGTAGAATTGTTTGAGAGTCTGCTTTTAGAACCTTCATGTTAAATACCAGAAAGTTACTTTTCCAGGCCCTAAGTTGATTTTGAGACAAGACGCTAAATTTAAACAGAGATTCATGTATTCGGTCCAGTCAGCAAACAGCTGAAGACTAATATTAGCCAGATACCGAGCCCTGGAAAAAAAAACACAACCATTCTTTCTCCCAGTAGAGGTTTAATTGTTGTCACTTGACAGTCCTCGAAACTATGAAGAACAGTGATTAAATCAAAACCTCAAACCCAGCTTATCTCAGAAAGAGTTTGGATACTGCCATTATCCCTCTCTTACACAGAAAGACAGTACATGATCCATGTTTGTGAAATCCTGTTACTCCTTACATTCCAAAAATGAGGCTTAAAAATGCCTTTGCCTTGATTTAAAGCTCTTAAATATATTTTCCTGGATAAAAATAACAGTAATAGAGCTATAGAGAATTATACATAAAATATTCTGGGTGTTGATTTTTAAGATTATTACAGTTAGGATCTTTGTTTCATCTTAGTTCTTCCTGATAAGCAATAGTGCCTCAACATTATACTGGGGGCAAGATCAATTCTATTCCACATTGATGTGGTATCTTATCAGATGACTTCACATCCCTTCCCACACAATCCATTATCTTTTAATATATACTGGAGACATGAAGAGTTAAAAAAAGAAAACATTAACCCAAGTCACTCTCCTCTCTGAAGCTAAAAGTTCTTTCAACTCAAGGCAAGGGGCTCCTGCAAAGGGGGATTCCATCTTACCTTGAGAGCCTTCAAGGGGACTTTGAAAATCCAGATTTCCTTATCTCTCTCCAGGCTGAGAGTGGCCCACTGTCCAGGACTTTTGCATGACAATTTTGGACCTGCTGAAATTTAAATTCAGTTTGATAATTTTCTCAACCAATCGCTGTTTAGGATCCCTGATGTGGGGGTTTAAAGTGTCACCATGCCTATGAACCTCGTAATAACGCCCCACTCCCTTGCTCGCTGGTATGTGTTTGTTCACTGAACCATTTGGTTCCAAAAGGACTAGACTTACTTTCACTTAATTAAATAGCTCCTGGAAGACTGTTTTGCATCTTAAATATAGATAATCAGTGTGATATATCTGAAAAGAGCCACTTAGACTCTGTCACCCTGCTTTTCTCTTCTTGCTGAGGTTGGCAATCTAAGAAAACTCTAGGTTTCTCTAGTAAATACGACTGGCTATTTAAGACCCCTATCATTCTTGAGGTACATATTAAAGTTTGTGCGCTATAATTCAAGTGGCTGTCAGCGTGCAACAGTCTTGACATTCCCTAAGGGATCTTTAAAAGAATCTATAAACAGGAGCCTCAGGAAACCTTTCTGATCTAAGGTAAACACATAAAGTCTTTTTTAAAGAATCTATTAATGTAATAGTCAAAGTAAACTTTAAAAATAGCTGTTCCAAAGGTGAAACATCTTGTAAGCTATCTATATGTAAGTACAAACAGGCACACCTACCACAGACCCTGTTTTCAGTCTTCACTCCGTTATTTGTGTAAACTATGGGGTGCAAATAGAAAAACAGGCTGTACTTCTAGAAAAGAAAAAGTATGTGCCTGAACTCACCATTCCCTCCCTTGAGCCCTGAGGATGTACAAGATAACCCCTGAACCATTTCTCTAGTTTATGACTTCCACATTTGGCAGTTGGTGTATTTCTGTGTACTAGCTTAGAGATGTGCCCATGTTCTTAGGTTCTACTATTAAAAGATGTAAAACACATATGATCAGAAATACCTCTAAGAACAGTATCTTCAGAACTTAAACAAAGAAAATTAAGTAAATACACATGTACTTTGGGAAAGCCGGCGATTGAAAGAATAGGGTAGAAGAGGATAGGAATGGAAGTTTCCGAAAAGCTGCATTTCCATAGCAAACACTTTGCTTTGATTTACACAGAATGGTTCTCTGAGCATCTTAAAGGGTCCAGTCTCATAGAAGATGCTCAACTCACTCCCTGGAACAACACTTTTGTTCACACTGGCCGCAGTGGAAGGTAGTGAACTGAGTAGACTGCCTTCTCTTTCCTAACTTGAATTAAGGCAAGTGAGTTATAATTGCAGAGTTTTACAGCTGTATCTGAGGAGCTGATGGAGGATCAAGTAGGTCTTCAGCATCTAAACAGAAGAACCTGACAGGTTCATTAGCACAGAGCACTTCCTCCAATGACACAAAAAAAACATTTGCTAAGAGCGTGCATGACCTTCACTAACACAAACATTTTAGGCTCAAAATTAAATCTCCTTAAACTTAATTTTGTTGAAATTTTTGTTTGTTTGTTTGTTTTTTGAGACAGAATCTGTCCTGCCAGTCCTGGAATTCGCTAGGTAAATCAACTAGCCTGGAACTCACAGAGTTCTGCCTGCTTCTGCCTTCCCGGTTGCTGGGATTAATTAATTTCCATAAATGTAAAAGAATTCAAGTTGCATAAAGTCTGTTTATTGAACAGAATCCAACTTAAATATAAATCAATAGAAAAAAAGTATTTGGAAACTGAATAATATACTTCTAAGTAACCAATAGGAAAAGAAGACTCTAAAAAAAATCAAAATACATTGAATTGAATGAATATAAATTATAACATAGCAATTTTTTATGATGTCACTAAAGCAGTAAATACTTAGCAAGACATTTAGAGTACTGAATGACTGTGCTTAAAAATAAATAGATGTGAAATAATTACCTGTTGTGGTGGTTTGAATGAAAATGACCCCCATGGGCTCTTAGGGAGTGGCACTATTAGAAGGTGTGGACGTGGAGTAGGCTAGGTGTTGTTGGAGGAAGTGTGTCAGTGGGGATTGGCTTTGAGGTTTCAAACGGCCCAAGCTAGGCCCAGTGTCTCTCTCTTCCATCTTCATATTCAGATGTGGAACTCTCACTTCCTTCTCCAGCACCATGTCTGCCTGCACGCTGACATGCTTCCCGCCATGATGATAATGGACTAAACCTCTGAACTGTAAGCCGGTCCCAGCTAAATGGTTTCCTTTATAAGAGTTGCCTTGGCCATGGTGTCTCTTTACAGCCATAGAACTTTGACTAAGATGTTTACCTAAAGAAAAGACAAAACGAAAAAGTAAAAGCAAAAGAAAAGAAATAACAATCCCCAGAAGTGAATTAACTCACCAGGACATCATGAAGCCAAAGAATGATTTTTGAAAACTGAAGGTAATGGAGGTAACCTAATGCAGACTCGGGGGAAGCAGATTCAGAGCAGCGACATCAGGAGGAGAGAGATGGCATCGTGACAGAGCCTGTGACGGAGTGCTGTGACAACCCCTACTAACAAACAAGACAAACTGACGCCTTGAAACGCCAAGTTCACTCAAGAAAAATGGGTGTCATACACTGATAATATCTGTGAAAGGGCTTAAATTCAAAATCCCAAACCTTCCCACAAAGAAAACGTCAGGATGCAACCACAACACCCTTCTGAAAACATCAAACACAGACCTGCATAAACTGTTCCTGGTGATAGAAAGAGAGAAAATACAATCATTCTATGCTGCGACAGTACAACATCGTGATTTTTGCCAGAAAATACTCTTGACCAATATCATCATAAATGTCAAATTTTAAACAAACTTTTAGTAAATTAACTTCCATTACATAGTCAAAAGATAACTCACAATGGGCAAATTAATTTATTCTGAGCATGAAATATAAGCTTAACATTTAGAAAAAATCAGTGTAATTTGTCATGAACTAAAACTGTGTAATTAGTGAAAGAAATCAGAAAAACGATGGATCTAAATAGGTCCAGGGGCAACTTTTCAAAGGATCCAACATTCATTCTTGATTTAAAAATAAACAATAGTTACAGTCTCACAGTTAAATTATAAGTTGTTTAGGAATAAAAAGGATATTCTTGGTCTAAGAAAATGTTTTTAAGTTGGAAATGCAAGTTAGGATGGAAACTGAGTTAGGTATAGAACTTTAAACTCATGGAAATAGATAATAGAATATCAATATCAGTTGGCAAATATGTATGGGCTGAACATTTGGAATGTATGTTATACCTTATAATTTTCATAATTGTGGCCTAATTATTCAAAAAAAGAATTATGAGTTCTTGGAGAAGGTAGGACCAGAAGGGGTGGAGGGAGGGGACTGTGATGGAGATGTAAATTGAAGTAATAAATAAACATTTAACAATAAGTAAATAAATAATAAAGCCAAGTGTCATGATGCATGCATGTAATCCTAACACAGAGAGGATTAAGCAGGAAGACTGTGAGTTCAAAGCCAGCCTGGGTTGTATATACCAAAATCCAATTTCAATCAAGCAAATAACATGACATCACAAACATATCACACTTCCTGCTGAAGTTCTGGATGGCTTCCTCCGAGGTGTCTGGTGTCATCTTTTCTACTCAATATTACTCTCCAGCTTCTAAGGCAGGAGGAAGAGTGAACAGGATCCCTCTTGGAACACAATAGAAAGACCAGCCCTTGCTGAGAGGCAGCAGTCACCTGTGTAGAAAACCCAGTGGTATCTAGAGTCACTGCGTACTAATGACAACAAGTTGTAGGCTGCAATTTTCATAAGAAAACAGATTTGTATTACTACGTGCCACCAATAAGTAATCAAATAAATTTTAAATATTTTTTGTTTGGTTTGGTGTTTTGACACAGGGTTTCTCTGTGTAGCCTTGGTTGTCCTGGAACTTACTCTGTAGACCAGGCTGGCCTCGAACTCACACAGATCTGCCTGCCTCTGCCTCCCAAGTGCTGGTGTTGAAGGCGTGCACTCACCATCACCTGGCTTTAAATACATTTTTAATCCCAATAAATAAAATATATACTGTTAAATTGAGAACTTAAATACTGAAAAGTCACAAATGCTGCTGGTGGAAATTAAAGACTGCCTAAACATGTTAATGGGCTGAGAGATTTGATAGTGTGCCGTCAAATCTCCCAAATTTATCTCTAGATTCCATCCAGGGGCAATTAAAATCTAGGAAGAAATGCAAAAATTGACTCCATTTTTTTTTCTGTAAATTCCTTTCATTTTAAAGGAATTATAAAAGCCAAAGCAATTTTGTCAGAAGAAGTGGGGATGGTACTCAGGGTTCATTTGCATAGATGAGACCAACCCAATTAATTCTGTATTTATAGCTCAATTATTTCTGCCAGATTTCATTTGCCATGTAATATGATGTAATTATGGAAAGGATACATCACCATATGTACAGATGCCACTCATACCCAAAAAACGTGGGGTTAAAATAATCCAATCAAAAAATGGGAAACAGAGCTAAACAGAAAATTCACAAAGGAGGAATCCCTAAGGGCTGAGAGACACTTGAAGAAATGCTCAACATCCTTAACCATCAGAGAAATGCAACTCAAGATGACTCTGAGATTCCATCTCACACCTGTCAGAATGGCTAAGATCAAAAACTCAAATGACAGCACATGCTGGCGAGAGTGTGGAGAAAGGGGAACCCTCCTCCATTGCTGGTGGGAATGCAAGCTTGTGCAACCACTATGGAGGTCAGTCTGGCGATATATTAGAAAATTTGGAATAGCTCTGCCTCGGGACCCAGCCATACCACTTCTGGGTATACACCCAAATGACTCCTCACCAAACCACAAGGACATATCCTCATCTATGTTCATAGCAGCCTTATTTGTAATAGCTAGTAACTGGAAACAACCCAGATGTCCCTCAACCGAAGAATGGATTTTAAAAAGCTGTGCAACATTTACACAAAGTAATATGAATATTACTCAGCTATCAGAAACAAGGAAATCATGCAATTTGCAGCCAAAATGGATGGAACTAGAGAAGCTCATCCTGAGTGAGCTAACCCAGACTCAGAAGGATGCACATGGCATCTATTCACTTATAGTCAGATTCTAGCCATATACTACAGGATAACTATCCTACAACCAATGCACTAAAGGGAACATGAACATAGACTTGTTTTTTTTTTTTTCCTGTCAATGAGACACTTTTCCCTTGTAGGCCCCCAGTGTATGAGGAGGCTCTTGGTCCTCATATGACTGCTGAAATGGGGCGAGGGACTGTTATGTAGGGACACTCCACTCCAGATGAGTGGGATGGAAGGGATAGGGGGTAGAGGGTGGGAGGGCAGGACTGGGAGGGATGGAAAGAAGGCATGGAAAGTGATGGAGATGTAACCTGAAGTAATAAACATTTTTTTTAAAGGTGGGGTTATCACTCAGCCATCTTAGAATTCCACACAATGGAATTCTAAGATCTATAGTGACATAAAATAGAGCAGCAGTTGTCTGGGGTCAAATATAGTGAGGGGGGAAAAGAATTGTAAGGACCACGGGGATTTTTTTCATCATTGTCATTTTGCTGGTGTGTGTGTGTGTGTGTGTGTTGTTGATGTATCAGTTTATACACTTTGATGTGTTTTTTTATACTTCAATAAAGCTTGTGGAGGAAAAAAATTAACCTGTTTATTCAAGACTCGTCCTATTTCAAATCTTGAAAATTGAGAAGTCAAAACTAAGGCTTAAAAAGGACTGCCAAAAAGAAATATAAATCTAGATTTAAAGCAGACTTTCTTCCACAGCATTACTATTCCTCGTCCATCAGCTTGAAGGTCTGAATGGAATCAAAGTCTGACCTGCCCCTGCCAGGAGGGACACCTCACCAGACAGCCTGGCACTTGGAAATTCAGCATCAGCTCCTCACTGGCTCTGTAAACTGCCATTCATCTGCAGACTGGGGGCTTTCCAGACTCAATGATGGAGGTTGGCGGTTCCTTAAATAAGGCTGTGTACACACACACAAACATACACCCACTCACACATACACTTTGACATACATACTCACACACACACACACACATTCACACACACATACAATTACATTCACAAATATGCTCACACACACACAAATGCACACCCACTTTCTCTTACATACATACGTTTACACACACTCACACACACTGACATACATACTCACACACACATTCACTTGCACATACACAAACACACACACACTCATACTCACACATATGCTCACATACATACACACATTCACTCACACATATCCACTCACACACACAAACACACACACTCACACATATGCTCACACATTAACAAACTCACACCCGTTCTCTCTCACATATGCTCATACTTACACACATACACATATTGTTGTTAATGGCTTTGTTTCTTTGGAGAACACACATTAAGGTAGCCCACACATCAGTCTTTGGCTTGTCTCAAATTTTCTTAGGATCACTGGCCAAGTGACATCTTTATTTAAAAGACCATCAAATGTGATGAGTTATTTACTTTTATTGAATAAGTAAATTACTAACCTTGGGTAAAAATATAAGGTAATATCTCTCATTCATATTTTCTTAGTGAGCACAGAGCCTCTAACAGACTCACTTGCCTCTGGTCTCTTTCCCTCTCACATTCCACACATCAGAAAGATCTTTTGTCACAAAAGCACTGTGTCAGAAACATAGACAGAGACATTTGACTTCAAGCCTTAGTTTTGACTTCTCAATTTTCAAGATTTGAAATAGGATGAGTCCTGAATAAACAGGTTAATTTTTTTCCTCCAGAAGCTTTATTGAAGTATAAACAAACACATCAAAGTGTATAAACTGATATATCAACAACACACACATATACACATGCACATACATGCGCGCGCACACACACACATCAACAAAATGATGACAATGAAAAAAATCAATACAATGTCAGAATGTATTGAATAGTGCTGAATTAACAAGCTTATTGGTTCTGTGGCTTGAAATTTGCCGAATAGTCTCAGTTTTCCCTTGATAGCTGGCAAAGTCAAACACAATTTCTTTTATTCAAATATTAACTGCTGGTATCTATTCTCAGAGCACACATTACAGAGCATCAATAAAACATCTATTATCTAGCAAACATCTGTCTTCTATCTCTATATATCTACCTGTCGGTCTAGTTAACCAATGTATCTGTGACAGAATTAAATTATTTCAGGGCCTACAGCACAGCTCCGGGGTCTCCAAACAGGACTTAATATAAGGCAGAAACAGGAAACAGATGTAGATACAAGGAAATTCAGCAGGAAGTTCAATAGATTTGAGTGAACCCAGCTGGAGGTCTGCAGGAGGCCCTGCTACTGAGGCAAACTACAAGTGCATAGTTGAGCAGAGCTTCAGGGTCAAGGACAGTCACCCAGGTGAGGTTCAGGGTGCTCAAGACTGTGGTGGCAAAGAGCAGAGCTAGCACTGAATATGGGTGGATTGATGGACAGCTATTCAAGTCAACCATATCATCAATGGAAACTGAGCCAAGCTGAAGCCCCTGGAGCAGTTGCAAGGTTTCTGCCTTCAGGCTCTTGACATATGCAACAGGTATTCAGATAAGAGAGCAGTGGAGCCATCAGCATAGCAGTATTAGGAGCCAACACCCCCTCTTTATGGTGTCCAGGGAAGGGTGTTGCATCCCTCCTGTATGTTCATAGTCTCAGGTAGTTACACCTTCATAGTCTGTATGTTGTGTAAGTTTTAAGGCCTGATTTTCTTGATGGGATTTTAATGTGGCCAGGTGCTCATATGATCAGTGTGTTCCTCGTGGCTGTGCTGGGCATGTGGTGTTCATTACATGCTCTATATGATGCTCAGAATGGAGACAAATGCCACTTGTGACATGGAGCCTCTCTGGGCAGGACATGGCCTGGAAAACCAGCTTTGCTTATCTGGAGTAACTCGGAGGAGGGCTGTGATAAAAAGATCAGAATCATTGCTGAGGTGCTCCAGTCTTTGACAAAAATAGTCAAAGACTTTAACAAAACAATTTAGGGGGAAACTTTTTTTCAATGCCGAATCTATTGTTAATGGGCACCACTGCTTATGAAAGATCTGTCTTTCATCTTCATGCTACTAACACTCAAGACCACTGTGTGTTAGAAGTTAAAGGAAATAACACTGACAGCGAGGCTCTGGTCAGTGAATATGTTTGTTTGTTTATTTATTTATTTATTGCTTCAGGTTACATCTCCATCACAGTGTCCTCTTTCCACCCCTCCCAGTCCCACACTCCCACCCTCTACCCCCCATCTCTTCCATCCCACTCCTCTGAAGAGGAGTGTCCCTACATATCAGTCCCCTGCCCCAGTTCAGCATTCATATGAGGGCCAATAGCCTCCTCATACACTGGGGCCCGCAGGGCAGCACCACTAGGGAAAAGTGTCTAATTGACAGAGAGAAAAAGAAAAATTCTATACCCATGTTCCCTTTGGTGCATTGGTTGTAGCATAGATATCCTGTACTATATAGCTAAAATATGACTATAAGTGAATAGATGCCATGTGCATCCTTCTGAGTCTGGGTTAGCTCACTCAGGATGAACTTCTCTAGTTCCATCCATTTGGCTGCAAATTGCAAGATTTCATTGTTTCTGATGGCTGACTAGTATTCCATTGTGTAGATGTACCACAGTTTTTTAATCCATTCTTCGGTTGAGGGACATCTGGGTTGTTTCCAGTTTCTAGCTATTACAAATAAGGCTGCTATGAACATAGATGAGGAAGTGGTATGGCTGGGTCCCGAGGCAGAGCTATTCCAAGTTTTGTAAGATATCGCCAGACTGAACTCCATAGTGGTTGCACAAGCCTGCACTCCCACCAGCAATGGAAGAAGGTTCCCCTTTCTCCACACCCTCGCCAGCATGTGCTGTCATTTGAGCTTTTGATCTTAGCCATTCTGACAGGTGTGAGAGGGAACCTTAGAGTCGTCTTGAGTTGCATTTCTCTGATGATTAATGATTAAGCCAAAACCGCACAATGGAAAAAGGACAGCATCTTCAACAAATGGTGCAGGTCCAACCAGATGTCCACTTATAAAAGAATGAAATTAGACCCATACTTATCACCTTGTACAAAACTTAAGTCCAAGTGGATAAAGACCTTAACATAAGGCCGGTCTCACTAAATCTACTAGAAAAGAAAGTTGGAAAAACCCTTGAACTCATTGGCACAGATGACAACTTCCTGAACAGAACACCAACAGCTCAGGACCTGAGATCAACAATCAATAAATGGGACCTCATGAAACTGAAAAGCTTCTGTAAGGCAAAAGACACTGTCATTCAAACAAAACAGCTGCCTACAGACTGGGAAAAAATCTTCACCAACCCCACATCTGACAGAGGGCTAATATCCAAAATCTACAAAGAACTCAAGAAATTAAATGCCAAGAAACCAAATAATCCAATCAAAAAATGGGGAAAAGAGCTAAACAGAGAAGTCACAAAGGAGGAATTCCTAAAGGCTGAGAGACACTTGAAGAAATGCTCAACATCCTTACCCATCAGTGAATATGTTTTAAAGTCACTGATCAAGCAATGAAAAACAATCATGAACCATGATAGACCAGGCCATGCCATGAAATGTGACAAGTATGAGCGTCAGCAAACCAAATTCAAAAGGATCTTAGAGTCTTCATACAGATTCCTGTCAGTGTTAATGCTCATATTGAGAGCTGGTTTTCATTAGTGCACATTCAGCAGACAAAAGAATTGGCTCTGGCACTGTTGAAGGTATGCTATACTGCAAATTAAATACACATTGTGACTGCAGGAATTTTCTGAGAGAATTCTGCAAGACAAGTAACTGCAAAGGAAGCCAGATCATTAGGGAAGTGGAACCAAAGGAATAGTTCCATACTCAGTATTTATAGTTTATTTCACACAAACAATTATTTTAACTTACATGCATCTCAGGAAATACCTTTCTTTTATTTCAATGTCCATAAACATGGGCAATTAGAAGCTGTCTGCATTTAAGTGGGCATTCTGTATTTTTATTTGCTATACATGGTGGTTGAGTACTGAGTTCTGTCAGCAGATACAAGGCTGCTTGTAGGTGGTCACTGAGTGATTTTTCTTTGCATAAATGACAGTGACATACCTGAAGAAAGTCAGTGGTCTTGCCCTCAGTATGAGGATTGCTTGGCCTCCTCTGTGCGGCATCTCTAGTTTGTAGTGGAACTCTCTTGAGCCTGGTTATACCGCACTTTGTAAACCATCATTCATTCAGCACATACATGGCCAAAAATTATGCTAGGCACCATGAAGGACAAAGGCTAAGGTTAAATTCACCTTGTCTTTGTCCTGGGTCCCATCACTGTCATGTCTTCACCATACACACACAATCTTTATAGATACAGAGGTAGAACCCAGGGTCTTATATATGCACTCTACCATGGACTTGCACGCTCAGCCCCTACCTGCCATATACTAATTATCTATTATTTGGCAGATTTTACATAGTTTACAGGATTTGTTCCTTCATTAAATGCCACTGTGTATTTTTGCTAAAAGCTACAAATCTTTCTGCTTTTAACCATGATGATGTCTCAGTCTCCAACATGTTTGACAAAAAAAGACATTAAAAGAAAATAATCTCATATTCTTGCTTATTTTCAACTGGTATTAACAAGGCATGTAATCTAAACATAAACATGAAATCAGGTCTCATGCAACAATTGGAAAACTTATTTTTGATCATTTTTCCAAAACCAGGAAAAGAGATTTTATTATCAGCCTCACACATAAAAAGAAAAACACTAATACATAACGAACTTTAAACAAAGAGAATGAATTTATAAAACTAGAAAAAGATATAGAAACATTACAGCAGTATCTTTACAACTTTCTTTTTTCAAAATCATAGGCCGGGGTTGTATCTCAATTGGTACAATACTCTCTCAGTGTCCACCAAAATCATAAGCCACAATAAGAAATGAGTTTTATACCACAATTTGATACTAAATATAATGAACATGTTGTATATGCATTTATATACAATTCACATTATCACAGCTACTATGTTTTGTACACTTATACATTTTTGGTGAAAACTCAGAGTATTTGCCACGATTTGCCATTCGTCCAGAGCATGCTTATGCACAGAGTAATCAGACAATGAGTTACCCAACACTGATGATCCCAACACAAGTCAAAGAGGAAAACTTCAGCCTTATTTCAGATCTCCTGCATGAGATCTTATCTTACCTAGTGTAGCTATTTCTCCACAGGGCTCACTACAGTACTAAATAGTACCTCAGCTTTGTGGTTCGGGCCCATTGTCCCTTTGTTGTGTCTATTCAGTACCATTTTTTAAGTGTGTGGGTAGGTGGGTGTGGATGTCTGACTTATTTGGTGAGTTGGCTGTCTAAAAGGGCCCATGTGTAGACCTGGAGTAGCATCCACTGACTCAAAACGTAAGAAGATTGTGCTGTGATTACAGAGAACCAGGTGTGTTGGGTAAAATCCATCCAGGCATCAGTGAGTTACAGAGTTGTTGGTGAGTTCAGTATTAATGAACCAACTGTATATGATAAACAGAAATACATGTACACGGGCTGGAGAGATGGCTCAGCCGTTAAAGGCTAGGCTCACAACCAAAAATATAAGAAATACATGTACACAAGTGTGCATTTTGATTGGCTAATGAAGAGTGTCGCAAGCAAAGGCTAGCATGAACCTAACTGTATTTCGTCTTGGCGCAACTATTCAGTGCCCAATGAATTCCATAGAACACAGTTACTTCACTAACAGGAACAAACTCTGGGTGTTTATGCATCAGAAATGATACTCATGAGATGCAATAGCTTTGCTGTGTTCACTTTGACAATGTCTGCTTCATTTGCTGGCTTCTGGACATGATGGTTTCACCACCTCTTAACTCTGGCCTTGGAACTCATGAATAGGTCATGACAGGCAGTTGGGAAAGACTAAGAGAATCTACCCCACAATACATAGAATAGAAATCAGGCTTTCTCACCATGGAAAAAAACAGACAGAGCGAAGTGCTTACAGGAAGAATAGAGGACAGTTTAATGGTTACCTTTTTAAGAAATTGTAAGAATGGCAGTGACAAATTCTTAGGGTTTCATTATCTTTCATCCTTGTAATTGCGTTCTGTCTTCTCGTTGAATGCATAGAGGTTGTGCATGGATGAATCATTTAAATCATGGACATCATTTCTCTTTCTGACATTTGAGAGAGTTCAGAACCCAGAAATTAAAAATGATGATTTGGCTAAAGTGGTATTGACCATTGTTTATTGTGCAAAAATTAGATTGTATTGGATTACATCCGTATTGATCTTTGTATATTGATACAAAATTAAGATTATAGTTGGCCACAATGGTATTGACCCTTGTATATGGATGTAATATTAAGATTGTATTGGGCTACATAGGCATTGATCTTTGTATATTGATACATAATTAAGAGTATATTTAACCACAATTGAATAGATCTTTGTATATTGATACAAAATTAAAGGTAACGCTTCCTAATGGTATCATACCTAGAGATACTTAAAAATAAAATGTGAAGCTCTGGCCTCTTGATACCAACCGTCTAAAACGGTCTAGGATAGTTAAGTAAAACAAACTCCTAGTCATGCAAACGTGTCACTTTGTTAGCTACTATGACAGTCTATCACAGATATTCTCTAAACTACCCAGTAATCAAGTTGTTAAGAGACAAGCAACATTTGCTTATCTAAATACAAGAGATGGATAGGGCATCTTCAAAAACCCCAAGAGATCTGCAGAATATGGCATTCAAAGATGTTATCTTAAATCAAGATTTTTTTTTGATATTGAGACATATCAGCGCCTGACAGCACCCCCTATTCTACTCCAAGTAGAAGATAAGCATCGAAGAACCTCCACTGTAAGATGGTTGAATTAGTGGCAAGCCTATCTCTTGGCATGAAAAAACCCCTTGCACCAACTGCCATCTTGTCCATTTTGTGTATGGAACTCACAACCTGGGGGGCAGAGTCAATTAGTAAAATCTCACACACTGAGTAGTTGGAGCTCGAACTCAAGTCAACTCCAGGATCTGTCTAATCACTTACTCTTAAAAGTGTGTTGCAAGTTAGTATGAATGTTGAGTCAGATATAGACCTTTAAACTCATGGAGATGGTTAGAAGGTAGAATGTTAAAGTCAGGGGCCAAATATGTATAAACTGGACATTGGGAAGGTATACTGGGCCATTTAACTCTCATAAATGTGGCATATTTATATCTGTTGTTTTGTATAGTATTTACTGTTATAAGAGAAGGAACCATCTGTTGGACTGAAAGGGGAAACTTCTGGGGGGAAGAGGGTGGAAGGGCGGGATAGGAAGGGGGAATAGGGAAGGGTTTGTGACTGAGATGTAACTTGAAGAAAAAAAAATAAAGTATTTAAAAAATAAATAAATAAAAATAAAAATGATGATTTGTGATTAAGTTTGAGGAAATAAAGGCAGAAGTCCTTTTTAGATAAAAGAGAGAGAGGGGGGGTAGTTATTCCTTGCATGTTAAATAAGATAGACTTTAAAAACCTTTCAAGAAAATTTTGATTAGGAAGTTCTGGTTGGATATTTGTTTACAGAGGCAAAGGCCTGATTGCCCAAATTTCATCCAGTTAGATTGATGGCTACCGGCAGGATTAAGTAACATTTCATCTCTTCTACTATAGTAAATGAAAATTTCCTATCACAATAATAATGCAACATTGTATTTGTGGACATAGGATAGACTTTGTAGCCAAGATAAATAATCCCTCAATTTTCAGCTCTTAGCATAAACAGACTGGTTGTTGGTCATGTCACAATTCCATGTGAGTCAAGTAGCTACTCTCTCAGCAGTAATTCAAACACACAGTCTGCCTCCATCTTGTTTCACCATCTTCTAGCTTCACAGCTACCTGGCATCATCTGTCTAGAAGATGGAGAGACAATGGCACAGGTCATGAAAGACTGTAACAGAATTCTGGCAATCATTCTAGAAGGCTTCTGTCAGGTTCCATTGATCAGAACCTAGTCATGTGTCAACCCAACTCCAGAGGGAGTTAAGAACATGAGGGAGCCTTCAAGTATGAGAGAACCCCTCCGACCGAAAAGGCTCCAAGCCTGGGTGGTCATCAACACACATGTACAAAGAGCATGTATCTTGATTGCAACAATGTGGCCCAGCATATTTTTAAATAGCTTTCTAAAGCTGCTTGATTTTTCACCTGAGGTTATTATACTACTATCTTTCTTTTTCAAGACAGAGTTTCCATTATGTATCCAACATTGGTCCAGAAATCAGTATGTATGTATCCCAGGCTGTTGTCATCTCACAATCCTTTTGCTTCAGCTTCCTGAGAATGAGCATTATATCTGTGGGCCAAAATCCAGGCTACTTTTCCATATATCTTATAACATATTCAGTTAGCTTTTTAACAATATGACTTACTTGAATTCAAACCACTAGATCTAAATGTGTTAAAAATGTAACTTCAGGGCAAGGTATAGTGTCACACACTTGCAATGTCAGCACTCAGGAGGTTGAAGTAGGAAGGTCACGAGTTCAAGACCAGCCTGTTGACATATTAAATAAATTTATCCTGATATCCAGGAAATTTCCTTTCAAAACGCTTCCTTGGTGGTTTGTGTGTGCACTAATTTTAAGAACCACTACCCAACAAGAAAAAAAATACTTTACACTTGGAAGCTGAGTCCTCCTGTGATTACAGAATAATCTCATATGTGAGACCCAAACTCAACCATCTTTTCAAAGGAAAAAAAAAAGCAAAGACAAAATTCTACAACTTAAAGTTGTCATAATTTGGGCTACAAAAGAGGATGACAGAACCAAGATGTCCAAGTCCTAAAATAAATGGAAGCAGGGTGGCCTTGGCTTAGACACTGAAACTTGTGTGTGTGTGTGTGTGTGTGTGTGTGTGTGTGTGTGTGTGTGTGTGAATTTCATCTCTACCACTTCGTTTCTTCTCCTATTCTCTAATTTTTCATACCCTTATAAGAACCTACTAAATAAAAGCTACTGTAATCCAGTCAAGGTAAAAAGATAATCAACAGCATTGTCAGGGCTGCTGTAGCATTCAATAAAATAATGCATGTGACATTGTTAACCTAAAAGTCTAAATTTGTGCCAATAACTATGAAAAGCTGACATAACCACTAACAGACTCGTGGAACTTCTCAGCTTGAGAAGTGATAGCACTGTAGACCAGGAACTTGAAGTACTTATATACCACTACCCAAGGAAGATTGCAGATGGGTGACTCAGATGGCCCCTCTGTGAACGTCATGACATACACCAGGAAATGAGTTAGGAATGGCAGGCCACCCAAGCTCACTCTGTCTCATGGAGCACTGCCAGGGTAAATGATATAGAGCCCAACTCCATCACTTCTCCCACACAACACACCCACTCAGAGAATGTTTGAAGCCAAATGCAAATCAGTGGATCACTTGTCTACATTTGCCTCTTTTAGACATGGCCTTGGAGCCTCCTCAGACAGCAAACCACCCATCAGTTCAGAAAATGACAGGGTCCGATTTTACATATCTATCTCCCCATTCCTGGGGATGTGGTCAGGGAGAAAGAAGGGGAAAAGAGGGAGAAGAGAACCTTGAATGACTTAAGGCCACGGTAGAAATCAGGTTACAGACTTCTGTTTGAACCATTATAAATTTAAATAAGCAGAACTAACCAGGACAATGCCTTCTTTAGTTTGGCATTCATGGTCTTGGCAGAACAAAGAGGAGTACTTTGGACAGCAGTGAAAAGAAAGTTTCCTCCAAAGAAGGAACAAGGTGAAGGGAAAATAACATCCTGGGGTTTTTAAACTGAGTCACAAGCCGTGAATAAACTATAAAATCAATTTTAGTGAATTTTTAAGAATACAATGGAGGGGATGGGAGAGATCTCTATAGGAAAGGAAATAACATATATATAATTATGGCACAATTGGAGGGAGGGCCTGGAACAGAAGTATCAAACAGGGAGGGAGAGAAAAGAAAGGGATATGGGAGAGAATTCAGGGAGGGATAGCCAAAATCAATTTTGGCCATTTTGAGGGGTCATTTGGAAATCTATTCAGTAAAAGCTTCCTAAAATATATACATACATGAAGTTTATCTAAGTGAAATTGCCAGATAACAGGGGAAACAGAGCCACCGCTGGACATCTTTCATCACCAAATGAAGTCTCCAAAACTTGAATGGGTTGAATCTAATCGAGTTGTTGACCAAAGGGGTTCCTTGGGAAACCACCCAGACTATTACCAAGGCTACTGGCTGCTCCCCACAAACTGATGATAAGGCTCCATTGCTAAAAACAACACCTACACAATTCGTTGAACATGAAGAAGCCAAGCTGATGCCTAATTATAGCCTTCATTCCTACAAACTAGTGTTCACGGTGAAAGGTAAACATGAACCCAGCTACAAGCCCTTTATCTACTATGGCGCCTTGCTTACAGGATATATTAGTGCAATGGCAGCACAAAGCTTGTGGGAGTAACCAACCAAAATCTGATTTGACCTAAGACCTACTCCACAAGATAGATTTGATACCAGAGACTGCTTGCGTGACCAAGAACCTGAGATTAGACAGCCCAGAGACCTAGGGAAAACCAAATGCTACTGTTCTGCTAAAGGACCAGAGCAATAAAATGACTCCTAACAACATTCTGCTGTACTCACATATCAGTTCATTGCACAACCATCATCAGAGGAGCTTCCTCCTGCAGTGGAAGGAAACAAATACAGAGGCCCACAGCTGGACAATATGCAGAGAGTGAGAGCATTGAACACTCAGCCCTAGAGGGGAAGTCTCCACCCAATGTCTGCTCTTAGGGTTCAGGAAACTCTGTAGAAGACAGGGTGGAAAGGATATAAGAGACAAAGGGAATGGAGAACACCAAGAGAACAAGGCATTCTAAACACAGCACACTGGCACGAATATGAACTCACAGAGATGGTGACAGCATGCACAGAGCCTGCATGGGTCTGCACCAGATGGGGTCCTAGAGCTGAGAGAAGTGACCCATGCTCCTAACCCTGACCCAGAAGCTGTCTCCGATTGATAGCCACTTGCAATTGAAAAATTAGTTTTCTCCAAGAGAATCTCACTAGGAAAACAAGCTACTCTTAAGGGTGGGCCCCATGCCCAACAGTAGATGGTCAACAGAAAATGGCATTTTTGGAGGTTCTTTGTCTCATAATATTTCTCAGGGCATCCTTTTATTTTTAACCATATAGGTCATTTGAGTACATATTACAGCTTCTGGTTTTGTGGGGTTATTTTGTTTTTTGTTTTCTTTAAGATTTATTATTTCAAGTTACATCTCCATTACCACCCACTCCCTCCACTGCCTCCCTGTATGGGATTCTTGTGTGCAAATGTGTATGACTGTGTCTATATGTGTTTCTCATGCTTTTTCTTTGACTCCTTTTCTTCTGTTTGTTTAGTCTTATTACAATTTTCTTGGTTTTTGTTGTATCTTATTTTATATTATACTATTTTATTATTCCTTAGATATCTGTTTGTTTTCTGATGAGAGACAGAAAGGGTGTGGATCAGGAGAAGAGGGCAGGTGGGAAAGAACTGGGAAGAGTTGGATGAGAGTAAACTGTAATTAGAATGTTGCATGAAAAATATATTTTCAATAAAAGAAAAAATTAAAGTAAAAGAATAGAAAAGAACTAGAGAATATAGCAGAACATCACACACATAGTAAGGGCATTTTCAAAGGCTTATTTAAATCTGGATGTGCTTTGGGAATGAGGTATAATATTAATACTGAGAAAGAGATAGAAGTGAGGGTAGCTTGAAAGTTGGTATACCATAGAGAACTTTGATTTCAACTCCATCACTAGTCAATTTTGTGACTCGACATGAGCTTGATTTCTTCAACTGTAAAGTAACAGCAATACCTACAATAATTCTGAACAAGCAAAACAGACTGTGACTGCAAACCCCTTCCACAGTGACTATCAGAAAATAGTCAGCCCACCTGTGAAGGATTTCTTCTTCACTCTATTTAAGATGATGATATGTGAGTGCACATATTTATGTGACATATATGGTATATGTAGCCATATATAATATATACATACATATTAAAATGGTACATATATATGATTACTCCTTGCCTTGGTCTTGTATTCCTATTTTAAAATAAAAGGTTTAAGCCATATAAGCCAGCATTTACCTACTCTGTTATTCTCTGGTTTAATTAAATGACTACTCTAGGAACACATAAGAAAGATCCTAATTCAACTCCACTGCAAGTTCCAAGTGACAGATTTCTTTTTAATAATATGTTGTGCCTTGAAATAATTACAGAGGTATAACCAGTTGTACGAAGTGACTCAGAGAGGCTTGTATACCCTTTACTCAGTTTCCCCTAATGACAGCATTTATATTTTCTCTGCTAGGATATTGAGTCTGTTGCCAGTCACAATCTTATTCAGCAACCACTTGGCTTTCTATAGGCGCCAACAGAAGTCATAGCCGACTGAGCTGCAGGCTTGCCAGCTACGTCCAGCTCTGCTCCAGAGGTAGTAACTGTTTGAAGCGATCACCAACATGCCCCTGGCTGTACTCAGGAGCATGGTGATGTGGTGCTGTACTTAGCTCAATCTGAGGGAAGAAAATGTAAAAATCTTAGGTTTACATTAAGAGGCCAGTGCCTAGCAGTATGTAACCTTCCTATAATACAATAGCCAGTCTTTTACATTCCAGATCTGTGTCCCCATAAACACAGATCCCACAAATCACAGGCTTAAAGAGTCCAATCCCCACAACCCACAAAAAGGTGAAGGGAGTGAACATGCTCCAAAGACTGGTCCTTCGACCACCACCACATGCACAAACACAAACACACAATCACAGTAATAATAATTAATAATAATAATAATAATAAATGAAAAATTTGAAGACCAAAACCATAACCAAGGACACAGTTCAATATGTTCTAAGGATTTGGAAATGATTGGTGTATGTAGGAGCTTGTTCACATCACACAAATGAGAATATTGGGTGATAGGTATTCAAGATGTGGATAAAGAAAAGGATGAGAAGAATATTAAGATATTGGACTGAAATTGGAGGCAAACAAGGGAATATGTGCTTTTACATATGATTTACATATACAGATAAAAACAGTTATAAATGTTTCTGTGCTCATATATGAACACGGGAATATGTGCTTTTACATATGATTTACATATACAGATAAAAACAGTTATAAGTGTTTCTGTGCTCATATATGTCCATATCAGTGCACACGTGCTCTGGCAACTAAGAAAGCCTATGTGTGATGATGTCCCCTGAGTGAGGTGAACACCAAGCGCCTGGGCCCCAGTTTTTCCAGTAAGAAGAACCAAATGTCCTTAGAGGAAGCTGATCTTGTGTATGCAACAAATAAAACTCAAAATGAGCCTACAGTGACTTTTTGTATATCAGAAAGAATGTAAGCAAAGAATTATGGGGACAGATGAAGGAGAAGGAGGAGCCGTAGGAATTGGCATGATGGTTTCCCATTGGCTAATTTGAGAACAATTAAAGATTAAGATCAACAATTGAGTAACCAATAACAACACATAATAAAATAGTAATCTAAAGAGACAAGAGAAGATTAAGTGGAGGAGAAGGAAAGGTTTTCATACTCATGATTAACTAGTTAATGTAAAAAGTCAGGGAAAATAGAGCACCCTTTATACATGCAAGCTACCTCAAAGGAGACCAATCAAGAGAGAAGCTGGTCACTGCACTAAGTCAGTGAGCAAAGACTGAATGAGGCACAGAGTGTTGACACACATTCCTGCCATGCGCACCCTAAATACTGATAAAGAGCAAAGAGAAAACAGTGACTATACTGTGGTGAAACCCAGCAGAGAGCAACATGAGCAAGGGATTGAGGTGGATGAAAAACCCTTCTGACAAAATCCCCGAGGTAAACAGTCTACAGGAGGAAGGATTTATCCCACCTTAGGTCTCGGTTTCAACATTTGCAATCCTAGGTCAATTAGCATCACTGGACATGACAGGAAGCGAAACACCACAGTGAGGAGCATGTCTGGTCCAATCAAATCACTCATGATGTCCAGGAGCAATCAGCACAAGAGAAGAGAAGGGTCCCAGGACATGATAGATCCTTCAGAGTCACATCTCACACTGACCTTCCTCTTCCAACTGGGCCTTGCTTGTTCAAAGCCCAGTCAGTACAAAATGAGCTCACCAATAAACTCATGCATTTACGGCAATGAGTGAGCTCATGGTTGAATTACCCGATAACACCACCACCAGCTTTCAAAAGGGGAGTCTCTGGGGCAATACCCCACATTCAGGCCTTAACAGTGGGTTAGTATTGTCTGTCTTCTCATAAGATACATGGAAAGCAGCTTAGTGTCACATCAGCAGTATCTAGACTGATCATATGGGGCTCAAGTTTGACTGTGAGAATACTTGGAAGGTCCAGAACTCAGGATCATTATTTTGGTTTTTGGCTTCTAGCCTCAAATATGGTCAAACACACGCCAGGCAGATAAACGGTAAGGACTGTTCATATGGAAGGTGTCTTAGCACATAGGACCGATCTGGGCAGCACATTTTCCTGTTAGAATACTGAATCAAAAGAGGGAAAGATACTGTAGGAAGATTTAAGTGGAATCTGGATCGATGGCTGTTTTGGACCATCAGATACATTTGTTTGGAAAATTGTAGGTTATTTTTAACTGAGAGTCATATTTAGGTACATACTGGGCATATCTAGGGATGATGGAATGCCATTTCTGTAACTCATTTTTTTTTTTGTGAAGCCTGAAATTAGACTGAAGACGCAGGAAGACAGGAGAGGAAACAACTAACTGTGACGAGGTACTAACAGAGGAAGGATCGGGATGCAAAGGGTTCGGCCATTTTCCCATCTGTCTGGTCATTGTTCTGTATGTCTGAAATTGTCTCAACGCAAGTTGGCTGAAAGTGTAAAATATCTTCATTGACAGACTTAAAGCAGTTTGATTGGAAAGCAAACAAACAAACAGAACCTCAGGTAATGAAATTGCCACCAGCAATAGTTTCGCAAACCCTTTGCTGCTGATGTGGTCAGCAATGCACAGGCACACTACACTCTCCAGCCACAGGAAGCAGCCAGGGCTAGGTTCAGTTGTCTGTGTTTACCTATGAACATAAACCTCTAACTTTGAGTCAAATAGTGTGTCTGGTTCTGCAAGACAATGCAAAAATGATAATTATTGTCTTTGGATCCACTTTTCCTATGAGAACACTGTTTCACAAGAGGCAGTTTACAGACACCATCTGAGAACATATAAACTAGTGGTGTGGGGCACACATAAGACATCTCAACATGAAACCATTCTGAAATATAGACATAACAAGTGAAACCACCATTAAAATACACACCATGAGCCTGTTTCCTCCCACAGCGAAGTTTATTAATGTGTCCTGAGCTCTTTGGATGCTTTGTTGGTAGTTGGATAATGAATTTTTTTCAAATTATATTAACTTGTTAATTTACTCACTCATCCTTTCATTCAACAAGGTGTTACTCATTGCTGATATGTTCTGAAAGAAATAAAACTATACCACCCCAAAATATGCCATTCTGCCCCACTGATTACTTAAGGAAAGGGACCTGTCTGTCTAATTACCTGCCTATCCACCCCTAGCCACTTATCTCCTTACAACATCACAGTTCACTGCTCTTTGCACAGGGCAGTGTGTAAGTGTCCAACTGACTCATTGGGTTTTCATTTCCTTGTTAAGGATGCTATGCTCCACCAACTCGTTCTCCTTCAGGGCACATACTTTCTGGCTCATCCCACACTTAGGATAGAACTGTTGGTCCAATTTCTGGTCAAAGGTACATGGATGAGGAGTTGAATGTACTCTTAGGTCTTGCCAGGAATTTTCCCAAGTAATCTCTCTCTCTCTCTCTCTCTCTCTCTCTCTCTCTCTCTGCTTCCCTCTCATATCTCTTTCTCTCCAGTATATATTAAATCCTTACTACAGTTTCCCTTTCCTCCTCCCCTTCCAGTCCCTTACCATGAAAAGAAACTGATTTAGAGACATATATAAGGGGGCATGATTTAGGTAGACTTTGTAAGTGATCACTTGTGCTGTGAGGACAGAGTTTATGAATATTTGACAAGAGTTAAGTTTCCAAACAGATAGTAAAGCACAGCCCCTCTTTTCCCTGACCCCTTCTAAAACTCTAGGCGATCACTCACAATACACTGAGGTGGCCACATGTACTTGTGAAATGCATCAACCCCAATCAGCTAGGACTAGTGTCATTTCCAGTCAGAGATGTGCTCTGAGATTGGGGTGGCCCTGGGTACTTTCGCAGTTAGAAAGTATGAACAGTGAAATAGAAAAATGTTAAGTTTGAGTGGAATGTGTTTACATGGTTCACACTCATTTTATGTTTGCTGTCCAAGTGGAGAAACGGCTTCTGAAAATCTCTTCACCATCTCCACCTGCATCAAGACACTGGCCTTCTTGAAGTCACAAGGATGGAGTCAGTTCAAGCAAAGAGCACTTTGTGTGGCAAGCGCACTGTAACTGTGGGTGATAAACTCTAACACAAGGTGAAAAGCCATGGAGACAGATTTAGCCTGTGAAGTGCTTCCAGCATCAGACACCCAAAATGGCATGGAGCATCTGGTTCCCTCCATACCTTGTCAAAGCTCAGACTGCCTCCTGTCAATCATACATTCAGTGATACAGCACTTTATTAGATCAACACTAGGCATCTTTTGTTATTTCTTATGAAAATTGCATAATGAAATTCAACAGCAACATTTCATAAGAAGTTCAAGAATACTTTTTTGTTGTTGTTGTTGTTTTTAATAATTTTTATTATTTCTTCAAGTTACATCTCAATCACAATCCCCTCCCTACTCCCCCCTCCAATCCCACCCTTCCACCCTCCTC
>CAJQZJ010000384.1:206264-233471 GCA_907164525.1 Lophiomys imhausi | reverse complement strand
GCAGACAGTAGTAAACCCTGTCTGGGATATACACAGGTAGGCAGACAGTAGTAAACCCTGTCTGGGATATACACAGGTATGCAGACAGTAGTAAACCCTTGGCCAGCTGGGCAGAAACCACACTCACTTGCAAGAGCTGCCACATAGATGGCCATTAGGTGTGTGGCCTGGATTTTATGAGCCCAATGTCCTGGAACCTAGAAGTCTGAAACAATGGGTGAAAAGAGTCAGTTTTCACTGTACCCTAAGGTGGACACAATCCAGGACTCTCCAGCAGCCCTTTGAACTCTTGTCCTGCAGGCTCCCCTCTTTCTCCACCATCATATCACTTCACAGGGTACTCTGGATCCCCTCATTGTCCCCCAGATGCATCGGTCATTATGTTTCAAAGCTTCTCTCAATCTTGGGCCAGTTGCACCTGCAAAAGTACCGTCTCCAAATACGATCACCATAACTGAGGGAGGGCAGAGCACTGCCATAAAAAGGAAACATTTCCACTATCAGGAAAAAACGATACATTGGATAAAAGGTTAGAGAAGGATCAGCATGCAGGCGGTGTTTCGTCGTAACAAGTCAACAGCCAGCTAGAAGCATCAAAACCCAGCGGTGCCAAGCAACCAGCTACACAAACTGACCTGACAGTTGACATCAGTCAGGATCGACAATCAGTGACTCACGGCTAGACACGGCCAAGGCAATAGAGTAGCCACTGAGGCCGGTGGAGGGAATCTATGCAACATAGCCCCCATTCACCACTGAGGCTGACTTAGTTAACGATCCTGTGGAGGACACTCTGCAGTTGAAAGGAATCCATGCTGAGCACTCTGCGCAGCTTCATGTTCTCCTTTTCTTTTCCTCATGTGACATTTATAAAAATCATTTGGATGAGCTCTAATTTCAAGGCTTTTAACGGTCACATAATGCTCTGTGGTTATAGCTCAGTTCACATTTTAGCAAAATTCTCCCTGTCACAGGAAGATGGGAGGGGAAGCCTAGAGAAATAGACAGTAATGACACCTGAGAAGATCCTGTACCCCCCCCTGCACCCCTCCCCACTTCCTCTCCTCGTCCTACTTTCGCATGACATACTAGAATTCAACACCTCGCAGAAGAGTTACATTTCTGCAACCAGTCAGTTAATCCTAGATACTTAGTCTTAGCTTTAGAAATCCACTCCTGGCTAGAAAGCTAATAAAGCTACTTTTATCTCAAATAAATTACAAAAGCAGATACTCATTCTGAAGAACTTTCCAGGAGAATTGTCAGTTAGCTGAAGAAACACTCTCAGGGTCAGAGGACAGTCAATAGCAGGAGTCCAACCTTCCCATGTACAGGCTCCCTTCAGTCGGGCCTCAAGGTCTCTCCTGACCTTGAGCTTGCAGAGGATCAATGGAAGGCCGTGGAAGTGCTAAAGGGAACCCTATCGACCTTGCTGTTGACCCAGACTGGCAGCAGCTACTTCCGGATGTCCTTATTGGGCATCTGTTTCCTGTTGTCCCTTGAACAAAGTCAGCTGGAACACAATGGGACAAGTGGTACTTGGCATTTCCTGAAAGAAGACCACAGGTCAATGCTATAATTACCAGAGGCCCTGCCTAGACACCACAGAGGCCCAGGCCTCAGCCACCGGAAGAGGAGCCACATTGTGCACTGGGTGAAGAGGCCGGGTATGAACAAGAAGGGGGTCACGCTGCTTGTCCATGCACACAGAACTCATCAGAAAAGTGTTTGCAAAGGAAAGTATCCACACAGGGTGACCGACGAGTACCAAAATATTGTTCGACAGTTCAGAATATCAGAATAGAGTGGAATATCAAGGAAGCAAGGAAGAGGCATGAGTATTTAGAAAAATGACAAATTTGCCTGATGATCTGGAGCTGGGCTAAACTAAGTTTTATAGATGACCTATTTTGCCTATCAGATAAAATAATATAATAACGATAATGATAATGATAATAATATACTTAGGCATGTGGCTCTATTTCCTGTGTGGCCCATGATGTACAAGGTCCTCAGTATGAAAAAAAGAGTCCCTACTGTCTGAGTGAACTGCTGCTTCTAAGTGACTTCTACGGCAAACCCAACAATTCCATTCCCCTGCAGTGGAACAAGCTATATGCTAGCATTGCAATTTCATGACATGGAAACCTATTGTGATACCATATCTACACCATGTGACTAAGCTTCCAGTCATGATGACAGACCACTAGCAATCCTAGCACTCGGAAAGCGAGGCAAGAGGACGATGAATTTAAGGCCAGCCTGGGCTACCTACTAAGATTCTGTTGATAGACAAATAGAAAACTGTAATTTTTAAATTAAATAAGTAGGTATAATCACTTTCCTTGCTATTATAGCTCTTTATCAAAATAAATAAGTCAGTCATACTACATTTATTTACCACAGCTTCTTTATTCATCTTTTGAGAGAATTGGGCTGTTACAGACAAAGCTGCCAAACTATTTCTGAACAGTTTCTCTGTGAACATAACTTTTCATTTCTCCAGGGTAAATGCTCAAAACTTTTCTTGTTATACTGTCTGGAAAGTACATGATTGATTTCCTTAGAAGATACTACCACATCATTGTATGTCCCTCCCAGAAACACAGAACACACTTTGCCAGCATTTAAAATTCTCAGTGTTTTTCCTGAGCTAATACACATTAGGGGGATGATCATGATTAAGATCCTATCTTCCTTTAGGTGTGTGTTCTGTGTGAGATTGAGAACTATTTAAATAATTTAGAAACTGCTAACTAGATCATCTCTGCAGTTGAGGGGAATGGGGTGCTTTGAAGCTGCCCCTATTCCCTCCCCAGAAGACACAGAGAGCAGGAGCTTGGGGTGGAGGCTGAAGGTCTGGAAGAGTGCCCAGCTTCCATCCTTCAGTCCCATGGGTAACTGCGACATGGGAAAACAAATCCCTCCAGGCCCCTCCCACTGCCCTCAGGGCCCCTTCTACTGCCCTTGTAGTTTGAATCCAGGATTTGTTCCTCATGCAAAAAACTGATACTGTACAGGATTAACTGCCTTACAACCAACACACCAAAAGGAACAGGTAGATAGACTTTGTTACGTGTTAGTGGGACAATTTGCCCTAGAGGTGCTGCCATGTAGCCCTCATATGACTGTTGAACTGAGGGGAACTGATATGTAGGTTCACCCCACTCTGAAGGAGTGGGATGGGTGGGAGAGGGAGGAGTGGGTGGAAAGGTGGAACCGGGAGGAATGGAAAGAGGGCACTGTGATGGAGGTGTAACTTGAAGTAATAAACAAACATTAAAAAATAATTAATTAATTTTTTTAAAAAAGAATTGATAATGACCTATGGGTAATGATATTTACCTACAAATATTGATAGAACAAATAAAGCTTTTTGGTGAGAAGCTTCAAGACTATGAGGATGATGAGGAGAGATAGATGGCATTACGTACTGCACCTAAGTACACTTTTTTTTTCTTCAAGTTACATCTCAATCACAATCTCTTCCCTACTGCCCCCTCCAGTCCCACCCTGCCACCCTCTTTCCCCCTCAATCCCCCATCCTTTTCCCTTTTTTTTAAGTTTAAGGTATATCTTTTTCCTCCCAACAGCTCCCCCTTTCAGTTCAACAAATGGTTCTTTCTCTTATAACAATAAATCTAAGTACACTTCTTAAGACCACAGTAAAGCAGAAGACCAGCAGATAGAGTTGTAAATTCTGTTAATCCTGGAAATGCAATTCCTCAGCTTGGTCTCTTGGAACCTGTGGTCAGGACCATGTCTTCCCGAACTACCCTACCTCTAAATCCCTCTTTTTTTATAATTTATTTTTTATTTCTTCAAGTTACATCTCAATCACAATCCCCTCCCTACTTTATGTATACAGTGTTCTGTCTGCAGGTATATCTGCAGGCCAGAAGAGGGCACCAGATTTCATTACGGATGGTTGTGAGCCACCATGTGGTTGCTGGGAATTGAACTCATGACCTCTGGAAGAGCAGCCAGTGCTCTTAACCGCTGAGCCATCTCTCCAGCCCTCTAAATCCCTCTTGGCAGTGTAAATCAGAGCAGCAACTGACTTCCCCACCCCACATTAATTACCTTGGGACAGCACTGATCCAACATCAAAGAGTTTAATTACATTCACCCCAGTAGCAGTCTCATTCTCTCAGCCATGTCAACTTGTCTCCAAACACAGGCCCAGAATCCCCCCTCTCTAGGGGGGGAAGGCTTCTGTGACGCTGATAAATTCTATCAAAGGTAGCTCATCCTCAAAGTGTGACTAGATTCTTCTGGATCCTCCTAAGTCTTGACAGACAGCAGCTTAGGGACAATGTGAGTTACCACATATTGAAGAATCACTGAATCATCTGTGTCCAATGAAGTAAATGGATCGCATGACAGTAGTCTGTGATAGAGAGGCAGGGTTGGCAGAGAAACACAAGAGCATAGTCAGGCACTTCTTTCCATGGGATAGGCATTGAACTAATCTCACTGAAGTAGTTCTCCCAACATTTACTCTCGAAGCACTCTGGTAGAAAGGTGTGCAGACGTTTTGCACATCTGGGCTTGTTTCTGAGCACTGGTGACCAGAGGCATCAGGGGAATCCAGTGGTTCGGTTTATAAAGTGGTACCTCTCAGTCTGTCACACAGGAAGGAAAGTGTCGGTGGCCAAAAAGCCATGAGCCACATTTGGGGTGATACCATTCTGTGTCACTGGTCATCACCAGATGATAAAAAGAACACAGCGAGCCTCAGGAGGACTGTATCCCTGGCTTCCACAAACAGTAGCATTGTGGCTGAGGGGGTTTCCCACCATCATTCCTGTTTGCCTGGTGTTTTAACAAGAAAATACAATTCAATGCTCATATGTGGGATACATTGAAATTCCACGGGATGTCAACGGAGTGCATAACATAGGACAGGGTTATGTTGCAGTGACAAACATTGCATTATATTCGTAAATGGCTGTGGAAGGTTCATCCTCACAGTGCCTGGGATGGAATTAGGAAGAGAATACCACATTAATTACTCAATACAGGCTACAGTGCAAACATTGTCTTCCACAATAAACCCTTCTATGGAGGCAAGAAGCACAGAATTCTGGCTCAGTTGAAGGGAGACAGAATGCTGTCCTGTATGCAGCATTCTGTGAATATTTATTCACTTGTAGAGAATAGTCTTTGAGGACACCAAAATAGTTGCTTATATTCAAGAAGAAAGTTGGTGTTGGGAGAAATATGAGATCTGCTGCCCTTCGTAGGATGTAACTTTCAATCTTAAAGTCAGAGACACTGAAGCAGCAACTGAAGTGAGACTTTAAGACAGCCGAAACTCAAGAAAGGAAGAAGAAAATCCAGTGGGGGACAAGGTAAGTTTGTGAAGGTGGAGAATGCTGGGTTTGTGACAGGCCATCACTGAAGAGTCTTGATGCTATGACACATTAGTCAGAAAATCTGTTTCCTCCTGGTCACCAACAGAGTAGGTACAACTAGAAGTGACCATTCTCCCCTCAGGAGACCCTACAGTCCCTTCTAGTGCCTGAGAATCCTATCTCAGTAATGCTGCACTTCCAGGTGCAAATAAACAACCATTGCCCGAAAAGGGACCTTGTTTCCTCAAGTTGTGACAGTTACAACAACCTTGGAAACAAGACATCTCTTCCAAAATCTCATGCTTTAAATGGCATTTATGAATCCAAGTCTCATACACCCTTCTGCTGTTTGTTTGCTAGCAGATACTGTCTTGAATTCTGCATATATAAATACATTCTCTATCTTGTTCTCTGGCTCTCTCTCACAGACACACATGAACACACACACACACACACCATAGCAGATTTTCATAAATACTCTCACCACCTATAAATTTCGATCCTTCAGAACCTTAGAAAATAGTACAATGTATTAATCGAGTTGAATGATAGGAAATTTTATGGTTTACCTATAATAACTTATTTTGAAGCTGAATTGTTATCAATTTGAAAATAAACCTGTCAACTGAGAGGGGCTGATTTGTAGGTAGACTCCATATCGCAGGAGAAGGAGGAGAGGTGGGAGGGTGGAACCAGGAGGGGTGGAAAGAGGGCACTATGATGGAGATGTAACTTGATGTAATAACTAAGCATTATTATAATAAAAAAAAACCTGAATTACACTTATATGTTGTGTTCCTTTAAAAAGTAGTGCTAATTGGGCTGAGGGACTGGCTCAATCAGCAAAGCACTTGCTTTGCAAGTTAGCAGACCTAACCCGGGAAACCACATAAAAAGCCAAGTGTGGTGCCATGTGCTTGAATCTCAGTGCTATCGAGACAGAGACAGGAGAATCCCTGGGGCTCCCTGACTCCACGTCAATAGAAGACCCTGTCTCAGAAGAGGTGGACAGAACTCCTGAAGTTGTCATCTGAAGTTGTCCTTATGCACATGTACATACACATGCATGCATGCTTGCACACATGTGTTCCTGAACATGAAATATATGAACATATATAGGTACTAAAAACAGTACTTACAAAACATATGGTTCACAGAGAGTTCATGTGAACTCAGGAATAGTATATTTTAGACTGAATCGCCCCCATGACTTATACTATGGTCAATGAGATGATCTCAGCTTTAGCAACTCAGAAATTGTTTTATATATTGATCTAGGAACCAAAGGATGCATGGGCATTAACCATGCCAAACTCCCAAGAGACTGCTCTTTAAGCTGGTATACCAAGTATATAATACGGGACAAAGCTGCCCACAGAAGGGAACCTATTTCTCCTGCTTCCTGGGTCTTCTCGGAACCCAGCAGGGTAAGTGTTTACCAAAGAAAAGTGCAGGGTGTGTGGTTTTTCTGACAGGAATCTTTATGAACCAAGGCCGGCCTAATGAGACCATCCCTTCTCTTTAGATAGCCTTTGGTGAGTCAAAGTCTTAGTCCAGAAGATGAAATCACCTTTGGGCTGACTGCGCTGGAGGAAAAAAAAAAAAACCTCTCACCTAGAATTCTCTTCCTTAGAGAAATAGAATTGCAATGCATACCTTAATCCTTCAACTTCTGTTACCACACTAACCCAAAATTTACTAATATCCATCAACTGCATTGTAGACCAACAAAGGGTGCTTTGGAAACATTCTCATGGAGCTGAATACCATCTGATAACTTGTAAGTAACCAACTACTACCATAGCCTCATAGCCCGAGAGAAAGTGCGGGGGGGGGAGAGTGAGGGACAGAGAGGGGGAGAGAGTGAGAGAGAGAGACAGAGACAGAGAGAATTCCCACAAAAAAGCAATACTACGCGAGTCTTGAGCATGTCACTTCACTTCCTGGTACGAGTATATCACTAGCATTTTAACACAGATATATTTTTCTCCTGAACAGAAAGTTCGGAGAATGACAGTGCAAGGTTGACAGGGTGTCTCTGCCATCCACATCATGCCCCTTCCATGTGTGGGTCTTAAGTATCTGCACCAGCACCCTCCACCTCATCTGTATCTCAGGCAGTACGAAGTAAGGGAAACAAGTGTGGTTTCCCCATTCCTTTTAAGGACGTGGCATGGTCACAGCTCATGCTAACTATAAAGGCACAGCTTGCTGCAAGTGAACCTGGGAAATACTCTCCCAGCAAAGCAGAGTGCCCAACCGTGAGCCAGAAGGTTGATGAGTGAAGAAAGAAAAAGAAACAGGTATCAGTGGTCATGATTTGGGTGTTTTTGATCCTCTCCCTGACTAACAGATGCATCAGCAAGAAGCCATGGTTACTGTGAAGAGCAACTGCAGTTGGAGGTGGGGTAATAGAACTTACCACATTATATTCATTAATATTGCTATTATTCTTTCAGAGTAGAAAATTCCACATGTTAAAGAGAATTGGAGTTCTTGGGCATCGTTGGTGTGAGTGAGTGTGAAAAGGCACAGACACCATAGTGAACATTATGATAGCCGCTCAAAAAGTTAAAATAGAATCACTGTACAGGATATCTATTCCATTTCTGGACAAATAACCAAAATAATTGAAAGTAAGTTCTTAAAATTTGCACACAGTGGCATTATTCACAATAGTTAAAATTTGGTAAAACCCAAGTGTCCATCAGTAGATGGGCAGACAAGCAGAATGCAGTATACACATACAATGAAATCATTATGTTGCCTTAAGTAGAGAAGGAATTGTGGGAAATGTTATGACATGGATAAGCCTTTAGGACACTGCAGTGAGATAAGCCAACAAAGAAAGATACGATATGATGCTCATTGGGCTGTCAATACCACAGGGGCTGGCGAATGAAAAGATACCGCTGCTTACTGAGTGGAGAACTTCCTCAGGAGTCCTGATCATGGCTGTGGAGGGTTGTACACAATAATGTATTAATACAACTAGCTGTACACTTAATCACTGATAAGATGGCACATTTGATGTTGTGAATATTTTACCAGAATGAAAAAAAGAATTATGGAGGTTGCCTTCTATTGCTCACTTGCAGGCACCAAGTCTCTCCTAAGTTTTAAATCTAAATTATTCCACTGTAGACTCAGGACAATTCTATGTAGTGAAGCATTTGCCTCTTTGAAAAAACAAGGAAGGTGAAGCAAATGAAGTTCCTTGCCCCAAGTTATCCAGAAAGTAAGTTATAGGGTCAGATTTTTAGTACATGCAGTTTTCCTGTGCCTACTGAAAAACAAAACAAAACAAAAATGCATCATTACAACCCTTTCCACAAGAGGCTTTTCAGGCGTACAAGCTTACATTATTCTCATAATAATTTTATGGCACATTTGCAGGCAGGAAGTTGGATCTTTAAAATTCAATAGCTTTCCTTACATCGCACAGTCAGTAAGGGATACAGAGTGGTTTTTAACCCAGGGAGTCTCGGGCATTTCTCCCAGCCCAAAACAGGCCCAAAGCCCAGACCTGCACACACAAAGCACAGCAGACAGTGAGAAGCACCTTAAGCAACCAGCCTCTGTTTCATCTTCTAGCGACCCCTCTATTCTTCCTTCCAATTCAACAAGAGCACCCTGCAATATAAAATTAAAACACTTCAACAACCATGAACCATGGGGTTGGGGTGGGTATAGAACTAGATTTTTTTTCTGTTTGATGAGTCATATTTGTCTGCTGTCTGGTAAAAAAAAAAAAAAAAAAGTTGTTTTGTCTCCCTGTGGCCCTGAGAGGTATTTAAGGTTGTATCTAGAGATGTCTTGAGTTTGCCATCTTTGTCTGACTATAAAAATAAAGCAAAATGGCAGGCTGCAGGCACCGGCACACATGGAGCTGGGTGCCATAGGAAGTCAAATGAGTGACAGGAAGTTTCTTCCCCAAACTATTGTGACACTCTTCTTTCTTCCTACTGTGTCTGTCACACACACACACACACACACACACACACACACACACACACACACACATCCTGGGTCCTACTTGGGAAGAGCTCCCTACATCCAGACATGCTCCCACACTCTGGACACTTGTCAGCAGGGAAAATCTTAGGAAAAAATTATAAAGTGCATTCTGTATTGTCAACACCACCCTTGTGTCCCTTCTGAACCAGCTTGGCTTGGTGGCATTCTTCAAGCTTTCCTCTTCAT
Organism: Lophiomys imhausi; assembly: GCA_907164525.1. NCBI lineage: Eukaryota > Metazoa > Chordata > Mammalia > Rodentia > Muridae > Lophiomys > Lophiomys imhausi. The sequence goes on along the minus strand of CAJQZJ010000384.1, from coordinate 223,911 downwards.
AGTCCTCGTCTCATATCTCTGTCCCTGCTTAGGCTCAGCCAGCTCATTTGATTATTCCAAATTCTTATGAGCCAGCCATTATTTTATTAGGTTCTTGAGACATAAGTAACAAAACAGACAACCATCCCTCATCTTAAGAAGTTTACATTCTAGTGGGGTCAGGCAGGAAGCGAACAATACAGTATAAATGATTGCACTGTTTAATTTGTTAGGAGCTCATTAGTACTATGTAGAGAGATAGGGTGGAGCTGGGCACAGAACTTACAATAAAGAAGGCTAGGTTGCACCATCAACAGTGTGATCAGAAGAAGTGCCATTGAAAATATACTGGGAAAGGCTGGAGGCTCATAAGAACATAAGCTGTGTGGATAAGAGAGAAGAGAATATGCCGAGGAAAGAGCTAACAGAAAGGACTTACGTGATGTGTGTGAAGGGTTTGAGAATCTGCAAGAAAGGAGCATATGAATGAGAGGGAGTGAGTAGTGAAGGTGGCAGGAAATAGTGGAAGATTGAGTCAGCAAGATCATGCAGCACAGTGTCTTGAAGGCCAGTAGAAAAGTTTTGTATGTGTGTCTGCACACACACACACACACACACACACAGACACACATGCACACATGTACACATGCACACATGCACAGATTGGAGAAGCACATACAGTTTAAGCAATGACTTTGTAGGGAGGGCCAATGATATCTATAACTTAATGTTCTTCATCTAAAGAGTTTCCACCACACAGAATGCAACAGTCTCCCCTAAAATGGCCTCCCTGGAGCCAAAGAGTCTGTCCTAACTTCTCTCCTCCCCTTACCTACTAGTCACCTGGGTAGAAGGGCATTTAATCCCTACAATATACAGCCAGGGTGAGATGCTGTTCGCCACATACACTAAGATGAGTGTCCAACTCTTTGGGTTGCCAATTACATCTTCCATCTTTAGAGCCACCATATGTACACATGTGCACATCCACATACAAATGCAAGCCCATGCATACATCATGCTCTTACACAGGTAAATTCATAGGTAATTAATTAATTAATTAATTAATTAATTAAAAGGTATTCGATAGAACATTTAATGTAATGAAATCCAGGGTTAGAAATCAGAGGGTAAAACAGGGATTCTTTAAGAAGAAGCCAAGAATGCCAGGTGACCACCAAGCAGCAAGGCATTAGTGAAGCTGGCACAGTCTATTAGACAGCCTGAGAGATGGAGAGCAGCCAGCGTGCCTCAGTGGATTCCTGTGACCCGCTATGAGCTGCTGAAGGACAGCTGGCACATAGGTGCTGTACTTTCCAAGCAATTTACAAGCGCAGCCTTGAAATCCAGCCATATAGTCTGTTGACACAGTTCTGAGTGACAAACAGAGAGAAGACCCTTCCACCATCTGAGTAGTGCTTCAAGGGCTCACAGGGCTCTGTGGTCACTGTCCCTTCCTGTGAACACTGGGTCCCTGGTCATGGCATCACCATGACAGAGCGACGAGTGGCTTGAAAGACCTGGCTCTGTCATGGGGTAAAGTTTCTCAGTATAGTTTTGGGGCTGGGGTGGGAGCTGTGTGAGGGGAACGCAACCCAAATAAAAGTCTCTACTTGCAGAGATGCTAGTAGATCTTCCCAGTCAAACCAGCCAAACGTCTCCAGACTTTGGTAAATACAAATTGCACTCGCTGGGCCCCAACAGTCACAGAATGACCTTGCTGTGTCATGCTTTACATAGTTCATTCTCAATCTTAGAAACTATCAGCTGGGGCTGGGGAGCTGGCTCAATGGTTAAGAGCACTGGCTGCTCAGGCACAGGAGCTGAGTGCAGAGGGTAGCACCCACATAACAAGCCGGCCATGGCCCTGTTGCAACTCCAGCGAAGACAGGAAGATGGACGGGAACGCCTGCCCCCCAATCTACCAGAAAACAGCAAGCTCTGTGTTCAGCAAGACTCTGTCTCAAACTAATCAGCCAGAGGTGATGGGGAGGATGCTGGACACCTTCCTCTGACCTTCCCATTCGTGTGTAGGTATGTGCACCCACATCTCTGTGTGTGTGTGTGTGTGTGTGTGTGTGTGTGTGTGTACACTACACACATACACCACAGCTGTACATCCATAGACACAAAAATAAGTGATAATTTTTAAATACTAACTCTGTGCAGGGTGACATATCTGAGCTTGTGAACCTATACAACTAGAGTGGCAATAAAATGTAGTAAACAGAAATAAAAGCTAAGTTTCCAAATTCTGGTTAAACACTCTACACCTTCAATGCTTTTTCAGTGACTACGTGGCTGTTTTAACACAAATGAGGAACCACTTAATATCAATTGTAGCTTGTTAATGTGATTAAGAGTTCTAAATTCTATGGAACAATTTTATCAGTGTGAGAAAGGACCTAGAAGCCTCCCCCTCCCTCAGACCAAAGGTAAGCTATCCTTTCCTGTCTTTCATGAAATAGAGACAGTGTGGAAACACACCTGCCTATTTGCCTCAATAATTAAGTCTTGTCTGGCTGTAGTGTAAAAATAGGTATGCCTCTGTCTGAACATGAAAATAGCCCTTTCCTAACAAAAGCCAAAAGTTTCAGAACTAAAAAGATGTTTACTTCTGTGAAAACCCTTTCTTCTGGGGATAATTTTAGGACTATGTAGGTGTCTGGTGAGGGTAGGCAGGTATATAAGGCTGTATGAGTGTGCTTCCTGCTGAGAACGAAGTAACAGCAATGACTTGTGAGGACAAGGACATGTGCTGGTGCCTTACACATCCTTCCCTTTTAGAAAGCTGTGTTGAAATGACAGTGACCATTACTTCCAGGATTTGTGGAGTGCTTGACACTCATTCAGTCGGCTTTTATCCATTCAATGGATACTTAAGACCAGCCTGGTACTGTTGCTCTCTGTGATATCCTGATGAATAAACAAAAACCTCTGATCATGAAGAAATTTCTAGTAAGAAACAAGAAAAGGCAGACACAGTAATAAACTCCTGTAATCCCAACACTTTGGATATAGAGCAGGGGAGATCAAGGCCAACCTCAGCTACATAGTAAATTTGAGGCCAGACTAGGATATGTAAAATCCTGTCTCAAGAAATAAATATACAGATAACTGCGTGAATGTGATTACAATTATACAAATATCTATAGTGCACAGTGTCATAAATGAAACAAAAAAACCTGAACAGGAAGATGCTAGGAACTTACTATAAATGGAGACTGAGAAAATATTTTAGTCTTTGTGAACCAAATTGTCTTTCAACTCTCCAGTCCTATCCAAGGTGTAAATTAGAAGTGTGGCTTTGTTCCAGGAAACCTTTAATTGCAGATACAGGTGACTCTAGGTCATAATTTGCTAGTCCTTGAGATCAGGCAAGAGAAGAAAAATCATGGGCTCAGGAAAGTCACAGATCTAAAATGGAGTTATTGGGGTCTTACGGAAGAAAGAATATTCTCCCCTAAACCAGAAAAAAAGATAGAAAAATCAGGTTTGTGTGTAAAATATTTTAAATCATTAACTGATGAAAATTTAATACAAAGCCATGACCTTTGCTTTAATGTGTTAAACATCACAGAATTTTAAAGGGTCTGAAATCATAAAAGGACCTAGAGTGGGCAATTCCAGAGTCCAGGTAGAGTGTTCAAGGGGAAAGTCCTACAGAGACACATGTCTGGTGTGTTTCCCATGTTACATGGAAACTTTGGCTAGGATTGAATGAGCAACTCTACCCATCACTGTTCCGCCTGGTATCTCCAATTCGCTTCTGCTTTCCTCTGGTTTCTCCTTTCTAGTAAAAGAAGCAGTGTTGCTACAGCGAGTAGAAACCGTATAGCTACAGCGAGTAGCTCAGAGATGAGTTCTGACCTGGCCTAGGAAGATAAGAGGTATAGGTTCATTGTGATTTGTTTCCAGTAAGGCTTGGATTCAACTCTACACCAACAACAGAGATGGCAGATGAGGGCAAGGCCACCTGAGCCCAGACACAGCTCTGGGAGCCCTTTACCAACACATGCAAAACTCACATCACAAGGCCTCATGACCCAGTAAGCAAGTACAAAAGACAACCTCCCTGGCCATGGGTCCTGTTCATTCCTGATGTGGTTTTTAAAGAGGCTGATGACTTGAACCATTTACAGGACCATAAGGCAAAGCCGTTGTTTCAAATACCATTAATCTTTCCTCTTAACAGGCTCTCTGGATGCTGATGCTCTAAAGGAAGGATGAACAGAGCCTCCATCAGAGCAAACCCAGGCCACCTCAGGGGTTCATGTGCTCACCAGGGTGGAACAGTACACCTGAAGCCATGAATGACACCCACAGACCTGAGGGAGCCTTGGTGGTGGTGTGTGAAGTGTGTTTCCATTTCATTCCAGATGCAGTCTGCATGTGATGCAACTTGGAAGAAAAAAGCTTCACGATATACTCTGTCTTGTTGCACAAAAAAAAAAAAAAGTTTCTCAATTAAAGAATGCCAAGTCATAGTTCAGAATGAGGAATTCTAAAGGTTCCAAAGACAGGAGATGTAGCTCAGGCTCTGGCTTCATGAAAATGGAAAAGAACAGAACTGAACGTCCTTTGAGCTCTTTGCAAATAAATTTTCCAGTCAGGATTAGGCTTGCTGGGCAATGAAGAACGAAAGGTCATATTCTCTGTGGGCACGGAGAGTTCAGGCCCTGCTCATCCTTAGCTGGAGAAGGTCAGATGCTCTTTCTTCAGGGTGGAGCTTCCTCCACTCTGGTAAAAGAATGGCTAATTTCCTCCTTAGGGCTGAGAGAGGCTCATACCCCCCTCTTGTGGCCACTTACAAACATAATGGCCTGTATATCATGGCACATGAGAAAGCAAGTATGTTTATGTAAGTCAGGAGGCAGGGGAATTGCCCATTCTTGGTCCTTTTATGATTTCTGACCCTCTAAAAATCTGGTGTTATTTAACACATTAAAGCAAAGGTCATGACTTTGTATTATGTTTTCATCAGTTAATGATTTAAAATATTTTAAAAAGTTTATAATTGGACCAATGTAGTTGGATGTATTGGAAAAGAAAAAAAAAAGCAAAAACAAAAACAGTACACAAGAAGCCTGGTTATTCCTGAACATTGTCCTTGCCTCTACTTTCCCTCCCTCATCCTAGTCCACGTGGCTTAAGTAGGAAAGTCTTGGTGGCCCCACAAATGGATGCTGTGGGGAAGAAGAAATGGATAGATTTAAGTGTTTGCCAATGTAGGGGGTCAAAATTAAGGAATGATCCCTATTTCCAAACTCCTAGTATGGAAGAGAGGTTCTCTGTACAGAGGACCATGATATAGGACAAAAAGTAGAAAATCAAGAGAAAAGAGAAATGGCATTTTGCTGTGACAAATGACACAGTCCTGGCTGGAAAGTGAAGGGTGCAATGGATGAACTGCTTCTTCTAAGCCCACCTATCAAGTGTGAATGTATCCCTACTCCATGCTGTGACCCTTAGCACTTTATCAGAAACAGTGTCTCGGCAGGTGTTCTGAGTCAAGGAGCCACTACCTAAAACAGAGATTTGAGCTTCCTCAGGACAACTTCCAACATGAGAAAATTTTACAATAGACATATTATATATACCTGGGTCGCATAAAAGTGGGGAGACAGATCATTCAGTAACATACTTACCAAATAATCATCAAGACCTGAATTTGTTCCCGCACATAAAACAAACCAGGACGTGTAGTGGAGGTTTGAAGTTCTTTAGAAACACAGTTGCATCAAATGAATAGTGCTGAAAATCAGACTCATAAAAGGGCATAGAAATCAGTCTAAAGATGGGCACCTGAGGGGAACACCTGGGAGAGCTTGTACTCTTGGGCAACAGGTGTACCTCAGGAGGAGGACATAAGGTTGGCCAATGAGAAAACATCCTGGAGCATAATTAGAAAGTGTATAAAAAGGAAGGCCTGGGAACGCAAGGGCTTTTCACATGCCAGTGCTTCACATCACTTCTCATCGATGCTTAACTTAAAAAGACACTAGACACTGTTTTCCTGAAAGTTGTTGCTGCCGAAATTTCAAGCAAAGGTTGGGCTGAGCCCAGGTGAAAAGCCTCAGCCCAGAGGCCTAGGCCAACCTCAGAAAGCATCACCTGCCCAGAGACCATGGTGCCAAGTGAGAGGGTGGCAACTGCCAGCACTGAGGCCGAGAGGACAGAAGAGTCCACAGCCCCAAGCTGGGATGTGCCACCAGCCTGCACCTAGGTCAATGGATGAAAGAGACCGGGCCTCAAGTGAGTGTGCAGCAACAGCCAGCTCCTAGAGCCTTTTGAACACAGCACTGGTCCCAAGGGGTTTCAGACTGATGAGAGAGACCTCGGCCCCAAGGGAGGGGGGGGATCGGCAGCTGCCATTTCAATACCCAGATGACCACTGGGCTGCTGCTGATTGCTGTGTTCCCTTTGGTGGATGCTGATTTGGACAGACAGCTGATTAATTGCTCCAAGGACTTGCACCTGAGAATGTCTTCATTTTAGTATCCTTTCTAATGTGCCTCAGGTGGGTCAGCTAGAAGGTGTTTGGAATAATGAATAAATAGTTTAAAGGTCCACCAACAAGGAAGAGACAGGGAGATCCCTGGAGCATGGTGACCAGCCATTCTAAACTAAATTGGTGAGCCCCAGGTCTCAGTAAGAGGCCTTGTCTCAAAACACAAGGTATTTGGTTCCTGAGGATCAAGACTTGAGGTTGACCACACAGCTGCACGCTCAATCATACACAAACATACACACACACACACACACAGCAAAAAATAAAATAGCTATATCATTCAAACATTTAATCATATTAAATCATAAGGAAAGTTAAAATAATTTTATATACATGCTTTACCATGTATAAAAGATAAGTTATACACTAAATAAATGGGATTTTAAAAAAAAAAAAAACTCAAGTCAGCTACTCGGCGGGCCAAGATGGCGGCGACCTACACTGACGCATTTTGAACGCGGGGGGGGGGGAGCCATAAAAAACACAGAGTTATTGGGCACTGTGCAAAAACCAGAGGGGCTAGCCCCCCCCACCCCCCGAACACTCACAGCTCCCAAGGGACTGTTAAAAGTCCCAGGGCAAGGCTCTCCCCATCTCTCACAGACACGGAAGCCACTAAACCCGGGATTCGGGAACTCCCATTTGGAGAGGCGCCTGGTAAGATCGATCCCAACTTACAGCAGGCAGAATCAGGGTCCACTTGGCCATAGATCGCTGGCCTATTGGGCTCCCCACACATCAGGTTGAACTTATACCCACTTAAAAAGCTTTGCGAGATAGTGGAAGGCTTAGCAAGGAACAAACAGGGGGCGCAGCGGGTGGTCTGCAGCCCCTCGTGAAGCAGAGGGCGGGAGGTTCCGAGAGAGCGCGGGAAGCTGGGAACACAAAGGCGGGCGGAAGGGGCCGAATCCCGCACACTCACGGTAGCGCAGCAGCTGGGGAGGGAGCACGGCTGGCAGGGCCAAATCCCTGGGAACCCACGGCAGGTCATCTGGGGAGAGAGACAGGTGTGGGCGGGGCCAGGGATCTGTGCACCCACGGCTGAGCTGCTGGGACAAGAGGTCCACTCAGGCAGCCGGAGGATCCAGGGCTTGGGGTACCCATGGGACCTGTAGCGGCGCAGACAGGAAGGGAATCAGGCACAGAGTCCAGCCCTGTAGCGAGAAGCCTAGAGAGAAACCAGAAATCGGGACCATAGCTGTATCCTGGAAAATCCAGACATATTAAGTGTGAAGCCAGACCCTGTCACCCTCCGTGATGACAAACAAAGCCCACGGAATCTGTGCCTGGGCAAACAGGCCCATACCATCAGAACCATTACAGGCTGATAACTCAGAGTGCAACATAGGGAAGTCTGAATTGGGAGCAGTGAAACAATCCTGGTCCATTACTCACAACCTGGGAATAGGCTGCACCAGCTCACAGTGCCTCAGGCGATTAAACACACAGTGACCTTGACATCCCCCTGTAAGCAACGACAGATAGCCAAGTAACTCGTCCCCTGCACCAAATCATCCACTGTGGTTCCAAGCACAGAAAACAGACAGCTAAACGCATCCAATGGCGAAAGGTCAAAAAAAAAATTGAAATCAAGGAATTATGACTCCAACAAAGCAGAATCATCCTAGCTCATCCAATTCGGATGACCACACACCAACAGAAACACATGAAAACATTGACAATTCTGCATTATGGAAAGTGATAGAGTCCCTGCAAGAAGAACTTAAATCTATGAAGGAATTCAAAGAAGCCACAATTCTACAAATCAAAACAAGGAACAATACCATTAAAGAGCTCCAAGCCAAGGTGACAGAGCTTGAACAGGAAAAGGAAAAAGCCATGAAAGATTTTCATACAAAAACAAGCAAGCTGGAGAAGGAAATGTACAAAACGAACAAAACCATACAAGACATGAAAATAGAAAGAGAAAAAATAAAGAAAACACAGTCAGAGTTAAAAGAAGAAGTGGAGAAACAGGGGAAGAGAACAGGAACTACGGATGTGAGTATCAACAATAGGATGCAAGAGATGGAAGACAGGATCTCAGGCATGGAAGATTCAGTGGAAGAAATCAGTACAACATCCAAAGAAAATGAGAAGGCTAAAAAATCTCTCACCCACAACATCCAAGAAATCAAGGACTCAATGAAAAGACGGAACCTAAGAATTATAGGTATAGAGGAAAGAGAGGACTCCCGACTCCAAGGTCCAGGAAATATCTTCAACAAAATCATAGAGGAAAACTTCCCAAACCTGAAAAAAGAGATGCCAATAAAAATCCAAGAGGCTTACAGAACACCAAACAGATTAGCTCAGAAAAGAAACTCCTCTCGCCACATAATAATTGAAACTCCAAATGTACAGAACAAAGAAAGAATATTAAAAGCTGTAAGAGAAAAAGGTCAAGTCACATACAATGGCAGACCCATCAGAATTACACCTGACTTCTCCCCAGAAACGTTAAAAGCTAGAAGGCCTGGTCAGATATACTACAAGTCCTGAGAGATCATAAGTGCCCAGCCAGACTACTTTACCCAGAAAAACTCTCTATCAACATAGATGGAGAAAACAAGATATTCCATGACAAAATCAAATTTAAACAATATCTACCCACAAACCCAGCCCTACAGAAAATCCTAGAAGGAAAATCCCAACCCAGAGAAGAAAACTCCACCCAAGAAAACAAAGGGAATAGAAAACCCCTCAGCAACTAAACCAAAAGAGGCACAGGACCACCACCTATACCAAACTAATGGGAAATAACAACGCCAGGTCACTAATATCCATCAACATCAATGGACTCAACTCCCCAATAAAAAGACATAGGTTTACAGAGTGGATCCGCAAGCAAGACCCTTCCTTATGCTGTATACAAGAGACACATCTAACTATGAAAGATAGACACTGCCTCAGAGTAAAGGGCTGGGAAAAGGTTTTCCAAGCATATGGACCCAGGAAGCAAGCTGGAGTAGCCATCCTAATATCAAACAAAACAGACTTCTAACTGAAGTTAATGAAGAAAGACAAAGAAGGGCACTATATACTCATTAAAGGGAATATTCATCAAGAGGAAATCTCAGTACTGAACATCTATGCCCCAAATACAAAGGCACCTACTTTCGTAAAAGAAACACTTCTAAAACTTAAAGCGCACGTCGATCACAACACATTAGTAGTGGGAGACTTCAACACCCCACTCACAACAAAGGACAGATCATCAAGACAGAAGACAAACAGAGAAATATTGAGTCTAACAGAGATCATGAAACAAATGGACCTAACATATCTACAGAACGTTTCACCCAAACACAAAGGAATACACCTTTTTCTCAGCACCCCACGGAACCTTCTCCAAAATCGACCACATAGTTGGTCACAAGGATAGTCTCAATAGATACAAGAAAATTGAAATAACACCTTGTATCTTATCAGACCACCACGGAATAAAGCTGGTCTTCAACAGCAAAAGAATCAACAGAAAGCTTACACACACATGGAAATTGAACAGCTCCTTACTGGATGACCACTGGGTCAGGGAAGAAATAAAGAAGGAAATCAAAGACTTCTTAAAATCCAACGACAATGAAGACACAACATACCCAAACCTATGGGGTACATTGAAAGCTGTGCTACGAGGAAAGTTCATAGCACTAAGTGCTTTCAAAAAGAAAATTGTGACAGCTCATATTAGTGAACTAACAGCTAAGCTGGGTGAATTGGAAAAAAAAGAAACAAAAACTCCCAAGAAGAGCAGAAGACAGGAAATCATCAAACTTAGAGCTGAAATCAACAACTTAGAATCAAAAAGAACTATACAAAGAATCAATGAAACCAAGAGTTGGTTCTTTGAGAAAATCAACAAAATAGACAGACCCCTAGCCAAATTAACTAAAAGGCAAAGGGAAAGAACACAAATCAACAAAATCAGAAATGAAAAGGGAGAAATAACAACAGACATTGAGGAGATCCAGAAAATATTCGGGCATTACTTTAAAAATCTATATTCCACTAAATTTGAAAACCTAAGCGAAATGGACAATTTCCTCGATAAATTCCACCTACCAAAACTAAATCAAAATCAGATTAACAGCTTAAACAGCCCAATAACACCTAAGGAAATAGAAACAGTCATTAATAATCTCCCAACCAAAAAAAATCCCAGGGCCAGATGACTTTAGCACGGAATTATACCGGACCTTCAAAGAGGAACTAACACCATTACTTTTCAAACACTTCCACCACATAGAAACAGAAAGATCACTGCCAAACTCATTCTATGAGGCCACTGTCATTCTGATTCCTAAACCACACAAAGACCCAACAAAGAAAGAGAACTTCAGACCAATCTCCCTCATGAACATAGATGCAAAAATACTTAATAAAATACTAGCAAACCGAATTCAAGAACACATCAAAAGTATCATACACCATGATCAAGTAGGCTTCATCCCTGGAATGCAGGGATGGTTCAATATACGAAAGTCTATCAATGTAATTCACCACATAAACAAGATGAAAGAAAAAAACCACATGATAATCTCGCTAGATGCAGAAAAAGCATTTGACAAAATCCAACACCCCTTCATGCTAAAAGTTCTGGAGAGAACGGGCATACAAGGACCATACCTAGAAAAAATAAAGGCAATATACAGCAAGCCAGTAGCCAACATCAAATTAAATGGAGAGAAGCTTGAAGCATTTCCTCTAAACTCAGGGACAAGACAAGGATGTCCACTTTCACCATATCTCTTCAATATAGTACTTGAAGTCCTTGCTAGAGCAATAAGACAACTAAAGGAGATCAAAGGGATAAAAATTGGAAATGAAGAAGTCAAATTATCCCTATTCACAGATGATATGTTAGTATACATAAGCGACCCCAAAAACTCCACCAAAGAACTCTTACAGCTGATAAACAACTTCAGCAAGGTGGCTGGATACAAAATTAACTCAAAAAAATCAGAAGCCCTTCTTTATACAACAAACAAATATACCGAGAAAGAAATAAGGGAAACAACCCCCTTCACAATAGCCACAAACAACATAAAATACCTGGGGGTAACTCTAACCAAGCATGTAAAGGACCTATATAACAAGAACTTCAAGCCCCTGAAGAAAGAAATGGAAGAGGCCTTTAGAAGATGGAAAGATCTCCCATGCTCATGGATAGGTAAGATCAACATAATAAAAATGGCTATCCTACCAAAAGCAATATATAGATTTAATGCAATTCCTATCAAAATACCAACACAATTCTTTATAGACCTGGAAAAAGCTATTCTCAACTTCATATGGAACAACAAAAAGCCCAGAATAGCTAAATCAATCCTGTCCAATGAAAAAACATCTGGAGGTATCACCATCCCAGATTTCAAGCTGTACTACAGAGCAACAGTAATAAAAACAGCATGGTACTGGTATAGAAACAGACCAGTGGATCAATGGAATCGAATTGAAGACCCAAACATGGATCCACACACCTATGGCCAACTAATCTTTGACAAAGAAGCCAAAAACGCACAATGGAAGAAGGACAGCATCTTCAACAAATGGTGCTGGTCCAACTGGATGTCCACTTGCAAAAGAATGAAATTAGACCCATACCTATCACCTTGTACAAAACTTAATTCCAAGTGGATCAAAGACCTTAACATAAGGCCAGCCACACTAAAGATACTAGAAGAAAAAGTAGGAGAAACCCTCGAACTCATTGGCACAGGTGACAACTTCCTGAACAGAACACCAACAGCTCAGGACCTGAGATCAACAATCAATAAATGGGACCTCATGAAACTGAAAAGCTTCTGTAAGGCAAAGGACACTATCATTGGAACAAAACGGCAACCAACAGACTGGGAGAAAATCTTCACCAACCCCACATCTGATAGAGGGCTATTATCTAAAATCTACAAAGAACTCAAGAAACTAAATGCCAAGAAACCAAATAATCCAATCAAAAAATGGGAGATGGAGCTAAATAGAGAATTCACAAAGGAGGAATCCCTAAGGGCTGAGAGACACCTGAAGAAATGTTCAACATCCTTAATCATCAGAGAAATGCAACTCAAGACGACCCTGAGATTCCACCTAACGCCTGTTAGAATGGCTAAGATAAAGAGCTCAAATGATAGCGCATGCTGGCGAGGGTGTGGGGAAAGGGGAACCCTACTCCATTGCTGGTGGGAGTGCAGACTTGTGCAACCACTATGGAGGTCTGTCTGGTGATATCTTAGAAATCTAGGAATAACCTTGCCTCAGGACCCAGCCATACCACTTCTGGGTATACACCCAAAGGACCTCTCACGGAGACATAGGGAAGTCTCCTCATCTATGTTCATAGCAGCCTTATTTGTAATAGCTAGAAATTAGAAAATAGAAACAACCCAGATGTCCCTCAACTGAAGAATGGATTAAAAAACTGTGGTACATCTATACAATGGAATATTACTCAGCTATCAGAAATAATGAAATCATGCAATTTGCAACCAAATGGATGGATCTAGAGGAGCTCATCCTGAGTGAGCTAACCCAGTCTCAGAAGGATGCACATGGCATCTATTCACTTATAGTAGGATTTTAACTATATCGTACAGGATATCTGTACTACAACCAACACACCAAAAGGAACAAGGACATAATTTTTTTTTATCTTTTTCTTTTTCCTTCTTTTTTTCTTTTTTCTTTTTCCTTTTCCCTTCTCTTTTTCCTCTCTTTTTTTGTTGATATTCTTTGTTTTTGTGGGTTTGTATGTTTGTTGGTCTTTTTTTTTAGTATTCCCCCAGTAGCAATGAGACACCATTCACTGGCAGTACTGCCTCGTAGGCCCCCGGAGAATGAAGAGGCTCTTGGCCCTCATATGCCTCCTGATCTGTTGTGAGAGAATGTTAGGCAGGGACACTCCACCCCAGAGGAACAAGATGGAAGGGTCAGGGGGTAGAGCATGGGAGGGTGGGGCTGGGAAGCGGGAAAAGAGGACAATATGATAAGGATGTAACCTGAAGCAACAAACAAATAAATTTATTAACTAAAAAAAAAAAAGGCAGGGGGCAGGGCTGAAACACTGTGAATGGAATAGAGGATACAGCCATTCGGCCTGGTTTTGCAGACCTCCAGGTGTAGAGAAGGCGTGGAGCTAAGGTAAAATACAAGAGAATTGTGGTATTGGCCCATGCCTTTGACTTCACCGGAGACGGGGGGAGCACCGTAGAGTTGGTGGTCTTATGTATTCTGGAGTCACACGGAGCGGGGTGGTGAGGGTGCATACTCTTGGTCCCACCATTCAAGAAGAGTACACCCTTGGTCCCAGCTCCCAGCACACTGGAGACAGAAACGGGCAGATCCCGGAGCTCAGGGTCAGCCTGATGCAGGGCAAACTCTAAATAGAGAAAGACTTTGATCCAGGAGTGGTGGAACACATCTTTGATCCCTTCAGATGGGAAACACAGGTCCCTGATCCCAATAATTAGAGTTCAGAGACACACACATGGATTTGGAGGGACCTAGGTTTGGAGGCTACTTACAAAAGGCCTTCTCGATGCAGGCAGATTGTCCTTTGGGATCTCAAAATATATACACTAGAGCTGGTTTAGCTCCAAGGTGACAGAATGATTTCTTCTTTAACCCGGATTGAAAGATAACGCTTTGTATGTTGTCAGAAGGCCAAATTTGCTTCAGGAGAAGTACTACCTAGCCCCCCACCCCACCCCACCCCACCCCCAAAAAAAAGAGGGCAATTGTCCTAGGGTTGGGATTGGGGCAGGACTCTGTTCTTATCGTTCCAGGAGAATCGAAGTGTCCATTAGGGGAGCCCGGGGACGGCTGGACAGCGGAAACCTCAGCAGAGAGCAGAATCAGGCACCAAGGAGGACGAGTGACCCAGTTGATTCTGCCTGGCAGACTTCCTCAATAGCTGTCTCCATCGGGGGCCTGCAACCACCACAGCAATCCAATGTCACTGGGACCGTTCAGCTCTACACAATGCCCCGGCAGGAACCTCAGTGAAGCCTGCAAGATCAGCTTCTGCCTACAAACCCCTTAGGTCATCTAAACAGCTGAGAACAGAAGGACTGAACATAAAAGGAGTGTACTAACATTTTTATCCATTTTTCCCATTTGAGTTCGGGCCCCAAACAGGTCTACTATGACCCAAATCAGCAGGAAGTCACTTTAAGAGCGCGATGTCCCATGCCCAGTGGATGGGGAAGGTGTTTCTCCGCCCTTCTTTTAGGTTATTTGAAGGATAACTGAAAACCTGATATGTAGGGGAAGAGACTACAAGCTGATAAATGGTCCTGTCTTAATGGGTTTTGGAGGTTAGCCCCAGGGAATTCCTACTTTTCCTTTTCTGTATCCTTCTTCCTCTCCTATGTAGGAGTGCATGGGCTTGAGAAAAATGAGATATAGACATAGCACAGGAAGGTCCAAGAAGAAGGGGCAGATTATTGAATATGCCCTTATACCTTTGTATATTGATACAAAATTGGTAGTTTATTTGGCTAAAGTGTTATTGACCATTGTTTATTGTGCAAAAATAAGATTGTATTGGATTACATCAGTATTGATCTTTGTATATTGATACAAAATTAAGATTATAGTTGGCCACAATGGTATTGACCCTTGCATATGGACGTAATATTAAGATTATATTGGGCTACATAGGCATTGATCTTGGTATGTTGATGCATAATTAAGAGTATATTTAACCACAATTGAATAGATCTTTGTATATTGATACAAATTTAAAGGTAACGCTTCCTAGTGGTATCATACCTAGAGATACTTAAAAATAAAATGTGAAGCTCTGACCTCTTGATACCAACCATCTAAAACGGTCTAGGATAGTTAAAACAAACTCCTAGTCATGCAAACATGTCACTTTGTTAGCTACTATGACAGTCTATCACAGATATTCTCTAAACTACCCAGTAATCAAGTTGCTAAGAGACAAGCAACATTTGCTTATCTAAATACAAGAGATGGATAGGGCATCTTCAAAAACCCCAAGAGATCTGCAGAATATGGCATTCAAAGATGTTATCTTTTTTTTTTAAACATTTATTTATTTATTTACTTATTTATTTATTTACTATGTATGCAATATTTGGTCTACATATATGCCTGGGCACTAGATCTCAATGTAGATGGTTGTGAGCCACCATGTGGTTGCTGGGAATTGAACTCAGGACCTTTGGAAGAACAGCCAGTGCTCTTAACCTCTGAGCCATCTTTCCAGCCCCAAAGATGTTATCTTAAATCAAGATTTTTTTTTGATATTGAGACATATCAGCACCTGACAGCACCCCCTATTCTACTCCAAGTAGAAGATAAGCATCGAAGAACCTCCACTGTAAGATGGTTGAATTAGTGGCAAGCCTTTCTCTTGGCATGAAAAAACCCCTTGCACCAACTGCAGACAGACTGCTGTCCAAAAAGGACAAAACTTGGTAGCAGGGAAGTCTACAGCCTAACTCTACCAAGACAGGGCAGTTAAGTCCTTCATAATCCCTGCTCTACAACAAATGTCTGTCAGAGAAACAGGACCCAAAGGCTGAAGATTGATGCTGGAATGTATGGAGAGAAAATGGGAACTGTCCAGGCAGTCATTGGAATGTTCTTTCTTAGTTTTGGAAGCTGCAGGCCCTGCACTTCCTATATAAGCAAATATATTTATCCCTTTCAGGTCTCTGAGGTGGTTGAAGAATAGACAGCTAGAGTCTCATAGTTAAATTTTGAATTGTTTAGGAATCAAGAGAGTGTTATAGATCTAAGAAGATACTCTTAAAAGTGTGTTGCAAGATAGTATGAATGTTGAGTCACATATAGACCTTTAAACTCATGGAGTTGGTTAGATAGTAGAATGTTAAAGTCAGTGGCCAAATATGCATAAAATGGACATTGGGAAGGTATACTGGGCCATTTAACTCTCATAAATGTTGCATATTTATATCTATTGTTTTGTATAATACTTACTGTTATAAGAGAAGGAACCATCTGTTGGACTGAAAGGGGAAACTTCTGGGGGGAAGAGGGTGGAAGGGCGGGATAGGAAGGGGGAATAGGGAGGGGTTTGTTACTGAGATGTAACTTGAAGAAAAAAAAATAAAGTATTTAAAAAAAAAAAAAACAAGTCAGCTACTCAAACCGCAATGACATACTGAGACACAGTCCCTTACCTGCTGAGGAACAAAGGCAGGAAAAACTTAGATTTGTTTTTTGTAAATCAACCCTTGCACATGCAGTAAAAGTGCTACCATCCGTGACCCCTTTGCCTGGAGCCTGAGCTGAGGTGTTTTGTTCATTGACGCTGTATGGGGTAAGGGCAGGTACAGTGAGCTCCCTGTCTCTTGTGTTTAAGAACCAGGCTCATGGTGAAGCTAGCCAGGAGATGTAACAACTCGGATTCATTATGTGTTTGATTCTGAACTAATGTTTTAGTCCTTCCACATTCAGAAACCTTTTACTGCTACAAAAATTTTGAAGGACTCCCCACATTCAATTTAAGGAGCTATGGCTTAGCATATGTGAGGCCCTGGGTCCAATTCCTCACCTTGTCTTACACTCCTCTGGCATGAACTCCCCAGCATGGCAGACTGCATCCAACTATCAGCCAACATGAACTTTCCTTCCTTCTGTCCTCAAGTTGCTTTTTCAGGCATTTGGTCACACAGAGGAGAAGAGTAAGAAATACAGACAGCTTAGATCTGCAATAGGAAGGAGAACCTGGACCTGTGGCCCAGCCCAGTTCTTAGGCCTGTATCCTCCAGCCTGAAGCAGATCTGTCAACATCTAATAGCTGAATGTTTAAATTCTGACTTCTCTCTAAAACGTCAAAACTATCTGGCAGCCTCAGACTGTGATTTCTTCATGGCAACATGACTACGAGGGGTGATGGCAGCTGCTAACGTCAGACTACATCTCCCTAGTTCCCAAGTCCTGTGAGCTCTTGTCCTCCTGACACAAAGACCAGTGTCAGCTACCAGTCATCCTAGCCTGTGTGTGTTCTTACAGCTGACCTTTCTGAAGTCACATGACCTTCCAGGTCCTCTAGAGTGATTGCAGCTGTGAACGTGAACTCAGAGCAAGGCAAACAGTGGGATGGGAGATGATGAGGGTGTGTGTGTGTGTGTGTGTGTGTGTGTGTGTGTGTGTGTGTGTGTG